>JAGIQG010000009.1:71474689-72022360 GCA_024679065.1 Sphyrna mokarran | reverse complement strand
TATGGAGAACACTGAGGTACAGGGTTGCAAATTGGGAAGTATTGTAGTAGATAGGGAGGATGTGTTAGAAATTCTCGAGGGTTTGAAGTTGGATAAGTCCCCCGGGCCGGACGGGATTTACCCTAGGATTCTCTGGGAGGCAAGAGAGGAGATTGCAGAGCCTCTGGCTCTGATCTTCAGGTCGTCGTTGGTTACGGGTGTGGTTCCGGAGGACTGGAGGATAGCGAATGTGGTCCCGTTATTCAAGAAGGGGAAGAGAGACCTTCCAGGGAATTATAGGCCAGTGAGTCTTACTTCTGTGGTGGGCAAAATATTGGAGAGAATAATTAGGGATAGGATTTTAGTTATTTAGAGGAGTAATGAATTAATTGGAGATAGTCCAGCATGGTTTTGTGAAAGGGTTAGGTCGTGCGCTTACTAACCTCATTGAGTTTTTTGAGAAAGTGACCAGAGAGGTGGATGGGGGAAGGCGGTTGATGTAGTATATATGGACTTTAGTAAGGCGTTTGATAAGGTGGCCCATGGAAGACTTCTACAGAAAATGCAGATGTGTGGAATAGAGGGTGATTTAGCTAATTGGATTAGGAATTGGCTGGCAGAATATAAGACAGAGGGTGGTGGTTGATGGGGGATATTCATCTTGGCGTTCTGGTGAAAGTGTTGTACTCAGGGGCTGTTTTGGGGCCCCTGCTGTTTGTAATTTTTAGAAATGATCTGGATGAGGGTATTGAAAGGAGGTTAGTAAATTTGTAGATGACACTAAAGTCGGTGGAGTGGTAGATAGTGAAGAGGGGTGTTATTAGTTTTGCAGAGGGACATGGACCAAGTTGCAGAGCTGGGCCGAGAGGTGGCAAAGGAGTTTTAAGTGGAAAATGTGAGGTAATCACTATGGCAGAAATAATAAATGATGTAGAGTATAGGGCAAATGGGTAGATTCTTAGTAGTCTAGATGAGAACAGAGGGATTCTTGGGGGTATTGTGCATAGATCCAGGAAAGTAGGCAGTCAAGTCGAGAAGGTGTTTAAGAAGGCATATGGAGTCTTAGCTTTTATTGGTAGGGGGATTGAATTTAGGAGCCGCAGCATCATGTTGCAACTGTACAAAACTCTAGTGCGGCCGCACTTGGAGTATTGTGTGCAGTTCTGGTCCCGACATTATAAGAAAGATGTGGAGGCATTGGAGAGGGTACAGAGGAGGTTTACCAGGATGTTGCCTGGTATGGAGGGCAGGTCTTATGAAGAGAGCCTGAGGGATTTGAGGTTGTTTTCGTTAGAAAGAAGGCGGCTAAGAGGAGACCTTATTGAAACATATAAGATTAGGGCAGTCAAGTGGATAAAGTTGTTTAAGAAGGCATAATGGAGTCTTAGCTTTATTGGTAGGGGGATTGAATTAGGAGCCGCAAATCATGTTGCCAACTGTACAAAAACTCTAGTGCCGGCCGCACTTGGAGTATGTGTGCATTCTGGTCCCACATTATAAGAAGACGTGGAGGCATTGGAGAGGGTACAGAGGAGGTTTACCAGGATGTGCCTGGTAGATGGCAGGTCTTATGAAGAGAGGCTGAGGGATTGAGGTTGTTTTCGTTAGAAAGAAGGGGCTAAGAGGAGACCTAATCGAAACATATAAGATTAGGCCCAGTCAAGTGGATAAAGTTGTTAAGAAGGCATATGGAGTCTTAGTTTTATTGGTAGCGGGATTGAATTTAGGAGCCCAGCAGCATCATGTTGCAAACTGTACAAAACTCTAGTGCGCCGAACTTGGAGTATTGTGTGCAGTTCTGGTCCCCACATTATAAGAAAGATGTGGAGGCATTGCAGAGGGTACAGAGGAGGTTTACCAGGATGTTGCCTGGTATGGAGGGCAGGTCACATGAAGAGAGGCTGAAGGATTTGAGGTTGTTTTCGTTAGAAAGAAGGCAGCTAAGAGGAGACCTTATTGAAACATATAAGATGATTAGAGGTTTAGATAGGGTGGACAGTGATAGCCTTTTTCCTAGGATGGAGAAAAGCTAGCACGAGGAGACAAGCTTCAAATTAAGGGGTATGATTATAGGACGGATATCAGAGGTAGGTTCTTTACTCAAAGAAATTGAATTCACAACCCCAACCAAACCAGGGAGTGGAATGCCCTGCCTGCAGATGTTGTAGATGCGCCAAGTTTGGTGGCGTTTAAGAGGTTAATTGATAAGTATATGGAAGAGAAGGGAATGGTTTAGTTTGGAGGGGCATTGCTTTTTATTTTGGTCGGCACAACATCGAAGGCCGAAGGGCCTGTTCTGTGCTGTATTGTTCTATGTTCTATGTTCTATGTTCTATGATTAGAGGTTTAGATAGGGTGGACAGTGATAGCCTTTTTCCTAGGATGGAAAAAGCTAGCACGAGGGGACACAGCTTTAAATTAAGGGGTGATAGTTATAGGACGGATATCAGAGGTAGGTTCTTTACCCAAAGGGTGGTTCGGGAGTGGAATGCCCTGCCTGCAGCAGTTGTAGATGCGCCAAGTTTGGTGGCGTTTAAGAGGTTAGTTGATAAGTATATGGAAGAGAAGGGAATGGTTTAGTTTGGAGGGGCATTGCTTTTCATATTGGTCGGCGCAACATCGAAGCCGAAGGGCCTGTCCTGTGCTGTAATGTTCTATGTTCTATGTTCTATGTTCCCCTACTCCTCTCCTCCTCCCCCCCCCTCTCCTCCTCCCCTTCCTCCCTGTCCCTTCTCCCTGCTCCTCCCCTTCCCCTCTCCTTCCTCTCCCTCCCTTCCCATCCCTTCCTCTCTCCCCCCCTTCCTCTCCCTCCTTCACCTCCCACCCTCTTTCCCTCCCTCCCCCTCCCCACCACCACCACCACCCACAACCCACCCCTTCAGTGGCATGCTTTCCAGCTGTGTAGGCAGTTTGACAGGATCCTTTGGTCCTGTTGATACCCATGTCAATTTAATGGCTCACTCATCTCTCTGGCAGAGACTGGGGTGTCACTTTCAGCAGGACTGGATGATCCCCTCCACAGGAGGAGCCAGAAAATCCCACCCTGTGTTCGGGCTGGGTATTGTAAAAGCCATTGACTCAGAAACAGTAACAGTAAGGAATTTTAAAAACTACTTTGGAGAAGCTTTTTTTAAAATGTGAGGACAAGACTTTTTCAATCACTTGCAAAGGAATCCGTTATAACTTCTGGACATTAAAAAATATGACCTGATGACCCTTGACCTGCAAACAGGAAGGAAGTTAAAAAAAAGGTCGTGGCAGAGAGGAGAAAGAGAAAAGGGAAGAGCTTGTGTGGAGTCGGCCAACAATTGACAATTGAGAATGTTCAGGAAATAGTGTGTGGACTTTTAGATGAAAAGAGCCCTGTGTACACAGATGCTGTGCTCTGCAGAGAATTGGCTAAATCCTTGAAGGACAGAACCTGGAATTCGGACCCAGCAAGATTCAAGTTTGGAAGAAATGTGTTGGCTCCTTTATGTGGTATCTATTATTCCAAGTGTGATTTGTCTGTGGATTTATATTTGATTTATGTTGAGTCTGATTTGTACTAAATTAAAGGCTAGAAAAAAAGATGAAAGGGTAGTAGTTGGTAGTTTTCTTCATTTGGTAGTCATTCAGTAAATTTGGTTCTTTTGGTTTATGGATCTTTATGCAGACTTTAACAGTGCAATAAAAGGAGAGAGTTAAAAAGGCAGCATCAGTACAAGTTGTAAAGTGCAACAGTTTGGCAATAATCCTATTAATGACTTACAAAAGATATTAGCAATCTCTTGTAAATTTTCCCACAGATACTAATGGGTCTCCTTGAGTGGTGGAACCAAACAGGCAAAGCAGTGATCAGCCAGACAGATTTCTCTTTTCTAATAACTATGTGAACAATGGCCGTTTGTGATTGAGGCACTTCAGAAAACCAAACTCACTTCATGCAAAATCTTTTAGGAAAGGAGAAAATGGAAATTTCAGTTCATTAGCCTGTGTTGAATCTGAAAACCAGGTGAAAGAGCAACGTTTAGTAATTTGTACTATGCAACGGATGGGATTTTCTCAACAGAATGGAAAGATCTATATATGCGCAATTGTGTCCTCAGGTGTGAACAGCCGGCTTTCTGGTGAGCCAAGGCTCCTCCTAACTCTCACTAATATTTATAGATGCACCATAAAAAGCATTCTTTCTGGTGGTATCACTGCTTGCTATTGCTCCTGCTCTGGCCAAGACTGCAGAGACTACAAAAGGTTGTGAATGTGGTTCAATCCATCATGCAAACCAACCTCCCATCCATTGATTCCATCGACACTTCCTATTACCTTGAAAATGCATCCAGCATATTTAAGGATGCCACGCATCTTGGGCATACTCTCTTCCACCTTCATGCGTTGGGAAAAATATATTAAAATCTGAGGTCATGTACCAACAGACTCGAGCAGCTTTTTCCTTGCTGCCACCAGACTTTTGAATGGACTTACCTTGCACTCAGGGAAGATTAAAGAAATTTGGCATGTCAGTTATGACTCTCACCAACTTTTACAGATGCACCAAAGAAAATATTCTTTCCGGTTATATCACAATTTGGTATAGCTTCTGCTCTGCCCAACACCTCAAGGAACTAAAAAAGGTCATGAATGTAGCCCAATCCATTATGCAAATCAGCCTCCCATCCATCAATTCTGTCTACACTTGCCACTGCCTCAGCAAAGCAGCCAGCATAATTAAGGACCCACGCACCCTGGACATTCTCTCTTCCATTTTCTTCCATCAGGAAAAGATGCAAAAGTCTGAGGTAGCTTACAACCGAATCAAGAACAGCTTCTTCCCTGCTGCTGTCAGACTTTTGAATGGATGTACATTAAGTGAATCCTTCTTTACACTCTGGCTATGACTGTAACACTACATTTCCGCACTCTCTCCTTTCCTTTTCTATGAACAGTATTCTATGCCTGTACAGCACACAAAAAACAATACTTTTCACTGTATACTGATATATATAACAATAATAAATCAAATCAAACCCCCTAAAAATCAGATTGTGCATCATTTTTTTACACAAAGTGCCATAAGATTTAATTTGCGGCCTTGCTGAAAAACAGATTTGAAATTCTCCTGTTTTCTCACTCAAGCGGCACTTAGAATTTGTTTGGTAAGATTGCCCCCAATGTCTCTTCCTTATCTCAGTTTTCCATATCAAACCTACATCGGCATTTAGGACAGGGAGCTGCACATCACTGAGTGACCATAAATCTGCTATATAAAGCTAATGTTAATAATAACAGCCACAACAGTTTTTGATGATTGTTTAAATGCATTTGGTTCACTCCTGTCTTTTAGGGCAGGAAATCTGCTAACCTTACCCGGTCTGGCCTACTTTGATACTGGAGCCACAACAGTATTATAAGCTCTCAACTGCCCTCTGCAATACTGTAGAAAGCCATTCCAGTAAGCAATTATTGATGGACAATATGTACTTGTTCAGCCATATCATAACCCATGAAAAAAATCAAGAAAACAAAAGAAAATCCTAGGTGCCTTTAAGGGTCTGGTGCCTGACGTTAATGCTTTTACCAAAAACTGTCCCAGGAGACAGGCAGATCGGTCAATCATTCTACCAGTTACAGTAACCGGAAATTTTAATGCATTAAAAGCCATTACTCAGATGACAGATATTGCTGCCTAAATGTTGTTTTAATATCCTGTTTAGTAACGAGCTGGCATTTTCCCAGAACTTCATTCAGATTACATTTGACAGTGAGAGCTGTGGTACAAGCAAAGCATTAAATAAATATACAAGCAAGGTGAATGTGGTATGTTAATGCAATGTGTTTGATAGAGAGCATTATATAATTTGTATACAGTGCTGACATTGATGCCTGTTTGCATTTTTGCCCCTATATTGGGAGGTTCTTTAATATGATGCACTATAAAATGTTTTCTTTATTATAATTGCTGCACAGCAGATATAATAAACTTGAAAACATGCTGTACACCCCTGGGAGTTACAAACGAGACTTCAAATTAATGCTATCTTGAACTGTTGATAACACTTGCTCTGGTTTTGGATATACCCACTGAAGGCAAAAGGGTTCTTTCCAAATCTCCAGCTGACAAAATTTAAAGAGGAAACATCAGCAAATGAGGGCAGGCTAAAGAAAAATGAGATGCCTAAATTGTGTGGACTCGAGGATGTTTCATGGGTGCTCTTAAGATTTGGATAGAGCTAAGAAAAAATATTTTGCTACATTTCCTGCAAGCCAGATTTGAAAAGGATAGTGTAGAAAGTAAGCATAGGAAATTTGGATGAGATATCTATTTTGTGAAGAGCTGTTGACAGCAGCAGATGGGTTTGTGCTCAGTGTCTTGGTGAATGCATTACAAAGATGACCTGCCCCAAATTTGCAATCTTATCAGTCAGAGGGACTCCAATTTCTATCATATTCACATTGGCACGAGCCTTTTGATCAACTCAAGTATTATATTAGATATTACAAGTTGTTAAATGACATGCAGCGCTAGCAATCATTTATAGCAAGATGAGGCCAGCAGGACTCATCTATATTGTCAGGTGAGTATCATTTGCTGGTCAAGGAGAACTTATACCACTGGACGAAGTTACGGAGATATGGAGGGGCAAGGAATGAATTTGAAAACAAGCATGAGAATGTTCGAGCCAAGACAAAACTGGACCGAGTTGTAATATCAGTCAGTGGGCACAGAGGTAATGATGAATGAGATGGGGCAAATTAGGGTACAGAGAACAGAGCTATCTTTGGACCCCAGGTTTGTGGAGGCTAGAAGATGGGTAGCACTAGATTTATCTAGTCTACAAGCAAAAAGGGTGTGAATGAATCAAGTAACATTGAGCTCATTTTTGAAGCACTAAGAATTTAGCTGCAGGTATTTTCAAGGACAGAGTAACTGGCTGTCACTAAGCCGAACTCTACCTACAACAGATTACAGATGGTATATTCTGCTGCTGTAGTCTTAAATTTGCAGAGTTTATATATTGCTAGTTGTGTGCTTGTAATTAAATTTTTTCAAACATCACATCATTTCTACTACCCAATGAGTTACTTTATTTAACAACATCAGGGATGTAGAACAACACAATAATTAGCTTCACTGTCATAACCAACATTAAAAACCTCAGCTTCAAGATTAAGGTGGCACAGTTGCTATCTGTGAACAGCTTAACACAGCATGACAGAATCAAACTCCTGCTGCTTGAAAATATTAAATTGCAAGCACACAACCAGCAAAATAAACTCTGCAAGCTTAAGGGTATAGCGGCAAAATGTGCCACCTGTAATCTGATGTATGTTAAAGTTCTGTTCAGCTGAAACATTGACAGTATGTTATTCTGTCCTTGAGTTTAGAGTTGACTCAAAAGTCTTTTCTCTCTTGGTGACATTGTTTACACTGGAAACAACACTAAACTGGAGGACAGAATGACTGCCTGTCACACTACTTAGAGAGAGCAAAATTCTGAAACACTTCAGATTACAATGTTCAACCTCAGTTAACTGAAGTTATCCATAACTCTCCTGCCCATGTCCTAAATCTCAGCAAGTCCTATTTCCCTATCACCCATTGACTCATTTGGATATCAATTAAAAAATGTGTCAATTTTGAAATTCTCATCCTTATTTTGACATCTTCCATGGCTTTGATCTCTCAATCTCTGGAATCTCCTCCAGCCTCTCAGCCTTCTGAAATCTCTGCTCTTCTCTAATTAAGGCCCCAAGTGCATCCCTGATTTTAATTTTCTACTATTGATGGCTGTGTATTTAGTTGTCTCGGACTCAAGTTCTAAAATTTCCTCCCTAAATCTCTTCACCTTTTCTTTAACATGCTTCTTAAAACCCAACCTTTTGACTAAGCTTTTTGTCGCCTACTCTAATATCTCCTTAGGTGCCTCAATGTCAAATTCTGCTCTTGGCAAGCATCTTTTATTATTTAAAAGATGTTGACCAAAATTCCCTGGCTGTTAATGCCATTGGGATTCTATGGTCCCGCCGGCAGCGTATTCCCCAAAACAGGTTTCCTGCCGGTGTGGGGTGACAATAATGGGAATTCCCATTGACATTGGTGGGACCAGAGAATGTTATCACTAGCAAATGACGTGCTTCCTCCTGTGGGTGGAAATCATGTAGCTGGGAGGCCGGAGAATCTCGCTTGTTATATAAATTCAAGTTGTTCTTGGCATGGTTGCTAATGATTCTAATGTAGCTTTTTCATATTTATTCATGGGACTTGGTACTGCTGGCTGGCCAGCATTTATTGACCACTCCTGGTTGTCCTTGAGAAGGTGGTTATGAGCTGCCTTCTTGAATCACTGCAGTCCATGCTCTTCTGTTTGACCCACGATGCTGTTGGGGAAGGAATTCCAGGATTTTGACCAGTGACTGTGAAGGAATACCTATAAATTTCCAAGTCAGGATGTTGAATGGCTTGGAGGCCAACTTGCAGGTGGTGGTGTTCTCTGTATCTGCTGCCCTTGTCCTTCCAGATCGAAGTAGTCACGGATTTGGAAAGTGTTGTTGAAAGATCTTTGGTGAATTGCTGTAGTGCATCTTGTAGATGGTACTTGCTGTTACTGAGCATCGGTGAGGGAGGGAGTGGATGTTTGTAGATGGAGTGCCAATCAAGTGAGTTGCTCTGTCCTGGGTGGTGTTAAGCTTCTTGAGTGTTGTTGGACTCTCACCCATCCAAGTGGGAAGTATTCCATTACACTCCTGACTTGCAAAGGAAAGGCTTTGGGGAGTCACGAGGTGAATTATATCCCACAATATTCTCAGTCTCTCACTTGCTCTTGTGACACTATGTTCATGTGGTGAGTCCAGTTGAGTTTCTGGTCAATGGTAACCACAAAGATGTTGCCAGTGGGGAATCAGTGATGGTTACACCATTGAATGTGAAATGGCTGTGGTTAGAGTGTCTCTTATTAGTGATGATCATTGCCTGGCATTTGTGTGGCATGAATGCTATTTACCACTTTGTCAGCCCAAGCCTGGATATTGTCCAGATTTTGTTGCATTTGAACGTGGACTGCTGCTGAACATTGTGCAATCATCGGAGAACATCCCCACATTTGATATGAAGGAGGAAAGTCACTGATGAAGCAGCTGAAGATTGTGGGGCCTAGCTCAGGTTCCAAACTAGAGTGCCAGGCTTGCCACGCATAACGATGCCGACTATGGCAACATCTGCAAGACAGATCAGGCTACAAGATGAATGCATGTAAAATCGCTGGCTATAACACATCCCTCCCTGATGTGTTCAATGCAGATTCTGCATAGACCCTGTTAGCGTGGGTATTCACAGACATCTTTAACCACTCTTTGCAACAATCTGAGATCCCTATCTGCTTCAAGAAGATGACCATCATCCTAGTACCTAAAAGAAACCAAGATAGTCGATGACCATCATCTGGTGGCTCTAACATCCATCATTATGAAGTGCTTCGACAAGCTAGTCATGGCACGAATCAATTCCAGCATCCCGGATTCACCACAATTAGCTTACCACCACAATAGGTCAGCAACAAATACAACCTTCTGGCCCTGCACTCAACCCTGGAACAGTTAGATAACAAAGACACCAATGTCAGACTTCTATTTATTGACTATGGGTCAGCCTTCAATACCATAATTCCTATGAATCTCCTCTCCAAACTCCATGGCCTGGGCCTCGGCTCCTCGTTCTGTGGCTGGATCCTGAACTTCCTAACTCACAGACTATAATCAGTAAGGATAGGCAGCAATATCTCCACTATCATCCTCATCACCAGTGTCCCACAAGGCTGTGTTCTCAGATCCCTACTATAGTCCATATACACCTCTGACTGTGTGGCCAAATTCCCCTTCAATTCGATTTTCAAATTTGCTGAAGAGTCGGATCTCAAACAATGACAAGCCAAAATATAGGAATGAGATAGAGAATCTGGTGAACTTGTTCGACGACAATAATCTCCCTCAATGTCAATAAAATGAAACAGATTGTCATCAACTTCAGGAAACACAGAGGAGAACATGCCCTATTAACATTAATGGGGGCAAAGTAGACATAGTTAAAAGCTTCAAGGTTTTAGGCATCCAGATCACCAACAATCTGTACTGGTCCCTCCATGCTGAAACTTTAGTTAAGAAAGACTACCAAGCTTCTACTTCCTTAGAAAGTTAAGGTAATTTGGCATGTCAGCTACAGCTATAGACTATAGAACCCTATAGTGCAGTAAGAGGCCGTTCGGCCCTTTGAAGTCTGCACCGAACGCAGCCCAACCCAGGCCCTACTGTGATATCCCTACACATTATACCCACTAATCTCTCTAACCTACACATTCCTGGACACTAAAGGACAATTTGTTAGCATGGCCAATCAATCTAACCCGCATATCTTTGGATTGTGGCAGGAAACCAGAGTACCCGGAGGAAACCCACGCAGACACGAGGAGAATGTGCAAACTCCACATATACAGTGACCCGAGCATCGAACCCAGCACCCTGGAGCTGTTAAGCAACAGTGCTAATTACTGTACTACCGTGCAATCCAAAGTTGTCTCTCAGCAACTTTTACTGATGCATCTTAGAAAGCATTCTTTCTAGTTGTATTGCAACTTGGTATGGCTCCTTCTCGGTCCAAGACCACAACAAACTACAAAAGTTCATGAATGTAGCCCAATCCATCACACAAACCAGCCTCCCATCCATTGACACTGTCTACATTTCCCGTTGCCTCAGAAAAACATTATTGAAGACCCTGGACGTTCTCTCTTCCACCTTCTCCTGTTGGGGAAAAGATACAGAAGTCTGAGGACACGTAGCAACCAACTCAAAAACAGCTCTTGTCAGACTTTTGAATGTACCTACTTTGAATTAAGTTGATCTTTCTCTACACTCTATGACCATAACACAACATTCTGCACTCTCTCGTTTCCTTCTCTGTGAATGGTATGCTCTGCCTGTATAGCGCAAAAGAAATAATACTTTTCACTATATACTAATACATGTGACAATAAATCAAATCAAATCCTTACAGCAGCTCTTCCTTACTGGATGTGGTTCAACATTAAACATGTTTTCTACTTCCATGGGCTGGCCTTTTACATTTCACTTTAAAAACTTATCTGAGTGAGTTATTCTTCATGTTTTCCATGCAAACAAGGCTGCTCATTCAGTTCAAATTGCCTATTTAGATGTTGTGAAATAAACTTTGATTGGCTTCTTTTAAAGAAATCTTCCAGCTGATGACACAAGTTAAACACAGAAGCTAAACGTATTCAGGGGCAGATAAAGACCAGAGAGTTTGTCAAACCTGTTGCCCACTCATGATGGCCAGAGAACCATGGCGATTTCCTGCTACCCTCATTCCACTGCCTCTCAACTACCACATAATTCAGAAGGAGAATGGAGTACCATCATGCACCTCAGGAAAAGTGAAATCTGGCTCTTCATTTAGTATTCTCCATGGCTATAATTCGTCATACACAATGCTGATATGTAAGCTTAACAGCCCTTAATTTACAAGATATTTATACAGTTGAGGACAGCTATTAAGTTAGCTAAACCAACCAGAAAGACATCAGAGTCCTGATAATATTCCTTTAATTACACTATCATATCCAAACATATAAATGATTCCAGCTTTTTGCCTCTGGCCATCAAGAATCCCATTCCATTTAACTATCACTGTGCACATGTAAAGAGTTCCTATATCTCACTTTGCTCATTTGGTCTTTCTCCTTTCTTGTCCTATTCCCACACCTTAGTTTGATGTGAGTGCTATAATCAGCTGAGGCGATGTGGATTGGCTCCCATGCTTTGGACAGAACTCTCCCAAATCAGGACTAAGTGCCCACGCCAGTGAGAAATGGGAGTGTTTCCCGCCAGCACTGGCATGGTCTGTCAGGTAGGATTCATCCATCCGAAAAATGCCAATAAGCTCACCTCGGACATCCTACAAGCCAGTTCCGCTGTTCTGAGATCGGGCCACCATTTTAAAGAGCACCCTGATCTCCACACTCAGAGACAGGCTCCCCTTCTTCAAAAAGTGAAATAGTGCTCCCGCCCCAACAGACCAGGGGAGCACCAACAATCCCTCATCAAAGAGGGGCATCCTCCCCCCACACCAATAATAACAGGCACAATCGCAATCGGGATCATGCTGGAAACTAGTGGGAAGGCAGGTAAGCGATTTAAATGTATTTAATCTCTTAAATGTCATTATTGGGCCCAGTACTGAATTCTCCAGGCCTGATTGTATCTCCCATTCTCCCCAGTGGTATTTCACTCTGACGGGTATAGTAACTCCCCATTTTTGGAGAATAGCGGGAGATCCCACTGTAGTGAAGGAGGAGGCAATCAGGGCTCCCCCATGACGTCGGGCGGCAGGGGTGTGGTGCTTCCTGGGCATGAGCACTCTGACAATGCCAACCTGAGCTCGCGGCACTGCCAAAGTGACCACCGGGCATTGAGCAGTGCCAAGGAGGTGGGACCTAGAGGGCAGGAGCAAGGGGGAAGAGCCATTGCAGGCAGGCCTAGGGGGTGATCGGTGGGACTGGGGAGAGTCCCTCTGTCACTTTGCAGATATGATCAGTTAAGGCTGGAGGGAGGCCAGTGATTGGGGCAGCTTTGGTGGGGAGAGGGGGATAGTCTGCCGGGGAAGTGGTCTGCCTCCCGGAGGACGCTCTGCTTCCTGTGGGGTGGGTCAGCAGCGGGGAAGGGGTGGGGGGGGTGAGTCAGCTGGAGGTCTTTGGGGATGGTGGGGGGATTTTCATTGTTGGCGGATCTGCGTTCCAGGGGGCAGATGTCACTGCTGGGAATGGGTGGAGATTGCAATGTTCCGGGATGGGGGGTCAGAGCTGAACCGGGAATACTTGACTGAGGTGCGATCGGGCCATGGGGGGTTGGTAATGGCTGGAGGGACAGCATTGTGAGGGTCCCAGACTGGCCACCGGTCAAGCTGGTCAACAGACGGGAGCTGACATGCGCAGAGTTCCAGAACAGAGTTCCGGACACTGGTATGATTAGTCTCACCCCCGAGCTTTTAATAAGATTAATGATTGTGAACTCTGCAGTGCACAGAGTGGGGAGATTCGAGTCTGAAGCTGCACAGAAAAAACAATCATGAATTATACCATTTTTCTCGCCAATTCAGCACTTAGAAATTTCTTGAGAGAATGGGCCTAGCCTGTGATGTTTGCAGATTAGACCAGATGGGGGCAGGTCTAAACTTTGCAGTCATTTGAAGAGTGGGATGTCCTTATAAAAAAGTATGGCACCTACTTCGGGTTTATCTCAGGACAGCTTTGGGGAGGTGAGGTTCCTTTTAGGAGAGGTAAAAAAAGACAGGAATGGAAAAATTACATAAGAAGTGCACTAATTCATTGGAACTGTTAAGAACTGTCAAAACCTTTCAAAGTTGGATTTAGCCTAGAGGTTACCTTTACTGTATTAGTGCAACATGACTGTTTTTACAACCTTCCATTATCACAGTATGGTACCTGCCATTTCAGAGTTTGATTGCCAGCTATAAATGAAGTAGGTCTATGAAGACCATTTTTTAAAATAAGGGTTTAGACACTTGAATGAAATGTATATTTTTTATAATGGATTATGTAACTGAAATAATATAAACGTAATGAGTGTTTCTTTAAACAAAGTCTGCAACACTTAAGATGTTAATTTTGTTTCAGCACAGTATATTCTCCCTGTGTCTGTGTGGGTTTTCTCTGGGATTGGGCCATTGTGGGGGGGTATGTTGGTGGTGGCTGGAGGGGCAGCATTGTGAGGATCCTAGGCTGGCCACCAATCAACCTGGCCTATGCAGCTCTCTATGGCAATGACTTCCAGAGATTCACTATCTTCTGGCTGAAAAAACTCCTCCTCATTCAGTTTTAAAGTAACGTCCCTTAACTCTGGGCTTGTACCCTTGAGTTCTAGTCTCTTCCACTACTGGAAACATTCTCTCCACGTCTACTCTATCTGGCCCTCTCAGTATTCTGTAACTTTCAACTAGGTCCTCCCTCATCCTTCGAAAGTCCATCCAGTATAGACCCAGACTCCTCAACTGCTCCTTATATGAAAACCCTTCATTCTTGGGAATATCCTCTGGACCCCCTCCAAGCCCAGCACATCCTTCCTCTCGTATAGGGCCCAAAACTGCTTGCAATATTCCAAATGGGGTCTGATCAGAGTCTTATACAGCGTCAGGAGTACATCCCTGCTCCTTATATTCTAATCCTTTAGAAATGAATGCTAACATTGAACATTGCAAACATTGAGCAATGCTGATATTGCTGCTTGTTTTAGACCTGTGAAACTACTTTTAAGAACTGCATGATGTTATTTAGCTTGACATGTGGCATGCTTCCAAGTGTTCATATGTTTTAATTTAAAATATGGGAACTAAAATATAATTGGGAAGAAGAGAAGTCAAAACTTCTTGGACAACAATTTGGATACCTTATTGCATGAGTTTGGACAAAGGAGATTCATATTTTGCGCCATACGAAATATACACCACCATTGTTTATCATTAGAATTCTTCTGCCTTGTTTAATTCATTTATAATTATCTTATATTTAACTGTTGTGTGTTGATATTTCAATAAAGTATTTGCATAACTTGATATTTAAATTTTTGTTTTAATATTTCAATAAAGCATTCGTAGTATTTTGTAAATTTTAGTGGAAAATATTTATTAACAAAATGTTATAAATATAAAATATTGATAGCATTTTAACATTTAACTAAATATTTTAGTTTTGCAGCTGCACTGTGACATTTTGTTTAATTGCCTCATCTTTTCAAATTTCTTGTAATGAAATATATTTTTTCTTTTCAATACAACGATTAATGCAATTTTTTTTTACTTTAACACAACTTACCCCTGGAGGGCTGGATGTGAGGAGGAGTCCAAGGAGGTTCCAAGAACAATCCCAAGAATGAAGGATTTGTCATATAAGGAACAGTTGAGGAGTCTGGGCCTATACTTGTAGAGTTTAGAAGGATGAAGGAAGATCTATTAACTCTTATAGAATACTGAGAATTATGTTGACTCTATAAACAAGGAACTAAGGGGTCAGAGAGCTAAATGTGAGGAGGTGTGAGAAGAGAAGGAGAGGGAGAGAGGAAGGACAGCAGAGGGGGAGAGGAGGGTTTGCATGTATCAATTGTACATTTTATCTGTAGCCTGACTCTTCTTCCATGATTTATGTGCCTATGTCAAAGCCTCAAAAGAACATCAATATTTTTAAGAAGACAAGATAAAAGTGTGATGTACCAGTGGTGGTGGAACATGACCCCAGATTTTCAATCTGCACTGGATTCTGCAATACCTATCAGAGAGATAGCCCACATCAGCTTACTGGAGACCTGCATATATCATCTTAAGGATTACATTTTCCTAAAGGATTTGAAATTGCCAAGTTGCATCCTTCCCACTGTAAACACAGAACATGTTTTGCTCTGTATCTTAAGAAGCTTCTAAGGATCAACATTGCATCAGGGAGACTCTTAAAATTGGAGCAAATAACACTGCTGAAAATATATCACAAAATTCAAATGAGCTTTAGCTGAAATTTACTGGACACTGCAGATCCTACTTTGTTAAATTTGAAGCTACTTCTTGCTGGAATTAACAGTATGTCATGACAAAGTTGTAAAAAAATTGAAAACTTTCTTTCACTCTCTGTGCATTACGTGTATTTTAAATATCTTTTGAAACACATTTAGAAAAAATTAACCCATGCAAAGAACGAGTGATATCTCTATTTGCAATTTTCAGTGTGTGTATACCCATGAGTCGAAACTTCTGCACTGTCCTGATGCGCATGTGCAATGCATAATCCACATAGGTGAGGATTCGAGCTGGAAGTTACAGGCCAGGATCTCCCTATACCACTGTTTTCAATGGGGTTTCTCATTGTTTGCATCCTCCAATGCCAGGGAATCCATGGCAAGGGATGCATCATTGGCAAGACTGGAAAATCCCACTGGCAGGAATGGCTGGAAAATTCTGTCTGTTATGTCATTTTTTTTAAAGAACTCAGTAAGAATTTAGCAACACCAATTATTAATCCAACCGATTTATTTGATAGTAAATCCGCGAGCTTTCAACACTCTTGTGTCTTCCTCAGGCAAGTGCAGTGTTTAAAAGCATAATTTTGTAATGATAATGTTCTACATCTACTTTCTCCATACTCTTTATAAAGGTATATACTAAATTACCTTCCATCAAGGCTAACAATTTCCTCATTCATCTATTGGTTCCAAGGATCAAATTTGGCTCCTCTCACACTGCTGTCAGATTTTAAATCTCTTTTATTTGCTGCAGGATACAAACTGCACAATGTACCTAAGCTAGAGTACCATCAGCATGCTGTATGTTTTTGCCATGACTTCCATGGGCTTGCACTCATTCTTTTGCCTGTGGAGCTCAATATTAGATTTGCTTTATTGATTATTGTTCTGTACTTGTTGGATTGCGGCCCTTAAATAATGATTATGTCGGTCACAGAAAGCTCAATACTGCAGAAAACTAAGAATCATCGTAACCGAGTCATAGAGATATACCACCAGAAACAGGCCCTTCAGCCCAACTTGTCCAGCCAGACTTCCAAAACTGAACTAGCCCCAGTTGCCTGCATTTGGCCAATATATCTCTAAATCTTTCTGATCTATGCACCCATTCAAATGTCTTTTAAATGTGTAGTTGTACCCACCTCTCCCCACCTCACCTTAAACCCTTGCTGTTTAGTTTTGGATTCCTGTAATCTGGGGAGAAGACCTTGGCTATTCACTTTATCTATGGCACTCATAATTTTATAAACTTCTGTAAGTTTACCCCTCATCCTCCTATGCGCCAGGGGAAAAAATCCCAGCCTATTCAGCCTGTTCTTATAATTCAAACCTTCCAGTCCCAGTAACATCTTTGTAAATCTTCTCTGCAGCCTTTTCAATTTAATAACATCCTTCTTGGAGCAGGGTGACTAGAATTGTACGTAGGAGGAGAGGAATACAAAACGTGCAGTGATGAAATTTGGAAGGAAATTAGGTGAACAAATAGAAGAACAAGAACAGGATGGGCTTGAAAACTCAGCAGGTCTGGCAGCATCTGTAAAGAGAGAAAGCAGAGTTAACATTTCAACTCCTTTTGGTTCTTCATTGGATCAGAAGAGAGGGAGAACATATTAGATATTAAAATGTAGCTGGAAGAGATTGCAACGCAAAGTAGCAAAGTAACTTTAATAACAAAAGACAGATGGCCTGGTGTGGGAAGTTTGTAATGACTACTTGTGGTCAATCTATCAACTTTCCTCCCAATTTCTATCCCTCTCTCACCTTCATGTGGTCCATCTCCGACACTTCCCTTTCCTTCCTTGACCTCTCTGTCTCCATTTCTAATGATAAACTGGTCATCAATATTCATTACAAGCCCTCCAACTCCTACAGCTACTGAAGCCCCTCACACCCGCCGTCCGTAATGACTCTATCCCATTCTCCCAGTTTCTCTGCCTCAGTTCTGATGATATCAGAAAATTGTGCTTCTGACATGTCTGCCTTTTTCCTTAACCGACCTTTCTCCCCACCTATGATTGGCACGTAATTGGATTCATCCCATTTCTCACACCTCTGCCTTCACCCTTTTCATACCCAGAATGATGATTGTGCGCCCCCACCCCACCTCCAGTCTTCGTGTTCCACTCCATTAGCCTCAAAGAATTATTCCCTGCCATTTCTGCCAATTCCAGCATAAAGTTACTGCCAAACACATCTTCCACTCACCCCCTTCAGCATTCCGCATGGATAACTGCCTCTGTGACACCCAGACCTACTCCCCCATTAAAGCTAACTCTTCTTCCCCTTCCCATGGCACCTTCCTTTACACTTGCAGAAGCTGCAACACCTACATTTTTATCTCTTCCCTCCTCAGTATTCAATGCCCCAAACATTTCTTTCAGGTTAAGCAGCATTTCACTTGCACGTCTTTCGATTTGGTTTACTGTATTCACCACTCACAGTGTGGCCTCCTCAACGTTGGAGAGGCTAGACGCAGATTGGATGACTGCTTTGCAGAACACCTTCACTCAGCCGTCCGGCATGACCCCAACCTCCCTGTTGCTTGCCATTTGAATTCAGCATCTAGCTGTCAAGCCCTCATATCTGCCCTTGGCCTGCTGCAAAGCTGCAGAGAAGCCCGATGCAAGCTGGAGAAGCAGTAAATCACTTGGGCACCTAGCAGCCCTCAGGACTCAACACTGACTTCAACAGCTTTAGATTTTGACCTTTTTCTTTCATCTTCAACCCCTGTTTTAAAATATCACAGAAAGAAGTCTCACAACACCAGCTTAAAGTCCAAAAGGTTTATTTGTAGTAAATGCCACATGCTTTCAGAACAGACTGCCCCTTCATCAGGTAGGTGGGAGTTCTGATCATAAATAAGCCTTAAAAGGTACAGACAATGTGAGTGGAGAGAGCATTAAGCACAGGTTAAAAGGATGATACTGTTTCCAGAAAGGAAAGTTAGTGGAATTTTGCAAGTCCAGGCAAGTCATGGGGGTTACGGATAGTGTGACATGAACCCAAGATCCCGGTTGATGCCGTTCTCATGGGTGTGGAACTTGGCTATCAGTCTCTGCCCACGACTCAGAGACTGATAGAGTGAATCTGCGCTGTGTGCATTGTGAAGGCAGCCTTGGAGAACGCTTAGCAGAAGACCTGCCAGAATGCCTGTGAATACTGAAGTGTCCCCCAACAGGAAGAGAACACTCTTGCCTGGTGATTGTTGAGCGGTGTTCATTCATCCGTTGTCAGAATGTCTGCATGGTCTCTCCAATGTCCCATAATTAGGGACATTCTTTCCTGCAGTGCATCAGGTAGACAATGTTGGCCAAGTTGCAAGAGTACGTATTGTGGATGGTGTTCTTGTGTAAGATGATGGCATCCATATTGATGATCCGGCATGTCTTGCAGAGGTTGGTATGGCAGGGTTGTGTGGTATTGTGGTCACTGTTCTCCTGAAAGCTCGCTAGTTTGTTGTGATGTATTGATGCTGGCGTTGGACTGGGGTAAACACAGTAAGAAGTTTCACAACACCAGGTTAAAGTCCAACCAGTTTATTTGATAGTAAACCCACAAGCTTTCGGAAATGCTGTTCCTTTGTCAGGTGTGTAGATAATTGTCTGCACCAACGTTCCTGAGTCAGCCCCAACCTTCCGACACTACCCTTCCCCCTACACGCCCCACCCCGCTTCAGAGTACTGCAATCTCCTCCCCCACAACTGCCCCCTGAGCAGTGACGATCTCCCTATCACCCCCTCCGGCAGACACTTCCCCCGCTGACCCACTGCCCTGCCAGGAGGCAGAACCCTCTATCTACAATGGGAGGCAGAGCCCTCATGGCAGACCACTCCCATACCCCAGCCCACCCTGCTCATCGGCCTCCCTCCAGCCCCGATCGATCTTATCTGCAGAGTGGCAGTGGGAGACTCCACCCTCAATGATCACTCCCTAGGCCCTGCCCTTTGGCCCCACCACCTTGACACTGCCCGAAACCTGGCGATCACTGCAAAGGTACCCCGTGGACGTTGGCACTTTGCTTGTTGTACAGTGCCAGGGCAAAGGCTGGCACTGTCACAGTGCGCATGCCCAGGAGGTAACACCAACCCATTGCCCAAACCCCTTTGAGGCCCCAATAGTCCTCCCTTCACTCCAGCAAGGTCTCCCCCTAGTTCCCCGAAAGTGGGAAGCTACTCTAAACCCCACTAGAGTGAAATATTCCTAGTAGGGTGGAAGATCCTATCAGGCCCGGAGAATTCAGTCCTGGGCCCGATAATCACATTTAAAATAGATTTAAATCACTTACCTTGTCTTCTGCCAGTTTCCAGCAAGGCCCTGACTGTGGGAGAAACACAAGCATCAGGAATGTATGCACAAATCCCACGAAATAGCTGACACATGCACCTCCCAATCCTACGCACCAAAAAACACTCACGTTGTGATGGGAGAATCAGGCTTATCAGTGAGTGAAGGAATGAAAACATAAAAAATAGTAGCAGGGATGGTCCATACGGTCCTTCAAGCCTTCTCTGCCTTTCACTACAATCATGCTTGATCACCTAACTCAGTCACCAGATCCCGCTTTCCCTCCATCTCCTTTCAAGCATTCAGCTTTTTTGTCCATGTTTGAACAAAGTTGTAATGAGGTCAGGGGCTCATTACAACCTGTCAAAATGCAAACTGGGCATCAGTGAGCAGATTGTTGCTGAGTAAGTTGCTTGATAGCAGTTTACTGACCCCTTGCATTATTTTACTGCGGATTGAGAGTTGGCTGATGGGGTGGAAATTGGCCAGGTTGGACTTGTTTTGATTCTTATGTATGGGACATCCCTGGGTAATTTTTCACATTGCCTATGATGCTAGTGTTGCAGTTGTAATGGGACAGCTTGGCTAGAGGCACAGTAATTATGGAACACAATTATGGAACACTATTGCTGGAATATTGTCAGGGTCAATAGCCTTTGTAATTCCCTGTGCCTTCAGATGTTTCTTGCTATCAAATGGAGTGAATCAAATTGTTTGAAGGTTAACGTCTGTGATGATGGGGATCTCCAGAGGAAGCCAAAATGAATCATCTACTCCGCAGTTCTGGGTGAAGGTTGTTGCAAATGCTCAGCCTTATTTTTAAATTGATGTGCTGAGTTTCTCGATCACAGAGGATAGAGTTATTCGTGGAGCCTTTTTCCTTTGGTGAATTGTTTCACGGTCCACGACAATTCACGACTAGATCTGGCAAGATTGCAGAGATTGGATCTAATCTATTGTTTGTGGAATTGCTTCGCTCTCTCTATTACTTGTTTATGCTGGTTAGCACGCAAGTAGTTCTGTATTGTAGCTTCACCAGGTTGACACTTCATCTTTGTACCCACTTGTACCTTTCATTGAACCAAGCTTGATCTGCTGACGTGCTGGTAATAGCAGAGTGAGAGATGAAGGCACAGATTGGTTGAGTGCAATTTGGCTGCTGCTGGTGGCCCAGACAGTCTCTTGAATCTCCAGTCTTGTATTAATGGATCTGTTCGAATCTCTCTCTGTTAGCACAGTAGTAGTACCATACAACACAATATAGGTAGATAAGGTACTCAAAGTGGATTATGGAATACCTTCCCTCATCAGTCAAGGCATAGAATCAAAAACAAGCCAGTTATACAATATCAGTAGACAACAATGAGAGTACTGAATATAATTCTGTTCAGCACATTACAAGAACAACGTGGTCACACTAACATTGCTCCAGAGGAGATTTACAGGGATGTTGCTAGGAATAGGGAACATTAGCTATGAGAAAAGACTGGATAGGTGAGTTTTTTTTGGAATAGGGGAGCTCAAGGGCAACTTTGCTGAGGTATATGAAAACGTGAAGGGCCAATCCAGAAATGTCAATAATGAGGTGCAGGGATTTAAAATAATGATAGAAGATTTAGAGGGGAGTTTAGTAGAAATCTTCTCACCTAGAAGATAGTGGGACTTTACAACTCAGAAATAGAAATCCAAACGTTTTGTGTGCATTAAAGTACTGGAACCTACAAGACTAAGGAGCAAGAGCTGAAAGCTGGGATTAGGCTGGATGTTAGTAGACACAGACTGAACATGGGATCAGGTTCTAAGCTGACCCAATACAATTGTATTTTTTCACCTGAGTTTTAGGCTCTGGTTTCAGCTCAAAGATGAGAAGTTTAGTACCACTTCTGATATGAATCTCAGCTCATTGTGTGGGTGGTTGCACAATTCATTCATTGTCAATATAAATGCATGAAATTGTTAAAGGTAGCAGAAACGTGCAGCATTTTAATTAGAATGTGTAATACAAAGCATCTTATTTCAGATCTTGTCTTTCCAATGGAATTTCAAAGAGATGACAGAATGCACATCACGATTTTATGCTCAATGTTAAGAATAATGTCACTATTACAGTACTTTGTTTCAGTGGCAGTAATCTAAATCCAGAGTTGTTGTTCAAGTCCCATGCTAGGACGTGAGTGCATAATCCAGACTGACACTTCATTGGAAGAATATCTGTCAAATGAAGCAGAAGCCCTGTCTCCAAGTCAAATTATTACATGAAAAGGAGGGCATTTTCCCAGTGTCTAGATAAAATTCCTCCCTCAAACAACCTAATACCTCCCTTGTTGATGGAGCTAATATATTATAGCTTGTTGTGTGCACCATTTATAGAAATCCTGCTCGTCAGAATTTCTTTCTCAAACATTTTTACGATTTTTGTTGTTTATCAATTGCACCTCTGCATCTAACAAATCTCCGGAGCTTTCTCCAGAGTTCTCCCAATTCTGCTTGATTGAAAGGTTGGGGAGGGGATACATGAATGGCTGAGGATTGCCATACTTCAGGTTTACTTCTTTGGGTGGCATTTTATGGCCTTGCTCATTTCAAAACCATGAAATCCTGCCCAAGGTCGACGGAACTTTCCGTGACCCCGCCCACTCCAATTCCTGTGGTGGGTAGGGGGGTAAAATTCTAGGTTTCATCTTTGTTAAGTGGCTAATCTTCATTCAGTATATCTCCTGGTGTTACAGATCAGCTCAAAAATTCATTGCACCAATGACTAGGATTATGATCCCATCTCCCTTCCAATGCGTAATGTTTTGAATCACCCCACCACCCCTACCCCCCCAGCCCAACCCCAGCAAGGCCCACAAATCAAATAATCATCACAATTGCACAACACTCCACATATATCACATCTTACATGAAGACCTTGGCTTGTACTGACATGTACAACATATTTCCATCTTTGCTTGACAGGTAAATGCAATGATTGGAACAAGAATGACAAAAGAAGGGTCAGGAGTCATTCTAACTTCTCAAGCTGATCTCTTTGTTTGAAAAAATATTCTGGTCCTAATTTGGAAAGAGTTAGATCAAAAGTAGAACCTTCTACCTGAGATTGAGAGCTGTATTGACATGGAGACAGCAGTGACCAACAGTTCAGAAGTGCTTGTCAATCCACATTGACAATACCTTCATCTTAAAACTGGCCTCATTTTGTCTAAATCCCAAGATCTCTGATTCCTTGAATTCAATCTCTTGCATATCCCAACTTCATCCCATTTTTAGTGATTGTGCCTTTAACTTTTTTTTATTCATTCATCAGATGTGGATATCTATTCATTGCACATCCCTAATTGCCCATGCAAAAGATGGCGATAAGCTTCTTCTTCTGAACCCCTGCAATCGATCTTGTGTAGGTGCACCCGCAATGCTTTGAGTAAGTTCCACGGTTTTTACCCAATGGTAGTGAAGAAATGACGATAAAGATCCAAGTCCAGGTGTTGTGCCATACTTCTGTTACTTAGAGGTAAACTTGCAGGCTATGGTGTTGCCATATAGCTGTTGCCCTTGTCCTTCTTGACATTGAAGTCATGGATTTGGAAGGGATTATCAAAGGAACCATGATGAGTTGCTGTAATACATCACGTAGATCATACATACATATTACTGTGCATCAGTGGTGGAGGGAATGAATGTTTATGCTGATGAATAAATTGTAAATGGTTGCCACTATATGTCAGTGGGTAAGGGAGTAAATATTTGTGAATTCGGTGCCAATCAAACACGCTGCTTTGTCCAAGATGGTGTCAAGCTTCCTGAGTGTTGTTGGAGCTGCACTCATCCAGTTAGAACATAGAGCATAGAAAAACCACAGCACAAACAGGCCCTTCAGCCCACAGGTTGTGTCAATCATATCTCTACTACTAAGCTTACTTATAGCCCTCAATCCTATTAAATCTCATGTATTCATCCAGAAGTCTCTTAAAAGATCCTATCGAATTTGCTTCCACCACAACCGACAGCAGCAGATTCCACTCACCCACCATCCTCTGAGTGAAAAACTTACCCCTGACATCTCCTCTGTACCTACTGCCCAGCACCTTAAACCTGTGTCCTCTTATGGCAGCCATTTCAACCCTGAGAAAATGCCTCTGAGAATCCATCCAATCAATACCTCTCAACATCTTAAACACTTCTTTCAGGTCACCTCTCATTTCTCGTCTCTCCAAGGAGAAAAGACCAAGCTCCCTCAAACTATCCTCATAAGGCATGCCACCCAATCCAGGCAACATCCTTGTAAACCTCCTCTACACCCTTTCAATGGCTTCCACATCCCTCCTGTAATGAGGTGACCAGAACTGAGTACAGTACCCCAAGTGGGGTCTGACCATAAGCTGCAGCTTTATCTCCTGACTCTGAAACTCAGTTCCTCGATTGATGAAGACCAGTACACCATATGTCTTCTTAACCACATCCCCCACCTGCAAAGCCAATTTGAGAGTCCTATGGAACTGGACCCCAAGATCCTTCCATACTGCCAAGAGTCTTACCCTTAATATTATATTCCTTCATCCCATTTGACCTGCCAAAATGTACCACTACGCATTTATCTGGGTTGAAGTCCATCTGCCATCTGTTGAAATTAAGTGAAGAGTATTCCATCACACTCCTAACTCACATTTATACAACAGTCACTTAGAAATATTTCAAATTGCATCTACTTCCTTATAGTGCAGTTATGTAGACAAATATGGCAACAAACCTGGGCACGACAAAGTACTATCAGATGAATGTTCTGTTTTTTCATTGCTGTTCACATCTGAAATACTGTGGACAGTTTTGTTTCTTTATCTAAGGAAAGAAATACTGGCATTGCAGGCAATGTGTTCAATGATAGTCAAAGAGCTTGGTATCAAAATTAGTAATGTGTGATATGATGAATAGGCTTAGGTCGTGTACATGGCATCGACTTCATCGTCATTGTCATTGACTTTAGTATGTACTGCATTATTTGACAACTACACAGCATGTCAAGCATAACTGTCACACACTCTAAATGCTATTTTTAGTTTAGCGACATAGGAACATAGGAACAGGAATAGATCATTCAACCCATCAAGCCTGTTTCTCCGTTTAATACAATCATGGCTGATTGGACATTTCAATGCCCTTTATATTCATTATTTCCAAAACCTGCTGCTGATGTTTATTTGGTGGGCCTGAACAGATTATTATGAATAATGTTCCCCAATCTATTCGTAAACCATATCAGAATATGTGTGAAAAGTGGAGTAGCTATCACATTACCTCTCCTCCTCATTGTCCCAGATCTAACAGCCCAATTAAATAGTTTTTGTTTTGCAAAAGTATACTTTATTGATATTAAATCTAAAGACACATTACAACACATTTCAAATTGTTATAGCTGTAAAGTCAATGATATTTGTATTTTCTACAGAGATAAAGATACACTCTGAGATGCTTCAGTTCAATAATGAGCATGTTATAAACATTTCAATATTTTCATCATGGACAGTACGATTCTTTTCAAACTTTGGTGCTTCAGTACAGTTCCGTATGATTAGGAATGGAGCATACAGTCTGAGTGGTTTTACACAGTTACCAGCCAAAAGGTGTACCTTCCCCATTACACTTTGGCAACAGCTACCCCAAGCTTGACTGTACTTCAGCATGTAATCCTGCATCTTGGGATGTGCTTGTCTATGACACTTGATGAAGAACAATTCTTTGCACTGATAGATCAACAAGTTTTGGGCAGAACAAAGAATGTCTTTCCCCAAGTTGATGATCCTCCAGCAGCAGTTAATATCTGTGTCGGTGTCCATCCCAAGGAATCTCCTGCAGGCCACAGAGTCCTGCATGAGAGGGCTGCTCAGGATGAGCCTTGCAAAATACCACTGCACCTTTCTCTAGGCCTTCTCTGCAAAAGTTCATTGAACAAAGAGGTGTGCAACTGTGTCTGTCTCTTGCAATTTTCCAAACACCCTACTTCCCCTCAGCCACTTTGAGGGCAGCTTGCAGTGGCTCAGAAACTTCAGGCTTGCACAAAGGATCTGATAGGAATTCCCTTTTCACCACCAGCCAAGATATATCTTGGTGCTTGTTTGAAAGTTCTAAAAATATGGAACACATCACGAATTTGCATGTCATCCCTGCGCAGGGACCATGCTAATTTTCTCTTTTAGCATATGTGCTATTGAAGCAAGTACTAAACAAATGATTCACACTGTGAAACATCTAATTCTCAAATGTAGTAAGATCAACACCTTGCAATGTTATATCTTAGAGTGATACATTTACTTGCAATTATTCCATCACTGGCAGAGTTTGGCAGTCTACTGCGCACCAATTTACCTATTTTTATCCATTCTACTCTCTCAGAAACTAAAGAGCAACTTTTAAAATTGCAAAAGAAGATGATCAACATGCATGGTACAAATGTGGATACATAATTTCTAAGTTTAGAGTTGGGAAACCAGGTCACCTCCAGGATCCCTGGATGAACATTCTGGATCAGTATTGTCCTTTAGGAAAGGAAAATTGCCATCCTTACCTGGTCTGGCCAACATGTGACTCCAGATTTACAGATTGACTTTTAATTGCCCTCAGGGATAATTAATAAATGCTGGCCCAGCCAGCGATGCCCACATACAATGAACAAAAGAAAAGGATCTCACAGAAGATACATAACAACTAGCCCAATTAACTAGAATGTGGTGAGAACCAGGGTCCTATTTATGTCATTAGACATAAAGGTACAATGGTGCAGCGTAACTGGATAAATCAGATCAATTCCAACTCCTTAACCACTTTATTGCATTCAGGACAAGACTTAAATGCTACCTCCAACCTGCAAGAATGACAATCCTACAAATTACTACGAGCAATTAAAGACACCTCCAGGCAAGGTTCCCATTACAAGATCAAGGCATTCCAGCAGATTCCATCTGTGCTTTAGAGACTCATAGATGCATCAGTTTCTTACATTTCTGTAAAGGTAACTAAACATGAGCATATATTATAAATAGTTACAATTTTTTGAAATGCTAGAATGTATCTTCAAAAAGAAAGAAGGATATTGTAATATGCCTTTAAGGGATAACAGCACAATGTCACTGGAAGGGAAAGATTTCACGTGATCCAGTCTTAGTTTCAATTTTGTTTTGAGCAGAGTATAACACACAAAACTTTGCTGCTGATGTTTTCAAGATTTCTATCCACGTATATTTATTCTCATGTGTCTGGAATAAATAAATGAACCCACAGCATATTTAAACATTCCATTATGAGTGATTGGTGCTTTGATCATTTTAAGTTCAAGTTTATTTATTTGTATCACAAGTAAGCTTACGTTGCCACTGCAACAAAGTTACTGTAAAAATTCCTGAGTCGGTGCCTATTCAGGTACACTGGGGCATAGTACACTATATTGGCATGGTTAATGCATATAACCAGCACATCTTTCAGACTGTGGGAGAAACCAGAGAAAACCCACACAGACACAGGGAGAACATGCAGACTCTGCACAGACAGTGATCCAAGCCAGGAATCGAACCCATGTCCCTGGTGCTGTGAGGCAGCGATGCTAACTACTGTGCCATAGTGCCCCCATATAATAACATGACAAACTGCTGGCCAAATAGTGCAGTCAGATCTTTTATGTCCAGCTGAGAAGACAGGTGTTCTGAAGTTTTATTTTAATGTTGAGATCTCAGTCAGTACAGTTGTATGCATTTTTCTCTTGTAATCGAGTGAAAAATGTGCCAATTCAGTCTCCAAGAATGCCGCAAGTTGTTTCGTAATGCCATCACTGAAGAACTGAATGCATGTTCTGACAGTCCACTTGGGTGACATGTTGGCACAGTGGTTAGCACTGTTGCCTCACAGCTCCAGAGACTCGGGTTCAATTTCTGGCTTGATTTGCTGTCCGTGTGGTGTTTGTACTTTCTCTCCATGTCTGCGTGGGTTTATTCTGGGTGCTCCCCTTTCCTCCCACAACACTGCCTCAGCACTGAACTGGTGAGTCGGCTTAGATCAGGTGCTCAAGTCTCTGACATTGGACCTGAACTCACAAACTTTGTCTTTATTTTGTTAAACTTTGTTTAACTTTGTCTCAGAAGCTATCATGGAGCTGAGGCTGGTATTTACATCATGCCAGGCTTTGCCTCTTCTCTGCTTGAGATAAAAGCTGAAAACAGTCCAGCAAGTTCCTGATTCATGTTTCTACAAGCAAAAGGTTGAAGCACAAGACTGAATCAAAGTGCAATGAATGACTAACTTGAGTGCTGCACTGAGGCCATCTACTTTGAATCTGAGAGAGATAAATTGAGTATTTTGTTAATGATAAGAGACAAGGAACTGTCAATGACACAATTCATTTAAAGCCCAAGGACATGTGCAAAACATAATCAAAAAGGCAAAAATAATGTTGGCCTTTATTTCAAGAGGTAGGATTTCAAAAATGAGCAAGTAATTTTATAGTTGATCAGATCCCACCTAGAGTACTGCTTCCAGCTCTGATTACTGAGCACCAGGGTTGTAACTCCAATTCACTGGAGTGATAATGGGATCAAGTTTATGAGGACATCTTGAAAAAAAATTTGGCTCATTTTCCCTTGAGTCGAACAAATTGGCATATGATTGAATGGACATATTAAGAATGATAAAAACATTCAACAGGGTAGCTACAGGCATTACTTGCTCTGCTGGGGGAATCCAGTATAAAGGGGCACAATCATTAGAGAGCTAATCAGAAGTGAAATTGAAACGTAAATTTTTAGTGGAGATCTGAATGTGTTTTTACTCTAAAGACAGCAGATACTGGCTCAGTTGGAACTTTCCAAACTGAGATGGATATATTTGTGACCATTCTGAGGCATGCTCAGCAAGGCCTTCCCAACAACAGCAACTTTGTTTCCTTCCCTTGCGATATCAGAATGTTACTCAGTTTACACCCTTTGAAAAATGGTGCCATACTATCTGCAGGATCAGACTGTACAGACAATTGCCAGATTGCTCTAGTCTGGAGTTAGAACCCTGACAGATTTGAGCTTCCAAAGGGTGCCAAGTACAATCACGCCAAACTCAAAACCGTCCTATCAAAAAGCCATCAAACTGTCTCTTATTCCACCAGAGACTCAAACACCCTAGGCCACTGCCACACAAATATCAAACATGCCTACTACTCTAGGACCCACCCACAATTTGGTGAATCAGATCACAAGGCTGTGTTTCTGCTCCCGGCTTACAAGCAAAAACTGAAATGGGAGAATCCATTAAAGAAACTCATGCATGTTGGTCTGAGAAATTGGATGATCTCCAATGGGACTGCTTATAGTCATTGAACTGGACAGTATTTATAAACTCTGGGACCAGCCTGAACAAGTATGCCACGATAGTAATTGACTTCATTAGTAAATGTGTAGAAGATTGAGTGCCATAAAGGCAAATCTATATGTTCCCCAACCAGAAACATGGATGAATAAGGATGTCCATGGTTTGCTGAAATCCAGGTCTGAAGTATTCAAGTCAGGTGACTCTGACCTATACAAAAAGCGAGATATGATCTATGCAGATCTATCAAAAATGCCAAAAACAGTAGACCAAACTAGAGTCCTAAGCTAGCCGCAAAGATGCCTGCCAACATTGACAAAATCTGCAAGACAATACAGGCTAAAAGATGAACCCCATCCTGATCAGCTCAATGCATTCTATGCCCATTTTGAGCAAGATGCCCTCCACCCTGGAAGCCTTGGATGAACCTCTATCTGGGGTCACCACTGCAGATGTCAGAGCAGCTTTCTTGAAGGTCAACCCATGGAAAGCGACTAGCCCAGATGGTGTACCTGGATGAAAATTCACATCTACGCAAACCAGCTGTTGGGGGTATTCCCAGACTCTTCAACCACTCTTTACAACAATCTGATGTTCCTATCTTGCAAGAAGATGACCATCATCTCAATACCAAAGAAAAGCCCTCCAGTGTGCCTTAATGGCTATCATTCAGTGGCTCTGACATCCATCATTACGAAATGCTTCAAATGATTAGTCATGGCACAAATCATTTCTGGCCACCAGACTGTCTGGATCCACTATAGTTTATTTACTGCTGCAACAGTTCCACTGCAGACACCATCTCCCTGGCCCTACACCCAAACCTGGAATAGCTAGATAACAAAGACATCTATGTCAGACTCCCATTTACTGACTACATCTCAGCCTTCAACACCATTATTCCTACAAAACCCAACTCCAAACTCCATGGTTTGGGGCTTGGCTCCTCCCTCTGCAACTAGATCCTGAACTTCCTAGCCCGCAGATTGCAATCAGTAAGGATAGGCAACAACACCTCTTCCGTGATCAATAGTGGGTCAGATCTCAAGTAGTGACGAGACAGAGAACAGAAAAGGGATAGGGAAACTGGAGAACTGGTGGTGACAATACTCTCTCTCTCTCTCTCTCTCTCCCTCTCTCAGTATCAGCAAAATGAAGGAGATAGCCATCGACTTCATGAAGCATGGTGCTGGACATGCTCCTGTCTTTACCAATGGAGACAAAGTAGAAATGTCAAGGGCTTCATGTACTTAGGAGTCCAAAAACCTGCCCTGATCCTCCCAATGCCAACACTATAGATATAGAAGTCCACCATTTCTATTTTTTCAGGAGACAGAGGAAATTTTGCATGTCCACTATGGAATGCAGCACAGAAAGCATTCTTTCTGGTTGTATCACAGCTTGGTATTGCTCCTGCTCTGTCAAAGACCACAATAAACTACAAAGGGTGGTGAATGAAACCTAGCCTCCCATCCATTGACTCTGTCTACACTTCCCGTTCCCCAGAAAAGCAGCCAACATAATTAAGGGCCTCACACTCCCTGGGCATACTCTCTACCACCTTCTTCTGTTGAGGAAAAAGTACAAAAGTCTGAAGACTCATATCAACTTCTTCCCTGGTCCCATCAGATTTTTGAATAACCTACCTTGTATTAAGTTAATCTTTCTCTCTGCCGAGCTATGATTGTAACATTGTATTCTGCACATACTACTTTCCTTCTCTATGTACAGTATGCTTTGCTTGTATAGCACAAGATTTTCCCAACCACAGACTGTCAGGGGATAGGGAGGAATGGGAGAGATCTCTTTAGGTTTTGGGAATGAACTAACTGTATATACTAACTAGTTTGCCAGAGTCATGTGACTCTGCCATGCGGACTTTACCCCTAGAATCAGACATCCTGATTTGATTTATTATTGTCAGATGTATTAGCATACAGTAAAAAATATTGTTTGTTGCGCACTATACAAAGAAAACATACTGTTCGTAGAGAAGGAAAGGTGAGACTGCAGAATATAGTAGTGCAGTCGTAGTTAGGGTGTAAAGAAAGATCAACTTAATACAAGGTAGGTCCGTTTAAAAGTCTGATGGGAGCAGGGAAGAAGCTGTTCTTAAGTCAGTTGGTACGTAACCTCAAAATTTTGTATCTTTTTTGCGACGGAAGAAGGTGGAGAGAGAATGCGTGAGGTGCACGGGTTCCTTAATTTTCTGGTTGCTTTTCTGAGGCAGCAAGAAGCGTAGACAGTATCAGTTGAATAAAAGCTCTCACAGAAATACACACTGAAGAAGTACAACTGTCCTTATGATTGCAATGCTTTGGGGAGCAGATGTTTTTGATTTTCAAGTCGAATAGCATGGCAATGGTAGTTTTTCTGAGTTTTGCAAGTTGTTATGAAAATGAAAACTTCAGGCAAAATTCTCTGGCCTCCCAGCTGCATATTTCCCACTGGGAGATGGCACATTGTTTTCTCGTGGCAGAGTTCTCAGGTCACACTGCTGTCAATGGGAATTTCCATTGATGCCACTCCATTGTGAAGGGAAACCTGTGGGTGGGGTTAGTTGCTGGTGGCACCAGAGAATCCCATTGGTGTGAACGGCAGAGAATTCTAGCCTCTGTCTTCTAAAGGCATTTCCAGCTGCACATCAAATGATTGAAGGGAGCTGTCCTTTTTAAATGCTGTCTCTACCAACGATGGTAGTCATGATGAGGAGATGCTGGTGTTGGACTGGGGTGAACACAGTAAGAAGTCTCACAACATCAGGTTAAAGTCCCCACAGGTTTATTTGGGAGCAAAATCCACTAGATTTCAGAGCGCTGCTCCTTTGTCGGGTAAATGGGAGTTATTTTCACAATTAGAGCACATAAAGGTACAAACTCAATTTACAAAATAATGGTTGGAAAGCCTTGAGCTTAGATTTGACATTGCTGTGATTCCTTTCCCCACCCACCACTCTAGCAATTAACTCCCACTTGCCTGATAAAGGAGCAGCGCTCTGAAATCTAGTGGCTTTTGCAACCAAATAAACCTGTTGGACTATAATCTGATGTTGTGAGACCTCTTGCTGGGTCTCTACCAACCACATACTTATTGGGACCAGGGAGTTTGTCTGAGAAAATCAAGGCAGTTGGTCAGGGAATGGGCAGTGTTTAGCAAATGTGATATATTCTAATAAACAGAAAAAAAATGACATTGATTAAGAAAGAATTGTTTTTTTTAGCCCAAGAAAAATACAAAATGCCCTGGAAAGATTTACACACAACTAAAATTTGGAAGCTGGAAAGTAAGCTTTCAGGTTATGTTAACAGAGCTTTCACACTCCTCATACTATATGATATATTCTGTGCTAAAGTGTGAGCACTTGTACCACAGTAAACTTGGTAAAATTCCAAGCAAAATTAATCATCTCTAAATAGATAATTGCTTACATGGTTGCCTCATTAGGCCATTTCCATAACCTGTCGTTTTCTGAAGGTTCCTAATATAAGTAATTTATTCAATTCTCAACCAAGCCTGTCTATCAACAACACTGGGTATTAATTGTCAGAGTGAGGGGTGGGAAAAGGAACCACAGAGATGTCAAATTTAAGCTCAGTTTGATCTGGATTCATCATCTCCCTTGCCCAGCACTCTCCCCCTTCCATCAGGCAGTTCCTTAGTCAGTCCTCTCTATTCTCGACTGCTCATCATTAGCTGGGAGTCGGTGTGTGAGCTGACTTTAACCAGGCTGTCTTAATGGCATCTATCTGAATTACATTCTAAAATAATCAACAGAGTTTGTCATTCACAGCAGAAGGGAGCTGATGAATGTTGACGAGTGGAGCAAGATAGAAACTGTTGGATTGGGAAGCAGTAGCTGTCTGCTGTGGGCCAATGAGCTATAATATGTCAGTCACTTTCTCTTCCCCCTCCTCGCTGGCATCTCAAGCAGTTTCCCACTGCAGCTCAGCTTGTCCTGCAGACAGTCTCAGTCAGGCTGTCAACAGGAAATCCTCCTCTTTGCAAAACTCAATGAAGAAGATCCATTTGATCTCATTTGATGGCAAAAGGATGTTTGCTTCTCTGCGGGGCAAGGCAAACAGGCCACCAAATAAACATCAGGGGACATTTGATTGATTAACAATGACGACAGCGCATAAAAGGGTCAATGGGTCACCAGTGCGTTAGTCCTAGAAATAAAGTGAAGAACCGATGGGAGATTTGTCTTATTGTTGATAATTAATGGTCGCTAATGTACATTGGGGGATAAGGACAGGATTACACTGTTTTGTCAGCCTTTCAAAGGAAATGAATTCACCTGATCTAATGACAAAGGATAATACTTACAATTATTCCGTACTTCCTTTTTTGTCTAGTGTTAAATCCATTTAAAATAAAGAGTTTGAAGTCACATGTCACATTTCAAGGTATCAGAATGCCTTGTAACATTTTGTAGATAATTAATCCGAGATGAGACAACACAGTGGCACAGTGGTTAGAACTGCTATCTCACAGCACTAGAGATCCAGGTTCGATTCTGGCCTTGAGTGACTGTCTGTGTGGAGTTTACACATTCTCTCCACGCCTGTGTGAGTTTTCTTCCGGTGCTCTGGTTTCCTCACACATAGTAAGTGATCTGACAACACCAGTTTTAAATCCAACTGATTTATTTAATAGTAAACTTGCAAGCTTTCGGCTTTGTAGCCTTCTTCAGGTGAAGAAGAAGGCTGAAGAAGGCTACAAAGCCAAAGCTTGCAAGTTTACTATTAAATAAATCAGTTGGATTTAAAACTGGTGTTGTCAGACCACTTACTGTGTTTACCTCAGTCCAAAGTCAGCATCTCTACATCACTTCCTCACACACTCCAAAGATGGGTTAGGTTGATAGGTCGTGCTAAATTGCCCTTCAGTGTCAGGGAGAATAGCAGGATAAATATGTGGGATTATGAGGATAGAGTCTGGGTAGGATTGTTGTCAATACAGGTTTGGTGGGCTGAATGACCTCCTTTTGCTCTGGAGGGATTTTATGAAAATCCCTTAAAAATGTCAAGTACTTTTGAATGTTGACACAGCAATGTTGTAATGTCAGAAAAATGGCAGATGGCACACAGCAAACTCCCACAAACAACAAAGAGATAAAGGATCAGAAAATCATTTTTTAGTTCTGTTGTTAGGAGTTAAATACTGGGCACAAAAAAAAAATCACCTATGCTACTTCAAATAGTGCCATGGAATCTTTTACATCTGCTTGAGATGGCAAACAGGGCCTCAGTCTATTCTCTGATCTGAAAGACAGCATCTCTGGTGGCGCAGCACTTTCTCAGTGATGCACTGGAGTATCAGCTTAAATCTGATGCTGGAGTGCAAACATGCAATATTCTGTCTCAAAGTCAAGACAGATAATAATTAACTGCAGCTTATACCATATCCATTTGTACCCCTCATCCTCTGTCTGATTATAGTAGTCTATTACTGTTGTATGGTCCCATTGTGTGTATCCATTATGATTGAGTGGATGCAGCAGGATCTGCATCTGATTGATTTGCTCATTGTGTACGTACAGCAATGTCGAGTTGTGCTCTATGTATAACCACTCTGAGTACAGCAAAGTCAAAGAGTACCTTTGTAGCCATGGCTATCATTGTACAACAATTTATACCTGGACAAAAACAATTTGTATTTCTATAACATGGACAACAACACATGACTTTGCACAAAGATTAGCCCTGGCATACAAGGAGAAATGAAGTTCATAGAACCTGCTGCACATTACATACATCCTGCTGACAATGGAGGAGATTGAACTTTAAAAGCATAAAGACAGCTTCCAAATCAGAACAAATTCATATGGCAATGTGGCTTAATTTATCAAGCACAGACACAGCAGCCAAAGCTCATCTCCTGTCCCTCTGTCAGTGATCTAGATTGTATCTCGAAATGGATAACATAGCATTGTGGATGAAGTCAGTGAGCCATATCTCGAATAAGACAAGTGCTTGGAACATGGGCCGTTCTATCATCCTTTAATCTCTTCCAATTTATTACACCATCTCTGACAACTGAGGTGTCCAATTCTTTAACCCGTCCTTTTTAATATGGCATTAAATTGTATCAGAACTGTTGGAGAATTGGCATGACAAATGCAAACAGCAGCATTCTGTTTCCCTATGATAGCTTTTACCATTCAGAGAATATGAATTGAATGGCTGAGTTATCCCCAGTTACACATTACGGAGATGTAAGGGTACTGAGGCAGACAGATAAGGTTATCTGAGAGGTGATACTGATTCACAACTAGCCAAATCCTCAATCTGATAGAAAGATTATGCTACAGATAGCAAGAATTGCATTTCATTGAGGCAGAGATAATAGAGGGCAATAAGCAAAACAAAATTGAATTTACAGTGTTTACAATTGAATAAAATTGACATTGCCTATAAATATGAGAAGTGACATTGTCTACATTCAATAGCAATTTGCATTAGGAACATTTTTGTAGAATTCACATTGCTTATAGGTCACGAAAATTTTACAGATAGATACGATTCTGTATTAGATGGAATAATATGCCAAACATGCATTATGTTCCAGTAAATTGATATGTTGGGTTCACTGAGTGTTAGCATCTTTTTACCCCCTGTCTTCCCAGAGCAGAAGGTTGGCACCGCGATCTGATGTCAATGTTTCTTTAGTTTGTTAAGCATCAGACATACCTGTCATTCAGAACAATGTTACCTTAATGATAACTGCTGTAAAGAGTTACAGTCCAAGGATGTGCACGTTAGGTTGATTGGTGGCATAGTGGTTAGCACTCGCGCCTCATAGAACCAAGGACCCAGGTTCGATTCCCAACTTGGATCACTGCCTGTGTGGAATCTGCACGTTCCCCCCATGTCTACATGGGTGTCCTCTGGGTGCTCTGTTTTCCTCCCGCTGTCCAAAGATGTATAAGTTGAAGTTATAAAATGTAAGTTATAAGATTGGCCATGATAAGTTGCCCCTTTATATCAGGGGAATTAGCAGGATAAATATGTGGAGTTATTAACTCAATGCGTCGGTATTCACGTGGGAGAGGGGCCTGATATCTGATGCCGGCTTTGAGGAATTTGAGGACCCGTTAAAGGAAATAATCATTACGAGGGACGAAGTGTTGGGGCTTTTAGGTAGCATAAAGACTTATAAAGCTCCGGGGCCTGATGGTATTTATCCCAGGCTGCTAAGGGAGGTGAGAGATGACATTGCTGGGCCTCTGACGCAAATCTTTGTCTCCTCTTTGGACTCAGGGGAGGTCCCAGAGGACTGGAGGATTGCAAATGTAGTACCGTTGTTTAAAAAGGGTCAGAGGGATAACCCAGGGAACTATAGGCCGGTGAGCTTGACTTCAGTTATAGGTAAGCTAATGGAGAGGATTCTCAGGGACAGGATGTATGAGCATCTGGAGCGCTGCGATCTGATCAGGGATACGCAGCATGGCTTCGTTAAGGGGAGGTCGTGCCTTACGAATCTAGTGGAATTTTTTGAAGAGGTGACAAAAATGGTTGATGAAGGACAAGCCGTTGATGTCGTCTATATGGATTTCAGTAAGGCGTTTGATAAGGTCCCTCATGGTAGGCTGATAGAAAAGGTGAAGGCGCATGGGATACAGGGCCAGGTATGTAGATGGGTTGAGAACTGGCTTGGGAGGAGGAGACAGCGGGTAGTAGTGGAAGGCTCTTTTTCCAACTGGAGGTCTGTCACTAGTGGTGTGCCACAGGGCTCTGTACTAGGACCCCTTCTATTTGTGGTGTATATAAATGACTTGGAAGAGGGGGTAGGTGGTGTGATCAGCAAATTTGCTGATGACACTAAGATGATTGGATTGGCGGGTACTGAGGAGCAGTGCCTGGCAATACAACATGACATAGATAGGCTGGTAGATTGGGCAGATAGATGGCAAATGGAATTTAATCCGGATAAATGCGAGGTGATGCATTTTGGCCGGAATAATGTAGAGGGGAGTTATAGGATAAAAGGTAAAACTATCCGGAGTATAGAGATGCAGAGAGACCTGGGGGTGCAAGTTCACAGGTCTCTGAAGGTGTCAGTACAGGTGGAGAATGTGTTAAAAAAAGCGTATGGTATGTTAGCCTTCATAGGAAGGGGTATAGAATACAAGAGTAGGAGTCTGATGTTGCAGGTGTATAGAACGTTGGTTAGGCCTCATCTGGAGTACTGCGTCCAGTTCTGGTCGCCGTACTACAGGAAGGATGTAGAGGCCCTGGAGAGAGTGCAGAGGAGATTTACCAGGATGCTGCCTGGTATGGAAGGGCTGTCTTACGAGGAAAGATTAAAAACACTGGGGTTGTTTTCCCTTGAAAGACGTCGGCTGAGAGGGGATCTTTTAGAGGTATATAAGATTATGAGGGGTATAGATAGAGTAAATGGTGGTAAGCTTTTTCCACCATTAGAAATGGATAGAACGAGGGGTCACGGGCTCAGGGTGAAGGGGGCTATGTATAAGACGAATATTAGAGGCCAGTTTTTCACACAAAGGGTAGTGGGGGTGTGGAATGCACTGCCGAGTAAGGTGGTGGGAGCAGGCACACTAGGGTTGTTTAAGGGTCTCTTGGACAGCCACATGAGCAGTCTGCAGATAGAGGGATATAGCAGGACTGTTTGAATATCAGGAGGACCAAATAGTAGTAGACTATCTTTTAGTTTCGTCTCAGGAATGTCTTAGTTTTTTTTTAGCATGTTTAATTAAGTCTTATTTGTTTCCGCAGGCAATTCGGTCCACCTTGTTGACCAACAAGGGGCATGCATGCGGCATGTCGTGCGAGAGCTGCTCTTGGAGGTTGCTTCAGGAGTTGCCTAGTGCTTCACGTCGTCAGTGTATGCTTAAACTGGACCATCTGATGGGCAACATGACAGCTCAGAGACTATCGCTGTTGCTGTGCTGACACATGGATTTGGGCCTGTGTCTGCGGGAGTTTGCGCGTTCTCCCCGTGGTTGCGTGGGTTTCCTCCGGGTGCTCCGGTTTCCTCCCACATCCCAAAAATGTGCTCTTAGGCTGATTGGGTAACAAATTGTCCCTATATTGGTCCCTATATGGGAATCTTCAACAATAGGCATAGCCTAAAGACAAGGATATGTCATTAGGACGTTAGGACGGCGGTGTGGGCTCGTTGGGCCGAAGGGCCTGTTTCCCATGCTGTGTTGCTCTTTGTTCTTTGTTCTTTGTCCTTATGGGAATAGGGTTATGGGAATAGAGATACGGGAATAGAGCCTGGATGGGATTGTGGTTGGTACAGACTGATGGGCCAAATGGTACTGTAGGATTCTATGATTGTGCTGTCAGAATGGAGCAGGTATATAGATGGAATTCCAGAGCTTCGGGCCAAAATGGCTGACATAGTAACTGATGATGTGGCAAAGGAAGAGGGAGGCATACAGAAGGGCCAGGTTTGACAAATGCAGAGTTCTCAATGGAATGGAGGCCTGTCAGTGATTATTGAAGGCTAAGGTCTTAGAAGGATTTCAAAACATGGATAATAATTTTAAAGGGAGTCACTGGTCAGTAAGCATGGGGGTAATGGGTGAGTGGGACCTGGTGAGAGTTAGGGAACGGACACGTTTTCAATGAGCTCAGGTTTATGGAGGGTGAGAGATGGGAGGTTGATCAAGTAAGCCCTGGGGTAGGACTGTGATGATAACATGAATGAACTTAACCTCAATGAGGAATAACATGTGAAGGTTACACTTAAACAGTGATAATTTGCGACATCTCAGTTTTATAAACCAAGGAACAACATAGAAGTTGTATCACTTGTATCTGTAAAATTTCTGTTGTTTTTCCTAAAAAAAATCATCGCAGTTTTGAATAAGATCAGGCATTTTTGTTGTCCATCACAGCATTACTCAAGGCAGAGGTGAACTCTCAAATTCCTGCTGAATACATTCAAATCAGTGCTAATAAACAGCAACTGTTGCCTAATTTGACAGATCTATCAGACATTGAGATAGTCCCCACTGGCTATCTTTCCACAACAGGAAAAGATAGTACTCTCTACTCATAAAGGCACCCTACGTCCAGATGCAACTCCCATAAAGTATCCACATCTGAAGGAATTTCTGGATGTCCCACTTATTCCAGAGTGAGGGCTTGTGCTGTATGTTGGCTCCATGGAAATATGGACCATCAATATAATTCATGTCACTGCATGTAATTATGTACCTTGCCACTGTTCCTCTCCCAACAAAGAACATATAATGATTGGTGTAAGGGTATGCATACCAATGAATCAGCATTTGAAGCATTTAAAAAGTTTTTGGACCATTCCTGCGGGACCCTGGAGTCATTGGCCTTCCTATCTGGCAATGCTGAATTTGAAAATTTTGCATTTTTAAATCCATTAACAACCCCTTATCTTTAATTTCTTCCAGCTTGACAATTCTGTCCAATTTCTGTATTTTTGCAATTCTGAGAGGGGCTCAAACATGGGGGGGGGGGTGTAATTCTCTGTTCACATTTACAAATAAGATTCATGCTGCACAAGTGCCAGGCAATGCCCACCTCCGATGAGATATGATCTAGCTATTGACTTTCAAAGGCATTACCATCACTGAATCCTCCATTATCAACATCCTGGAGATTACCATTGACCAGAAGTTGAACTGGACTAGTCATATAAACACTATGGTTACAAGAACAGATCAGAAGCTAGGAATCCTGCAATGAATAACTTACCTCCTGACTTTCCAAAGCCTGTCCACCATTACAAGGTACAGGTCAGGAGTGTGAGAGAATACTCTCAGCACTCAAGAAATTCAACACTATCCAAGACAAAGTATTCCACTTGATTGCTACCCCTTTCGCAAAAATACAGTCCCTCCACTACTGACAAACAGCCATGTGTAAAATTTACAAGATACACTGCAGGAACTCGTGAAGGTTCCTTAGATGGCACCTTCCAAAACCACAACCATTACCATTTAGAAGAACAAGGGCAACCGTTGCATTGGTGGTTCCCCTCTGTGCTGATTGTTCTTTATGGGTAATACAGCAGGAAAAGGTCCACCTGGCTTAAAGGACCAATTGGATTGAAAGGGGTAATCACCTAAGGGGGTGGAGTCCTATTTTGGGCAAAAGCCATCTAGAAAACTCACCTTCTGACTTCCCAATTAGGGTGTCATGGTGGCACAGTGTTTAACACTGCTGCCTCACAACACTATCTACCAAGTTCGATTCTTAACTTGGATCATTGTCTGTATGGAGTCTGCATGTTCTCCCTGTGTCTGCGCGGGTTTCCTCCGGGTGCTCGGGTTTCCTCCCACAGTCCAAAGATGTACCGTTTGGGTGGATTGGCCATGCTGATCAGGAGGTTAGCGGGGTATATATGTGGGGAATAAAGCCGAGGTGGGATTGTGGTTGATGTCAATGAGCCGAATGGCACCCTTCTGCATTGTAGGGATTCTAGGATTTAATGATTCTAAGTTGCTCCTTTGTGTCAAAGGACTAGCTAGAGTAAATGCATGGAATTATGGGGACAGAGCCCTGGTAGGATTGTGGTCAGTGCAGGTTTGATGGGCCGAATGGACTCCTTCTGCACTGCAGCATTCAATGATTTCATGATTCTAAGACAAGCAGAAAACATATAAAGGCTGCTCCAGGGCAGCTCGGGGCTACCAACCTCTTGTATAATTTTTCCTTATTAATCAATTTTTCTTATGTTTCCGATAAAGTCTGTGAGCATGCATCATTACACACTTCAAGTCACTCACCATTCTGTTTTGGAAATACATTGCCATCCATTTGTTGTCACTGGGTCAAAATCCTGAAATCCCTTAGCAGCACAGTGGGTGTACCTCTCAGGGCCTGCAGAGGTTCGAGAAGACGGCTCACCATCACCTTCTGAAGAGCACCTAAGGATGGGCAATCAATGCCGGCCTTGCTAGCTACATCCACGTCATATAAATGAATGACAAAAAAAATCTTGTAGCTGCAGGCAAGGCTGTGGGAATATTTTCAGAGCCTGCCTAATATTTTCACATGTCAGACCTTGTCTTCTGCAGGTGAAGTCTTCCTGTTGGAAACTGAAGTTCAAGGAAGGAACATTTGAACCATTCATGAGAAAAAGTTGCCAATCATTGCATTAAAATGTCAATTTATGGAGATTTCAAAATCCATTGCTGTGAGGAATCACAAGCATTTGCTGCACATTGTTCATTTGTGACCTCACAGTGCACCCAAAAAAATTCAGTTCAGTGAGTTTGAAGCAAGCAATTGAGAAAAATGGAGATGGGAACAATGATGAGGATTACAGTCTGTATTTTGTTAGGAGATAGGAGTTCCAATTGCAGCCTTAGATCATGAATCAGATTGAAAAGTTAAAAACACTGGAGGTTCAAAGACTCTTGGGGGTCCAGACACTCAAATCATTAAAATGTCATGAATAAGAAAATAATCAAAAAAAGCTAATGAATTGTTGCCTTTTATATCTATCAGACAAGAATACAAGAGAGTGTAAGTTAAGTTCCAAATATACCTTGGGTGACTATGTGGAGTTTTTAAGTTTTCCCTGTGTCTACATGGGTTTTGATTTGGTTACTTATTATTGTCACATGTGTTGGTATACAGTGAAAAGTATTGTTTCTTGCATGATATACAGACAAAGCATACTGTACATAGAGTACATAAGGGATTAGGAAAGGAGAAGGAGCAGAATGGAGTGTTAATGAAAGTAAAAGATAGAATTAGAAGGTATGCTGGGACAGCTTGCATGAAGTTGCCACGCTCCGGAGCCATCTTGAAAAGCTCTGATTTCCTCTCACAGTCAAAAGATGTCAAGTTGAGCACATTGACCATGCTGAATTGCCTCTTATTGTCCAAAGATTGTTTGATGAATTAGCAAAATAAATGCACAGCGTTATGAGCGTAGAGCAGAGAGTGGGCTAGGGTGAGATGCTGTGTTGGAAAGTTGGTGTGTGCTTGATGGGCAGAATGGCCTACTTCTGCACTGTAGATATTCTATGAAATACAAAGCTCTGCTTAGATCTCGAACCAAAACAGAAAATGCTGGAAAATCTCAGCAGGTCTGACAGCATCTGTTGAACAGTGTCAAGTCTCACAACACCAGTTAAAGTCCAACAGGTTTATTTGGAATCATGAGCTTTTGGAGTGCCGCTCGTTCATCAAGTAAGTGGCACAGCAAGAAGAAGCAGTGCTCCAAAATAAACCTGTTGGACTTTAACCTGAAAATTCTGAGAACTTTTATCGTGCCCACCCCAGTCCAATGTTGGCATCTCCTCATCATAGCATCTGTGGAGAAAGAATAGGGCCAATGTCAGAGTCATAATGACTCTTCATCAGACAAGAAAAATAGGCTAAGATGTATTCTGTGAGGGTGGGGAAAGGGGATGGGAGAGGTATATAATTGTACGAATGGCATAAACAAAAGACAAAGCGTGATGATAAACGCTAAGAATGATGCTGAAATTGTCCATTAAGAGATCGGAATGTGTGAATGGTGGAACAGAGATGCAGAGTGTAGGAATAAGGCAGATGACCCTGTGGGTTGAGGTTGGGAGGGGATGAAACAAGACGGAATGCAAGATTTTAGAAGTGGGGAAATAAAAGAAAGCAATAAAAATGAATAAGATGAAAAGAAGAAATGAGGTAAAACAAATGGTAATGGGGTGAAGATGGAGGAGACAATTCATGCCCTGAAGTTATTGAGTTTAATATTCAGTCCTACAAGTTGCAAAGTACCTAATGTAAGATGAGCTGCTGTTTCTCTAGTTCCCGCTGGGCTTCACTTGAACATTGCAAAAAGCCACGTGGCCAGGCAATCAGGGGTGCATTTCAAAATGGAAAACGATAGGAAGGCCTGAGCCCCGCTTGTGGAGGGACCAAAGACATTCTGCAAGGTGGTCACCAAGTCTGTGTTTGGTCTCTCTGATGTAGAGTAAACCACATTGGGAGCAGCTAATACAATAGGCCAGGTTGGAGGAGGTGCAAGTGAAGCAATGCTTCAACTGAAAGTAGTGTTTGGGCCCTGGGGTGGTGAACAGGGAGGAGGTGAAGGGACAGTTGTTGCACCTTCTACGATTGAATGGAAAGGTGCCATTGGCTGTAGATGAGGTGTTGAGTATGATGGAGGAGTGGATAAGAGTGTTCCAAAGGGAACAGTCCGTGTGGAAACCTGAGAGAGAGTGAGAGGAAGAAGTGTTGAATAGTCGTATCATATTGGAATTGGTGGAAATGGTGGAGGATAATCCTTTGAATGCAGAGGCAGGTGGGGTGAAAAGTGAAGAACAAGGGAGATACTGTCCTTGTTCTGGGACAGAGGGGAGAGTGTGAGAGAGTGGCCCAGGAGGTGGGTCAGATTGGGGTAAATGAGTAGAAAAATAGTATCACAAACTGTCAAGAGAACAAGGTAAGCTCTGTTTCACTCTGAAGTGTTTGGGTCCATGATTGGTAAGAAGAGAGGAAGTTGAAGGGTAGGAAAAGTTGCTTCTTTCCTGACCATCAACTTTACTTGATCATGTTTGGTTCTCCTTGATTTCCCAATTCCTCTCACACCCCATTATCTCAATCCCAATCAGTTCCACTCTGAATCCATTATTTCCGTCTCCATGATCTAATTTATATTTTGTTTACTTCTTTATATTTAGTGATGCTAACGGATGTAACTAATGAGGTGGGCAAATACACTGCTACAAAGTGGGAGGACTATAATCATCCAGCACTTGACCATGTTTTAGACCAATTAATAAAGAAATATAATGTGTTGTTTGACACAAGCTGAGGTTCTCTGCATGGCCAAGTGTGGAGCTCGATAGTGGGAAATGCTTTGACATGGCCTGATGTTAACACCGGGACCCAGCTTCAGTGATTATGTAATGTCACTTACAAATGGGTCATTGACAAATTGGCGAATATTCATTTCAATATTCTTAACTCAAGCCTTCATATTGCCCTCCTTTCATTCTCTCATTTCTTTTTATTTTCAGAGACTCTTTATCATACTTTACTTTGTTTAGGCAAACCATACAATCCATTTTCAGTAGTTCATGTTTACTCTGACACTCTGCTCCTGTAATAAATACATTCTGAGAGCTTTGACTTCATTTTTTCATTCAGTCATAAAGTAGACCACACAATCACTGCAACAAACATAAAAACAAGATGCAATACTCCAAAACAAGGTACTAGCGGCTAATTCATAGCACCCATTGATATAGGAAAAAAGAAATAGATTCAGATCCTGAAACCATAACGATATACCTTTATGTGATTACCAGAGAAATCTCTGCAAAATGGCTTTATCTTTGCCCATGAGGTTTAACCAAGGCACACATTTTGCTCATTGAAAACAGCTCCAACAACTCTTTATACCAGAATAAAGTGCTGCAACAAAGTCACTGAACAAATGAAAACTAAAAAAGAACGAATTTTCCAATTTCTGGGACATTTTTTAAGCTTTAACTTATTAAGATAGGAGGAAGAGTTTGTCTCTCGGACCTGAGTGAATCTCTATTTCATCTATGTCAATCTTTTCCACTCCCATCAGCTCCCCAAAACCAACCATTCCCTTACCTTTCCCAAGAAACAAAAGGAGGCTATTCAGACTGATTTTCTGTGTATCTTTTAGAAAAGGATGCTCAGCTAAATCCTAGATATTCCCCCATTCCTCGTTACTCTTCAAGAACAAGTCCAATCGCTTTTTGATATATTTCATGGAACCTGTTTTCACGATGTCTTCAGGTAGCATGATCCAGATCTTAGCAACCCTCAGCTGAGTGATTCCAATATTTTCTGCCTTGGACATACTCGTTCTTTAGAGTTATTTCATATGTCCCACATTCTACTTTTTTCTGTAATGTATATATGGGGTTGGGGGTGTGGACTGCCCCTTTAAGAGAATGATGACCCCTGAGCTATTAACCTTACGCAGTGTGGGATCCTGTTTCCTCCCACTGTCCAAAGATTTGCAGGTTAGGTAGATTGACCATGCCAAATTGACCATTAGACTGCCAAGATGTGTAGGATCAGGGGATTGATAAATATATCGGGGAACAGGATAGGACCTGAGTGAGATGCTCTGTCAGAAAGTCAGTGCTGAGTCAGTCGGCTGAATGTCCTCCTCCTGCACTGTAAGGCTTCTATAATTCTATAAACAAGCCTGTTTGTATCAGTGTTCAAGGAGTCGGCAACAAGCCTCACAAAGATAAAATACTGCAGATTCCAGAAATCTGCAATAGAAAAAACAAAAGAATCTTGGAAAACTCAGCAGGTCAGGCAACAAGTGAGGAGGGTGAAATAGAAAATGTAAAGACTATGGAGGGGGTGTCCATGGGATTTGGCATGAGTTAGCATTGGACTGGCATAGGGCTACAAATGGTCATGTGATGAATGGTGAGGAGGTGGTCAATTGCTGGCATAGAGGATATGAGGGCTCATGGAGGTGGGTAGAAGTTTTGCATGAATAACACTAAAAGCCATGGGGTATAAGTTCAGGAGGCATATGGTGATATAAATCGACATGGATAGAGCATGGGGGATGTGTGGGGGGGAGGCTGTTTTTTTGTTTTCATGCCTTTATTATAACTGGACAAAGCCCCAAATCACCAAGACAGACCTTTTAAACAGCATTCCTCATCCCTGAGGCTATCTCTGCATTGTTTCCGGGGGCAGTGGGCCTGACTCCAGTCCACACCCACACCCCTCCAGAACAGAACCGGCTCTGGGAAGTTTCTCTTGTGTCAGGTTTGTGGAGTCAGGAATTTTCTCAACTTTGCGTACCCCACTGGGGAGTGAAAGTTCAGCCTGATGTTTGAAATCCATTGCCTCTCAGAGGACAAGGAGTCTCGTTTTATTATAGATCTGCTGATCTGCTTTCCATAGAAGTAATCAACGTATGGGGCATTTGTTAGAGATCAGTTGAATCACTTAAACTAAACATTAACAGGGAATTACTCAATATTTATCAACAATTTTGAGCAAAGTTACTGAAGTCTAAATAGCTCAACAGGGACAAATGTGAGGGGACAACCGTGCAGTGTGGATTTGGCCACTTTTGCTAACCACATGTGATATCTAGGCCGGGTTCTCCAAAAAATTCTAAGTCCATGATTTGTTGATAAATGGGGTAATGTCCATTGGCGTTTTGTACCACAGAATGTCCTAGCAGGATTCCATCTGAAAATCAGTTGGTAGGGCCTATTCCCCGTATCAGTGGCTGAAATTGGGAGAGATGGATACTCAGCAGATCTTAGTGTTGCCAAGGGTGGGGGAGTCCAGAACTAGGGGGTCATAGATTGAGGTAAGGGATAAAACATTTAGAATTGAGACAAGGAGAAATTTAATCACACAGAGGTGGTGAATGTGTGGAATTCACTCCCACAGAATGTAGTTGAGGCCAAATTTCAAGAAGAAATTAGATATGGCTGTGGAGGCTAAAGTGATCAAGGGAAATGTGGGGGTGGGGACAGGGAGACATGGAATTAGGATATTAAAATTGATAATCAGCCATGATCAAAATGAACACTGGAGCAGACTCAAAGGACCAAATAGCCTACTCCTTATTCTAGTTTCCATGTTTCTATCATGATATATAATAAATGTACGCATGTTGATAACCCCTGAGCTCAGAAGCTGTGACTCATTATGCAAGAACATGGTTCAAGTCAGATCAGGATTATACGATGTGTGAGAATAAAGAATTCATTGGCATCAAGAAGTAACATGAATCACAGATCAGGTTTACTTGTTGCTGGGTGCTTCCCACTTCTGTTCTCAGTAAAGTGATTTACAATCCTCCAAAGTAAAGATTGATTGCCGGGAATATATGTCTTCATTTTTCATTTTAATGGGACCTTTGTTTATTTTCTGAGAAGGGAGTGAAATTCTAGCTAGTTTTCTACTTACTCCCAACCTGCTGGGAGCAGAGGGAGGGTTAAGAGATGTGGGATCTCCAATTGACTCCCCCAGCCTGCAGCAAAGCCTGATTGATAGGCCTCGAAAGTAGTCTGATGGGATACTAGTAAATGGAGCAAGATCAAGCAGTCCATGCTAGGATTAGGGGTTTCTAGGCCAGTGGGGTGGTGGTGGATCGGGGAGGTACGGGGAAGGGTGGGGGAGGGGGGGTGCGGGTGCAATCTCAACAGAGGAGGAAAATCCATCAAATGGAATAATGTCTAACAGATGGGTCTATCTTGGAGGGTTGAAGGCAGGTCAATTCTCGGGAAGGAAGGAGGGGCAATTGGTGAGGAGAGGCAGGGTGATGATCAGGAGGAGAGGTTAGGAATATGCGATCCTTGACACAGTTCCCAACCCTGAGGTCTATCCAAGAAGATATGGGAGCATCTGATGGAGGTCTTTGCAAGCAGAGATAATCAAGGAATTGAAGGGGAACAAAAGAGTCCTAGAAAGGGAATCAGAAATCTGAGGCTGCAGGAGCCTGGGCACAGGGGAATGTTAGAAGCCTCAATGGGGTGGAGGCGGTATCGGAGATCTAGGGAGAGAAACCGAGTTCTGAAGGGCAGATTGCAGGTGGTGACCTGGTGGGACAATCGGAAGATGGGAAAGTGGGTTTTGGAGGCCGAGAGGAGAAATCAGAAGCCTGAGGGTGAGGATTGAAGGCCTGCAGTGGAGAAGTCTGGAGCCTGAGAGTGGTTTAAAAACAAATAGAAGGCTGGTGAAGGAGTCGGAGGCTGGCGGGCTTCCGGAGACCTGTGAAGGTGACGGAATACTTTGTGTTGGGAGGATATTCAGAGGTTTGGGGGTGGAATCAATGGCCTTCGAGTGGGACTTGGGAAATTAGATGTTCGGGAATGGAGAGGTTTGGAGGCTGGGGTGAAAGGGATGGACTCTGATGGTGGTGATTACTCAGGCAGACATGCTGAACCCTGGAGGTAAACATAAATGCACTCAACACTCACCAACTCCTGGGTATAGTTGCAAAGTTTCTAAGGCTCAGGAACCAAGCTGGCCATAGTTAAAGTTCAAAAGCTGAACACCAGTGAGGTTTGCACTCTTATTGTCATATTTACGATGCTAACCCATCTCCCTGGAATGAGTCAGTCGCCCACCCAGCTTCCCACCTTAAAGGAGTGGCTTGGAAGCAGTTTGCACTGACAAGGTGATTTTTAAGACCCTAACCTGCCTTTTATTTTGGTTAAAACTCTCTCCTATGGTGACAAAAGCTCAGACATTTGAGAAGATCATTCACAGTTGTGAAATCAGATAATTACCATTGTGCATTGAACTAATGTTTGTTGAACGGTACAAATTGACAGCCATTTTCTCTTGAATAGTCAATCACCACACTTCAGAATGCAGCTCATTGAAAGTGAAGTGATTGAGGCATTATATAACAAGAAAGCTTTCTTACCAACATCACAGAGGATTTCTATACACTGAACAGAATGCAATGATATTCAATCAGGACTTTGAATTTCTTTATGATATGGGTGGCGTGGTGGCACAGTGGTTAGCACTGTCACCTTAGAACCAGGGACCCGGGTTCAATTCCTGACTTGGGTTATGGTCTATGTGAAGTTTGCACATTCTCCCTTTGCCTGTGTGGGTTTTCTCTGAGTGTTACCAGTTTCCTTCCACAATCCAAAAATGTGCGGGTTAAATAGATTGGCCATGCTACATTGCTCGTTAATTTTAGGGGGAACTAGCTAGGATAAATGCATGGGATTAGAATTGGGTAGGATTGTGATTGCTGCAGATTCGATGGGACAAATAGCCTCCTTCTGCACCGTATGATTCTATGAAAAGAGAAGCTTAATATTTTGGCTGGGCTCCTTAATTGTGCTCAGTTCATGAATTCCCTCTCAAAATGGAAATCTTCTTGCATAGACTAAGACTGACCTACTGAAATTCTTTTTTCTTTTTTTCTTCTGTATTTATTTCAGGTCAGCAATTTTTAATCTCTGACTAATTCTATTTTCAGATGCTCAGAAAGAAAGAGCATTGTGAAGTTATCATTTGTTCTTCCCCACCAGAATGGATTTTTCACATGTTGGCAATCTGGACTACAATCTCAGCAGCCAGTCATTGCTCCACTTATCAACTTTATAATTGCTGGCTCGGATCAGTTTGCAGTATTCCCCTTTATATCACAAGATCATGGATTCAAGCCGGACTATGGATTTGAGCACTTGCTGACAATTCAGAGCATTGTAATGGGAATGCTATACTGTTATACGAACCATCCATTAGCTGAAGCATTAAATCAGGCTGCCAGCTTTGGTGAATGTGAAATGCCCCTTAGTACTGTTGGAAGGACAGCAGCGAATCCTGAAAGACTGAAGACATAGGGACACTTTTTTCCTTGGACAGAGAAGCCTGAGAGGTGACCGATGGAAGTCTGTAAAATTATAAAGGATTTGAGAAAATAAATGTTGAGAAGTTGTTTCTGTTGGTGGGAATTAAAACTAGCAGGTCACAGATTTTAACCTGGGTTCAATTCCTGGCTTGGGTTTCAGTCTGTGTGGAGTTTGCACATTCTCCCTTTGCCTGTGAGGGTTTTCTCTGGGATTTCCGGGCAAAGTATCTGAGGAAGATGGGGGTGCGTTTACTCCAGAGATGCACTGGGAAATCCCCATACCAATTACACCACAGATGTCCAAGGTAAGAATTGCATGTCAATTGCCCAGAAAGTTCAAACTTTCAACAGGCAATTGCCCCTGTACTGAGAACCACCTGGAAATGTGATTTGAATCAGTTCCCAGTGATTTACGGCAATAGTTAGTCAGGAGAAGTTAGAAGAATTAGAACCACTTCTAGCTTCTGGATAACAATACCACATATTTACCCCAAATTCTCAGATCTCCAGGGGCCACAGCTCTTCTCCCACAAAGCCCCAAAACCCCAAAGCTCCCAACTCTGACTAATGGCCCATCCATGCAAAGTCCAACCTGATCCCTCCAGAGACCACGTTCTCCATACCCCAAATATACCCAAGCTGACTATATCCCCATCTTCCCATTGTGTTCCCCACCTCCAACAATATCCTCACCCCATCCCCATCCCCTCAGTGCCTTCCCCACATCCCGACTGCCCTCCCCACCCCCTGACTATAACCCCATCCCTGAGTGCCCTCCCCTCCCTTGGACTATATCTCCACTCCCTGACTGCTTTCCCATTCTCTGAGTGCCCTCCCAACATCCCTACTGCCCTCTCCAGCCAAAGGATAACAGATTTTCTTACCTAAAGGACATTACTGAATCTAATGGGGTTCTACAACAATCATTAATGGTTTCATGGTCATCATTAATTCCTTCAAATTTCATCATCTGCTGTGATGGGATTTGAACCCAGGTTCTCAGAGCATTATCCTAAGTCACTTGATTATTAGTCCAGTGATAATACCACAATACCATCACCTCTCCCACTTCACTCCCTCCTCACCCCTTCCTCACCCCTTCACTGGGTTACTGGACAGAATTGGGATGTGATTTGATCACAGTAAGTCCATATTTGTTTTTTGGCCCTTTAGGTTTTAGGAGGGAGACATAATTAATCACAGAACCCTACATTGTGGAAAGAGGCCCTTCGGCCCATCAAGTCTGCACCAAACACAATCCCACCCAGGCCCGAACCCCATATCTCTACATATTACACCCATTAATCCCTCTAACCTACGCATCAATGGACATTAAGGGACAGTTTCTTAACATGGCTAATCAGCCTAACCTGCACGTCTTTGAACTATGGGAGGAAACCGGAGCACCAGGACGAAACCCATACAGACACAAAGAGAATGTGCAAACTCCACACATACAGTGACCCGAGCTGGGAATTGAACCCAGGATCCTGGAACTGTGAAGCAGCAGTGCTAACCACTGTGCTACCGTGCCACCCCCTTCTTTCATATTAAAACATTATGCAAGTGAAGAGATTACATTATATGGCATACTTAACTTATTAGTGTCTTTGGAAATATGGGATGCAAGTATTGCCTGTCTGTCTACTGAAATGTATAAACTAGCCATTCAGAAAAAAACAACTCAATTCACAACCTTAAATAACTTTGAGTTGCCATTATTACCCTATGCTGAGTATTCTGAGGCAGACACCTCAGTATGTTATTGGTTCTCTCGGCTCCCAACCCATCCATGCAACTGCACATCCCAGAAAGCGGGACAATGATCAGGGGGAGGACCAATTTTTGGCTGAGCACTTGTTTGAGCCCACCATAGAGAAGGCCCCACCTCCCACCCTCAACCAAGGCTTCAGTGAAACAGGTTGAGGGTAGAATAGGTTGTCTATGGTGAACCTCCTCATAGTGACTCCATCTATGGATAGTGCACTGTCAAATCTCACTGACCAGCCACACTGAGGTACCTGAGAACTGTCAGCAACTTCAAGTTCTTAAAGTTCTTTTATTAAAGTTCTTTTATTAATGCCACAAGTAAACTTACATTAACCCAACAATGAAGTTACTGTCGCCACACACTGGTGCCTGCTTGGGTACACTGAGGGAAAACTTAGCATGGTCAATGCACTTAACCAGCACGTCTTTTGGACTGTGGAGTAAACTGGAGCACCTGGAGGAAACCCATGCAGATACAGGGAGAACACGCAAATTCTGCACAGACAGTGACCTAAGCCGAGAACCGAACTTGTGTTCCTGGCACCGTGAGGCACCAGTGCCGCTGTGTCGCCCCACCTTCAGGAGAATATAAATCCAAACAAACTTACAGCTTTCTTTAAAAGATGTAACAACGTGTATCCCTTTTCACAGCCAGTCTCCAGCTCCTTCTCTTCAATGGCAACATCTACATAGAGAGCTTAAAAAGAATAGACTATGAATATGAATATTAAAAACTGTCTGATATTCTCATTGATGCAAGCGTTCAATTCTAATTTCAAAGGAACTCGACAGAGTAATGTATTAGATTCAATGTAATCACAATCTGCTAGGCTTGCTTAATGAATCTGATTTGTGACATTCTCATTTCTATTCAATATTATGCATTGATATTCTTTATATATAGATCACCATAGGCGCAGCTGATTCACCTGCTCAAAACATGATTGATGTCTACTTAATAGATGGTAAAAATGAAAGTTGGGCTTTGATGTACTCGGTGCCAGTCTGTGTAAAGTACAAGGAATTGTTACACAGAGAATGGAGAGGTACATCCAATGATGTACAGACAACACACCAGAGCTAGGATAACAAAATAGTGCAGTGAGGTAATGTCATTCCTGGCACCCAATGTAAGTTTAATTCAAATATAAGGCTTGAAAGTTTCTCCTGGTCTTTAATGTCCTACATGGAGACTGTTCGAAACATTGGTTGTGATCTTTGAGCTGCATTCAGCATAGTTAGAAATGGTGACACCAGCGGAAAATCCAGTGAGATTGTGGGAATAAGATTTTCTCAGGCAAGATCTCATTGTTAGACTTTCCCTGCCCCTTGTCAATGACGGAACAAGGTTCCCAACTTTAAATACATTTAAATAAATACAAATGTAGTTAAAGGGCTTCCCTGCCATATGATCCCCCCACTATGTAGGGAATTCCCCCTCACCGACATGACAGAATGTCAGCGAGGCTTGCAACAGCTTCTGAAAAACATGAAACTGTCGAGGGCTATCTGCCAGGGGTGTAAAGGTCACTATGGCCTCCAAGGGAAAAGGGACAATCCCAAGCAATCTAATAGTGCCAGAGTGGCAGTGCCAGGGTAGTATTAACAGGGCAGTGCACCAGGAGCAGACCTTCAGGAGAGTCCCATCTGCTGGGGAGGGGGGATGGTTTCCTTACGTCTGAGTGTGTGGAATGGCCCCAATGCTTGTGTACAAGAGTTGTTACAAATGCTTGTGTGGAGAACATTGCTCCAATGCTTGTTTAGAGGACCTAGAGGGGGGTGGGGGTGGTAGTTTCTGTCCCATGCTTGTGAAGGGGGTCGCCCTGTCTATTGGTGCTTGATCTCTGTGAAGCCATCATTGCCAATTCTATCAGGCCCCGCACCACAAGAGTGATGGCAGTCACCATGCCCCCAGATTTTCTGTGCACAGACAGACAGAGAATCTGAACAGAAGACTTGAACTGGACAGCTGGAGGGACACACGGTATTTTTCTCACTGAAAGTGACATCCTGAAAATATACTGGAAGATTCCACCCAGTCCATTTCACAGGTTTGTGCAATTTGATTTTTTAATGTTGTTCCCTATATCCCACTTGTGATCCTGGATCCTGTGATTCTCTGTACTCTCCTATATTCCATATATCCCACTTATGATCATGCTTCCTGTAATTCCCTGCATTCCCCTATCAGATTTCCAACACACTGATCCTTAGTCTCCCTCCTGCAGTGTTGTAAATCTCATTGTTCCATTCTACCAGAAATGATTTGCAAAATTAGTATCACCATCTGGACATTCCTCCCTAAATATCTCTCCATTAATACGATCCTGAGGACTGACCTTTGACCATGCTTTTAGCCATCTGGCCTAATGCCCCCTTGCTTTACTCATTGTCAAACTTTGAAATGCTTCCAGGAAGCACTGTGGGGTGCTTTGGTGTTTTGCAGGTGCTATAGCAATGCAAGTTCTTGCCACTGTTCACACCAATGTCCACGTCCAAAAGCTCTGCGATTCTCTCTGGATACTCCCTAATAATCTATGCACAACACCTTGTGAGACCCCCTGCATTCTCTCTCCCAGAAAATGGCAAATAGCTCAGTGTTCTGTAAATCAGTCACTCCTATTGCTAAGCTGCTCTCTTCACATGTTTTTTTATAGAGCTGTGTGATATCACAACTGTAGAGAATAAAATCAATCTGCCCACCAGTTCTTAGTTTTAACGAAGGTCTCAAGTGTGTTGTGTTTTGCAGGCGGCTTTAAATAAAGTTGCTTTCAAGTTAAGTTTACTGAATTAACACTCTTTTCATCTCTGGAAATTTTTCAGTAGAGCCCTCAATCTTCATGAGTTGTCCATTTAGATAAATGATCATTTTTGACCAACTGCAGGCATTTTTCCATGTCAAAATCAATATGTCTGTGGAAAACTGGGAAGAACTGGAAGCAATTCATCAAAGATCCTGAGACAGCACCTTCCAAACCCATGAGCACTTCCACCTAGTAGGACAAGGGCAGCAGATACATGGGGACACCACCACCTGCAAGTTCCCGTCCAAGTCACTCACCAATCTGACTTGGAAATATATTGCCGTTCTTCCACAGTCGCTGGGCCAAAATCCTAGAGTTCCCTTCCTAATAGCATTGTGGGTCAATCCACAACATATGGACTGCAGCATACAAGAAGGCAGCTCACCACCACCATCTCAAAGGCAACTGGAATTGAGCAATGAATGTTGGCCAGCCAGGAACACCCATGTCCCATGAATCAATAAAAACAAAAGGAGAAAATATGAGTTGTTGGCTGCTCAATACTTTGAAACAGAATTTGAAAATAGATGAAATACACTGGAAGGGGAAGTATACTTCTGGAAGACTGATCTTTATCTTTTCAATTAGTCAGCACTGAGTCAGTCCTGTTTTCATTGCAGCCTTCTCATTCTAAGCATTCTGGCTTTTAATGCTTTGAATTTCAAAAATACTCCTGACTCTCACTGAGCATAAATGTGAAACACAAAACCTGTGCTTCATCCTTCAGTCATCACCTTTAAATAACCTACCCAACATTCTCAGAACTTATTGCAGATGCTAAACACCTGGTGGGCCAGATGCTGCAGTGTATTCTTTCACCTATTGCAAATGTCATACTGATGATCAGTAATAGAGAAGCTATAATGGATTATAGGAACAATAGGTTCTACAATCTGATTATTCAGTGGAACTGCGATGCCAGAAAACACAGTTTAATATCTCCCAACTAGCACTGAATTAATTTTGCCTAACTTCAATTCTCATGCCCAGTGCTATTTTGATCTGACACAGTGACTGGGCTTTGTTTCTTTGCTGTTCTGGTACAGTCCACTCATGGATCTGAAAAAGACTTTTTTAACATTCATGGGCTGTAGCCAGCCTGCCATTAGTCTCACTGCAAATTTCCAGATGTGTCAGTCCCAGTGAAAACACTTCAACTGCAGAATGTTTTCAAAAAGGCTGACACAGTCCCGAATACTGAAAAAAAAAGCATAAGTGACAACTGGAAACTCAGAGCCAGCCCAAATGTGGACCGATATCATAAATACCTTATTGTGGCCTAAATAAATTAAATTCCTGGGTTTTCATCCATGTTTGGCCTTGACATTCATCAATTTGATTCCTTTTCTGAGAAAACTGAAGAACTACAGGGATTTCTGACAACGTGAAGGTAAATGGTTTTGCTAAGAGATCAGCCATGGTCTAATTGAATGGTGGAACATGCTGGAGGGACTGAATGCCCTCTTTCTGTTCCTATGCACGTGCCATGGGAGCTGACCTTAAAGCTGAATCTCTAAGGGTGTCCAATTCAGCTTAGCGCAATTTCTTTCTTTTTAAATAGTTTCGCTTTCACCTTCAAAATGTCTGCCTCGGATCACACCGCATTTTTAAAATGCAAAGCAGTCAGCCATCAAGTATCAGGCTGGTCTTCTCTTTTCCTAATGAATGCCCAGCCTTAACAACTGACCATATTTTATCTACAGGCACCAAAGAATAAAGAACAAAGAAAAGAACAAGCCCTTCAGCCTGTGTCGATCATATGACCTAACAAAACTAAAGAAAAAACCTCTGCCCTTACTCGGTCCATATCCCTCGATTCCCTCCCTATTCATAACCCATCCAATGCCTTTTAAATGTTGCCAATGTGCCTGTTCGACCACTTTCTGTGTCAGTACGTTCCACGTACCTACCACTCTTTGTGTGAAAAGCTTCCTCCACATACCTCGCTTAAATTTTCCCCCTCTCACCATGAATTTGTGCTTCCTTGTAATTGAAACTTCCACCCTGGGAAAAAGCCTCTGACCATCCACCCTGTCAATGTCTCTTGTAATTTTGTAGACCTCCATCAGATCTTCCCTCAGCCTCTATCAATTCAGTGAAGACATTCTTAGTTTATTCAACCTCTCCACACAGCCAATATTCTCAAGGCCAGGTAATATCCTGGTTAACCTTCTTTGCATTCTTTCCAAAGCTTCCGGGTCCTTCTAGTAATGTGGTGACCAGAGTGACACACAATACTCCAAATGCAGCCTAACTAAGGTTTTATATAAGTGCAACATGATTTCCCAACTCTTGTATTCAATGCCCCAGCCGATGAAGACAAGTATGCCATATGCCCTGTTAATCATCTTAAAAGTTGCCACTTTTAGGGAACTGTTGACCTGCAAATCCAGTTCCTTCTGTGTGTTAATGTTCCTAAGGGTTCTGCCATTTAGAGTATAATTCACACTTTCATGAATGTTTCATGACGTTTTGGGACAACTTAGCAGAAGCAGTAAAAAGCATTGATTGTGTTCAGAACAGACCAACTTGTAGGACAATGCTGCTAATTGCCATTTCTGGTTGGATTGCTTTGTTCTTTACACTGTGCTTAATACTTGTGTCTAGTCAGTCTTTCATCAGTATATTTCCCAACTACAGGAGTGGGATTAAAGGAAACCTGTGACTAGCACAGGGTTAATTGGGCTGAATAGTCTGTTTCTCAAGTGTTAGTTACATATAATTTTATGTTCCTGTGTTCTTCACGTGCAACAATGCCACAAAGAAATCCCGCATGAAAAGGAAAAGGGATATGATGAGCATATCGGACTATAGGGAACAAAAGAAAAAGTGGAGTCTAAATTTCTTGGGAAGGAAGTTATCATATATTCAGCAAAAGAATTTAGAAATAGAATTTCAGGATCAAAACATGGCTCCTTTAGCATCTCTTCCTTGCAGACTCCCTCTGCTGGTACATGTTTGTATGGTAGCCTCAAATGGACAAAATGCACAATGTAATTTTCAAAGCACTACATGGAGAGGCTCAAAAGGAACATCAAAGACAAGAGGAAAGCAGGATTTAAGGCGGTAAAGTAAGGAAACCTGCTAGGCAATTCTAGAGGGCAGATATACTGTGACATTGAATCAACAGGGAGAGGAAGGAGAGAGGAGAAGCAGAATGCCTGAGGAATACGGGTTTGCACAGGGATATATGTGTCAGGAGCCAGGGAGGACATGGAGAACATTGAAAATAAATGTGAAAATGAGATCCGCGAGATCAAGGATGAATTTCTGTGGGATGTTAGAGATATTCTATGAACAAAGTAATGGTTGTTGACAGCAGTAAAAGGTAAACCTGCCATGATGGCAGATGGCCACTGGCTACCTGGTTGTTATTTATCCTTAGGGCCACCACAAGATTGAGAAGGCAGGCCTTCATGAATAACCTCAGCAGGTACGGGAATTGAACCCATGCTGTTGGCATTGCTCTGTATCATGAACTCGCTGTCCAGCCAACAGAACTAAACTAACGCCAGGGCTGGATTTATATTAATACCTTTAAAAATCTCAGGATGTCTTCTCACTTGAAAGGCAGCACCTCCAACTCCTTGGGTACTGCACACAAATATCAGTCTGGATTATATGCTCAAATTGCCTGAACTCCCCCAACCTGAAAGGCATTATCACTTCCATTTTACATTGTCAGTTGAAACACGGCACCACTCACTTATTGGCATATCACCCAAAGGAGAGAAAAAATTATCTAAAGGGTGGGCATGACGGAGCCGGATAGTGCCATGCAGCAAGTATCAACTTCAGAGCCCTCTGCAGTAGAATATGCTGAGCTGAGGTTCTAACTTTAGGCCTAATTCCCATTAGGATTGTCTGGACCTGTATTATGGACATTTTCAAGCTGCAGTCAACAGATACTACATTCCCTAAATTAACCACCCTATAGGATTAAATTGAAACGGTTATTGAGAAACCCTGTAAAGAAAAGTTAAGAGTAGTTGCCACTGCCAGGAATGAGAATTGTCGATGTAGAGGCCTGAAAATTGGATTATTCCAGTGGGGATGTGAGTCAGCGCAGCCAGGATTCCACTTTTCCCCGATACACATTTGAACAGGCATCCAAGCATACCCTTTCGACAGTGACCTCCAGTGGTCCCTATGAGGCTGCATTATTTAGCCTAGTCAACTCTGAAATCAATTGGTCAGCAGTAGCTATGTTCAGGGAAACCCCAATTTTGCAAACATCTCAAATGGGTAATCAACTCTGTTTATGCATAGGGTTAAGTGTTGTTTTTTTCTGCCTTTGCCAATATCTTGGGACAGCAAAATTCAAGCACAAATTCCCTATCTGCCATGTTAGATGCTTAGTCACCTGAAGAATTGATATTCACTGACAAGGGACAGGATGATAGGAAGGCTCTGGGAAACATTCCATTTAGAGCTGATGAGCAGGGTGGCCAACCATCAATTCATAATCTTGAGAAAGATTGAGATTGAGAAAAATATCAGCCCTTATCCCTGTCCTCCTGTTCTCCCCACCCCTGACCCTTCATCCCCATACTTAGAATGATCTCCCTAACTAAGTGCTATAAAAAGATAACTGAATCTTCATGTAAAGGCCACTGCATCTTGTGTTTTCCCTGATTTTTACCCTTGATTTACATTAACTTCCATCAGTGTAATACGCTAGGTGCCTGCTGTCTTTTTGAAAACAAAGAGTATAAGCTCAGTGGGCATCTCTTATTTATGTCAACAATGGGCTAAAGGCTCAGCATGCCTGTCCACAGTTAGACTCATTCATCAGAAACTGATAACTAGAACAGAAAACTATCATTTAGGGGTCCATCTTTGACAGAAACTTTAAAGTTTGTTGACATGTTTCAGATGGTATCCATTACAGCCATTTTTATAGACTATAAAATCAAATTCTCAATGCAAAGTGGAAAGCTGGGTAGCAGAAGATTGGCATGGATGGTTACTAATGCGGATGATTGTGTGGTCTTTAAGGAGAATGCCTCCTTGCCAAGGCACTCAAATGGACCATCGTCCAAATTCAGTGTGACTCTCCAATACCCATACCATTTTCACACATAGGGTCATCCTTCCATCCAGCAAAAAGAGAGATCCTTGTCCCAAACAGTAAAAATTGACAGCTTTTCAGATATTTCCTCCAATTGGAGGAATATTCAGGTGAACAGTTTTGTTGTCCCTATTTGGAAAAAAAAAGATATCATCTTCATCAACACCACACGATCAAACCAACGGGTAGCCAATCACATACACGGGGCAGGACTATGGTGTCCCGTTTCCATGGAGGTGGAACGTTGATGCCACTGGGCACACTGGTTGAAAACCACTGCCTTAAACATTCATTCCCTCCACCCCTGATGCACAATGGCAGCAGTGTGTACAATCCGCAAAATGCATTGCAAGAACTCGCCAAGCATCTTTCGAAGGCACCTTTCAAAGCTGCAAACTCTATCATCTAAAGAGACAAGGACAGCTGACATAGGAACACCTCCACCTTGAAGCTCCCCACCAAATAAAATGTCACCTTGACTTGGAATTACGTCACCGTCCCTTCACAGTCAAAATCCTATGACTCTAGCATTGTGGACATATTTGCATCACATGTACCATAGCAATTCAAGGACATGGCCCATCCCCACCTTTCAGATCTCATTAAGGATGGATATAAATGCTGGCTTTATCAACCCTGCTCACATCCCACCAATGTATATATTAAAAAGAAGAAATCACAAAAGCACGTGCCCCCACATTGGTCATGTAGTCTCCAATCATTTATGAATGTAGTAGCTTTCTCCTCAGTGCATAAGGCAAAGTCACTGTAATCATAGATGACCATAGGCCAGTCAAATGGGTGAGCTGACTGTTGGCGATTTAACCTGAGGATTCTCAGACCTCAGGTGAGGGACAAGGTTGAAAAGACAGGGCTTTCTTGTGTAACCTCAGCCAGTATCGGAATTTAACCCATGCTATTGGCATCATTCTGCATCATGGACCAGTCTCCAGCCGACTGAGCTAAATCGTGTGTACTCTTATCTGTTGATGTGTGTGCTTTTTCAGGAGTGCTACGTCAAATGCATTTAACAGTTACACACTTGTATTCCTCCTCTCCTGATTCTATTTAACAGTGAAGATTTTCTTCTCTCTCAGACACAATAATGACTCAATTGCTAGCACCCTTATCTCTGAGTCAGAACAGACAAACAAATTCTTGCATCGTTAAAATCATGAATTTCTCAGTAAAATTGAGCTCACTTGTGATCTTACAAGAAGGTTCTGATATGTCAGAATTTTTGACAGGTATTAAAAATACATGTCTTCCCTGACCTGCCACATTCTGCTCCGCACCCAAGAGAACATGCAACTGAAAGATGAGACAAATGAAGAAAGGGTTGCCAACTTGCGGGGCAAAGATTGCATATGGCTCCCAGAATATAAACATACATAGCCCAAGATCAGACTGGCATTTGAATGACTCAAATTGACAAAAGCAATTTCATTCTTCTCCACAGGTTTACAAAGCACAGTGGCACAGTGGTTAGAACTGCTATCTCACAGCACCAGGGACCTAGGTTCAATTCCTGACTTGGGTCACTATCTGTGCGGAGTTTGCATGTTCTTCCTGTGCCTACATGGGTTTCCTCCAGATGCTCCTGTTTCCTCCCACAGTCTGAAAGATGTGCAAGTTAGGTGCATTGGCCATGCTAAATTCTCTATCAGTGTACCCGAACAGGTGTTGGAGTGTGGCAATGAGGGGATTTTCAGAGTAACTTCATTGCAATGTTAATATGAACCTAGTTGTGACACTAATAAAGAAACTTAAAAAAAATTAAAACTTAATGCTTCATAGTTTCACACAATCTGTGTTACAAATTCCTCGTGAAAAGAAGATTGTAGTTGATAGGCTGAGCACAGCAATGCAACTGACCAAGAATCAGGAAAGGTAGAGGCCCTAGGGTTTGCTGTGGACAGGAATCTTCTGCTTCCTTACTATTTGAACACCTGGTGATATGCTGCACAAGCAAAATCAAAGAATCAGAATTTGCAGTTTGCCCGAGGACTACATCTGGGACCCAATGATCAGACCAAAATTAGAATTGATGTAAAAGCCAAAAAGCATTTAAAATAGTCAAAATAAATGAATTTTATCTGGATCAGTTAAAAAGGAAAGTAGTGTAGATATATTGCAAAGAGAAGATGCAAATTGGACTGTGAGCACACCAAGTAGAATGCTTTGCTTACAAACTGGGAAACAACCTGAAGGAATCAAAACAGTTGGCCAGAGTGTGGTTATTTTTCTTCAATTTTCTTATTGCCAATGTTGCAGCAAAAGCTGTGGTATGCATTGATAATACCAACTACTCCCAAAATGTCTTAGACCAGTCATTTCATAGCAGCGAACAAGGAACAAATAGGACTTGTAGCCATTTGACCACCTTTGTTTCATATAGAGGGGTGCACTTGAACCAGCACTTTAACTAGTTTTTACTTTCCTTAGCAGGGGCTCAGACTCTGCACCACACTTGCATGCTTCTCAAAGCATAGCATTTGAAAGTCACTGATTTATTGAAGTGTGTGAGATCCTGAGGGATTAATTAAGTAGAAAGGCACCATACTTCCTTGATCCAGCTGTGTTCATCCCTCTCTAACCACCAGAAAACTCAACCAACAGGGGTTAAATTTAAAATCCTGTTTAGACATGAGACATGCAGCCATATTATTGTATTTACATAATCAACTGAAGGGCCTTGGGAATCAGGCTTTGCTTGGCCTATATTGCAGACCCTTCCTGAGCCATCCAAGTAATGAAACCATTGTTTGAAGATTGCAAAGGTTGCGTTCTACTATACTGTTACGATAGCCATGGGCGGTATGGGGTAATCATCAATAGATCTCACTGTGGACCTTGTGGAATAGAAAACTTATCCAATAGGAAAGGAGTAGTGGGAGTTTAGACCTATATGCCTTAGAGCTTTAGAATTATAGAATCATATAGTATAGAAGAGGCTCTTCAGCCCATCGAGTCTACACTGAAACAGTTGAACTCCCACCGAGCCAAGGGCTTGGCTCCTCCCTCTGCAAATGGATTCTAGACTTCCTAACCCACAGACCACAGACAGTAAGGATAGGCAACAGCACCTCCGCCATGATCACTCTCAACATCAGTGGTCTTCAAGGCTGTGTCCTCAGCCCCTTATTATACTCCTTATACACCAATGATTGCATGGCCAAATTCCTTTCCAACTTAATTTTCAAATTTTCTGATGACACCACCGTTGTGGATCAGATTTCAAACAATGAAAAGACATAGTACAAGAAAGGGATAGACAATCTGGTGAACTGTTGTGATGGCAATAATCTCTCCTTCAATGTCCATAAAATGAAAGAGATAGTCTTCAACTTCAGGAAGCATAGTGGAAGACATGCCCCTGCCTACCTCAATGTGGACAAAGTAAAAATGGTCAAGAGCTTCAGGTTTTTAGGCGTCCAGCTCATCAACAATCTGTCCTGGTTCCCCCCTATGTGGATACTATAGTTAAGACAGCCACCAATGGTGGCTACTTTCTTAGGAGACTAAGAAAATTTAGCATTTCTGCTACAACTCTCACCAACTTCTGGTCGTATCACGGTTTGGTATGACTCCTGCTCTTTCTAAGACATGTAGGAAAAAGGTTCGTGAATGTAACACAATCCATTATTCAAGCCAGCCTCCCATCTATTTAAGGGCATCGCGCACCCCGGAAATTCTCTCTTTTCCTTCTCCCATCAGGAAAAAGACACAAAACTCCAAAGACACATACCAACCAACTCAAAAACAAGTTCTTCCCTGCTGCTGTCAGTCTTTTGAATGGAACTACCTCACAGTAAGTTGACCTTTCTCTATACCCGAGTTGTATTTGTAACTCTACATTCTGCACCTTTCCCTTTCCTTCTCTACGTATCGCATGTTTTGTCTGTATAGCACACAAGGAACAATACTTTTCACTGTATACTAATAAATGTGACAATAACAAATTAAATCAAATCAACATCAAATGATCCCATCTGCCAACACTTGGCCCATAGACTTGAATGTCATGATGTGCCACGTGCTAATCCAGGTACTATTTAAAGGATGTGAGGCAGCCTGACACTACCACCCTCCTAGACTGTGCATTCCATGCCATCACCACCTTCTGGATACACGCATCCCCCTAAACATTTTGCCCTTCACCTTGAATCTACATCTCCTCATGGCTGGTCCTTCAAGTAAGGGGAATAGCTGCTCTTAATCCACTCTGCCCATGTCCCTCATAATTTTGTGCACCTCGATCAGGTCATCCCTCAATCTTTCAGCTACTCCAGCAAAAGCAACCCAAGCCCGACTGGGAAAACTCTGGTGGATGTCATGAACAACAGATGAGAAGAATGAAACACTAAACAGCTCGCGTCTCTGCTCTCAGTCGTGAAAAATGTAATGCTACCTAAGCCTGGGCTTTACAATCTAGTGCAGTAGATGGAAATGTACCGCTAATCTGCAGCAACTACAAAGAATCTGGATGTTTAGTGGCTGAAATGGCATGAAATATGAGTTTCATTTCTGTGGATATAGGCTCATTATCGTCTCCAGGAGAAATTGAGAATCTCCCACCATTTCTCTTTCTTTCATTGAAAACACTTGTTCATAGAATCACAGCACCCTATAGTGCAGAATGATGCCATTCAGCCCATCAAGTCTGTACCCGATCACAATCCCACCCAGGCCATACTCCCATATTTTACCTGCTAACCCCTCTAACCTACGCATCTCAGCTCAGGACTGTTGGAGGAAACTGGAGCAACTGAAGGAAACCCATGCAGACACACAAAAATGTGCAAACTCCACACCGACAGTGACCCAAGCTGAGAATCAACCCCAGATCCCTGGAGCTGTGAAATCGCAGTGCTAACCACTGTGCTACTGTGTCGCCCTGCTCTGCTGGCTCGAGTTTTACTTTTATTTTTCTATTTTTTGTTTATAATGATATTAGCAAGGCTATTTATCCCTATGTGATGAAAGCCTTTCTAAAATCTTCACCAATTTTACTAACATTGCTCTGTCCTGTGTGTGACGCTGCTCTTATCTGCAAGGTGTCCTCCCAGCCATTTTTTAGCCGCACCATTTGGCAAAATGCAAACATTTGCTCTGCTTGTTCGATCAACAACTTTAGCTAAGGAAGCAACTTAGCCTGCTGAGCTTTTTAAGCATTAGTTTGCTTGCCTTTTATAATCTCTGCCCCATAGGACACTAAACTACACATTGCCAACTGCTAAATGAGGCTTTTAACCAGATTGGAGATGGTTTAAAAAAGCCTTGGGTAAAGGATGAAAGATAAGAGGCTAGAAATGTCCCTTTTCTGTAAAATTCAGCTTATTGGTCAGCTTTCATTGCTGTGCCATTGGTGGCAGCTTCAGTGAACTGCAGGGAATATCATTTAATTCATGTGAATACCAAAGGTTCTGTGGTACTACCATACATCGCAGTGTATAAGTTGACCTGTGTATTAGTCAATTTGCTTTTCTGGCCCTTAAAAATCATATTTCTTCCATATACTTGGCATATAAATCAATCTCCTTTTTCAGCCCCAACATGTTAAATTCCCAATTAGGAGTCAGCCTCAATTTTTTCACCTCACAAATGTATGTACTGTTTAATTAATGATACCTTATAACTTAGTGCAAAAGATCAAGTAAGCAAAAAGGGCTGTGTTACAAAGATGAGTAGGAGTTTAAATCACACTGGCTCTTTGTGTATCGGATGCTGTTGAAATAGATCATCAACAAGATCATCTATGTGCAGATTCACAAGAGATGGGTGAGATTCTAAATGAATATTCCTCCTCAGTACTTACTGTTGAGAAAAGCATGGATGATAGGGAAATTGGGGAAATAAATATTGATGTCCTGAGGAGTGTATATATTACAGAGAAGGAAGAGCTAGAAGTCTTAAAGTGTATCAAGATAGATAAATCCCCAGGACCTGATGAATTGTATTCCAGGACATTGTGGGAGGCTAAGGAAGAAATTGTAGGTCCTCTAGCCAAGATATTTGAATCATCAATAGACATGGATGAGGTGCCTAAAGCTTGGAGAGTGGCAAATGTTATAACTTTGTTTAAAAAGGGCTGCAGGGAAAAGCCTTGGAACGACAGACTAGTGAGCCTCATATCTGTGTGGGTAAATTGTTGGAAGGTATTTTGAGAGAAAGGATCTAAAGGGATTTAGAGATGCAAAGACCATTTAGAGACAGTCAGCATGGCTTTGTAAGTGGAAAATCATGTCTCACAAATTTAATTGAGTCTTTTGAAGGAGTAACCAAGAAGGTAGATGAAGTCAGTGTTGTTGATGTTGTCTACATGGACTTTAGCAAGGCTTGTGAAAAGGTACCACATGGTAGGTTGTTGCATAAAGTTAAATCTCAGCCCATTCAGGGTGAGATACCTAAATGGATGCAAAATTGGCTTCTTGACAGAAGCTAGAGGGTGGGTGCAGAGAGTTGTTTTTCAAAGTGGAGGCCTGTAATCTGCAGTGTGCCTCAGGAATCAGTGCTGGGCCCACTGTTAATTGTCATTTATATTAATGATTTGGATGAGAATATAGGGGCCATGGTTATTAAGTTTGCAGATGACATCAAGATTGGTGGCATAGTGGACAGTGAAGAAAGTTATCTCCAGTTGCAATGGGATCTTGATCAATTGGGCCAGTGGGCTGATGAATGGCAATGGAGTTTAATTTAGATAAATACAAGGTGATGCACTTTGGTGGATCGAATCAAGGCAGGACTTACTGAGTTATTGGTAGGGTGTTGGGGAGAGATACAGAACAAAGAGATCGAGGTGTACATGTTCATAGCTCCTTGAAAATGGAGTCACAGGTGGAGAGAGTGGTGAAGAAGGCATTTGGCATGCTTGGTTTCATCAGTCAGAGCATTGAATGCAGGAGTTGGGACATCTTGTTCAAATTGTACGAGACATTGGTAAGGACACACTTGGAATACTGTGTGCAATTCTGGTCACCCTATTATAGAAAGGATATTATTAAACTAGAAAGAGTGCAGGAAAGATGCACTGGGATGCAACCGGGACTTGATGGATTGAGTTATAAGGAGAGGCTGAATAGACTTGGATTTTTTTCTCTGGAATATAGTAGGCTGAGGAGTAACCTTATAAAGGTCTATAAAATAATGAGGGGCATAAACAATGTAGATGGTCAACATCTTTTCCCAAATTTAGGGGAGTCTAAAACTAGAGAGTGTAAATTTAAGGTGAGAAGGGAGAGATACAAAAGTGGCCAGAGGGGCAATTTTTTCACACAGTGTGGTGAGTGTTTAAAACAAGCTGCCAGAGGTAGTAGAAGCGGGTAAATTTTATCTTTTAAAAAGCATTTAGATTGTTACATATGTACGATGGGTATAGAGGGAAATGGGTCAAATGTGGGCAATTGGGATTAACTTAGAGGTTTTAAAAAAAGGCGGCATGAACAAGTTGGGCTGAAGGGCCTGTTTCTATGCTGTAAACCTCTATGACTCTATGACTCTATATCAAAATGGTGACCACCCACAGTTGACTTTTATTCTCAGCTCGTAAATCAAGCTGTGCTTTTGGGAGAATTTCTTGAGTTGTCAGGTGCGACATGGTGGCACAATGGTTAGCGCTGCAGCCTCACAGCGCAGTGACCTGTGTTCAATTCCCGCTTGGGTTGCTGTTTGTGTGGAGTTTGTACATTCTCCCCATGGCTGTGTGGGTTTCCTCCAGGTGCTCTGGTTTTCTCCCACAGTCAAAAGATGTGCAGGTTAGATTGATTGGCCATGATAAATTGCCCCTCGTATCAGAGGGACCAGCAGGGTAAATATACAGTTAGGGAAATAGGGCCTGGGTGGGATTGTGGTTGGTGCAGATTCGATGGCCTCCTTCAACAATGTAGGATTTTATGATTCTCTGATTCAAAGATCGGCTTACACATCGACACCTGTGGTATTTGAATAAGGAATTGGCCGATCATTGTGCCTGATCCAATATGAAGCTAATTTGATTATCTGGTTATGTATCACATTGTCATTCCCTTGCCCATGCACAAATTGACTGTCTCATTTTCCAGCAACAGTAACTAGAATTCCAAATGTGCTTCATTGACAGCACTTTAAGACTAAAAAGTTTTTGTGACAAATGCAGGTTCTTTCTGTCCCATTGTTCAGAGTTATTAATGGAAATTACTTTAGCATCTGAAAATTGAAGTCGAGCAGCTGAAATAAAAAGATTTCTATGTCTAGTACAAGTATGTAAACTGCACGTGATCATCTCCTGTGTGTTTCAGCTGGAAGAAATTCAGTCATTCGATAAAAAGCAAATTACTGTAGATACTGGAATCTGAAGCCAAAAGAGAAAATGCTGGAAAATCTAAGCAGGTCTGGCAGCTTTTACAAAGGGTCATCTGGATTCAAAATCTCAGTTCTTTTTTCTCCTTAAGTTGCTGCCAGACCTGCTGATATTTTCCAGCATTTTCTCTTTTAGCTTCAGTGAATCGGTGGTCACTGTTCTAACCGGCACCTTGTTCCAGAAGTCCGCCAGAATACCACTGGAAGTATGGGTCTTGTCATACTTTTCCTGCGCACTTTCTCTCAGCTGTCACTCTGATATCTGGCAAATCTTTAGCTTCCCTGAAAACCAACATTGCAATCATCTCAGCCTTTCAAAAAAAAAATGCTGGATTGTGTTGACCGAATGCATCTTGGAGGTTTCCAAGAAATTTATATCGTTGTCATTGGATCAAAATCCTGGAACACCCTTCCTAATAGCACCTGCCTGAAATGGCCTGTAGTGGTTCAAGAAGGAAGCTCACCACCACCTTCGCAAGGGCAATTAGGGGTTGGCAACAAAATAAATTAAACATAAATATACCCCCCCACGACATGTTTCACGGTAATAAGGAGAGACACACCACTTGCTGCCTGCAGGATCTCACAGTACCACCATTGTCGCTGGGGTTTTCCATAGACTGTGCTGCTCAGAAGCCAACAATGAGGGTATTTCATTGGCAGGACTGCAAGATCCTGCTAGTGTAAAAGGCAGCAAAATTTTGATGATGATTTCCTTTGTACATCCATAGCAGCTATCAATGTTGATTGAATAACGTTGAGCCATTTCAATTCTCAAATGGCATTCTGTGAATGACAGCGGTTTGTGTTGTGCTGTCGCTTGGTAGGGGCACTTGCTTGCTGCTGCCTATTTTCATCAGTTAACTGGTATAATTGTGGATTGAAGGTTGGAAGATGTGATGGAGATTTCCAGTGGTTTATAATTATTGGGTGGCAGATGTCCCTTCATCAGCACAGTTGGATCCACATGTCCCTGTCAATACAACAGAGCAACAAAAATTCTTAAAACAACAACACTTTTGTATGAGCATTACTTAAGCAGCATGTATCACAGCCGCCAGTTTCAGTTTGAGTCTCATTGTAGCATGAGCTGTATTCTGGTCAGGTCCGTAGGCAAAAAAAGACTACTTTAGATTTGAAAATGTTTTGCATTGTATCATAATCATTTACACTTGAGCTCTGTAAAGCTGCTGCAACGTTCAGTCCAATATTAGAACTAGGCCAGTGGGAAAAAGTCATTATTATTCCTAATGCCTGGAGAAGTGAAAATTAAATAAAACTGGAGACAGAGATGAATAGTGTGTGAATTCAGGCGAAACTTTGCGTTAAACCCCTTTGAATAACAACTGCAATTCTCCCATTGCAATCCGCAACTTTTTTGTTGGGAGATGCACGTTGCCGGCTTTGTACCAGGATTTGCGCATGTGCCCAGAAAGCATGCACATCTCCCAGTGCTGGTGAACAGTTGCCGGTCAGGCCACACTAGAAACCAATGGGAAGGCAGGTAAGTAATTTGAGTCTTTTTAAGATGTATTTTCAATATGATTTAAATGTGATTATCTTGAACCTTTGGGTCCTGATTGAATCTCACACCCTGCCACCCTGCACTTCATTCCAGCAGAATTTAGACTCCTCACGTTCAGGGAACTAGTGAGCGACTCTGACGGATAGAAGTGGGGGGCAGTTGCCACCCCCCCCCAAAGAGTCAGGCAGTGGAGGGTATAGTGCTCTTGGCCAAGGGCACTCAGGCAGTGTCAGCCTGTGCCCATGCCGAGGGGCATTTGGGCACTATCTATTGGGCATTGGACAGTGCCAAGAGAATGGGACTCACTGTGAGCGGCACCTTGGTGGGAGGAGGGGGTGGGAGGTTTTGCTGCCAATTTGCAGGCAGATTCAGCCTGGGATGGAAGGAGAGCAGCAATTTGGATGGGCTGGGGTTGGGTGGTCTGCTGGTGACGAACCTGACCCCAGGGATTGGGGGGGAGTCAGCAGGGAAGTGGTTTTCTGGAGTAAGGGGCTGGGGGAATTATCACTGCTGGGGATGAGTGGGTTGTACATCAGGGAGCACCAGGATGGCCTGGGAATTGCTGTGAGGGCCACGATAGAGCCATTGGAGGGGGGTGGGCTAGAGGGGCAGCATTGTAGGGGTCTCGGGCTGGCCAGTGATCAAGTTGGCCAGCAAACAGGGAGACTGCCAGATTGGATCTACTGTGCATGCACAAAGTTCCAGAACTGTCAAACTCCAGTGTGTATGGGCCCCACTCCCTCTGGGTTTTCAATGAGATTCATGACTGGGAGCTCTGCAGTGCACCTAGTGGGGAGATCCAGGTGGGAAGCTGAACTGACAAAACAGTTGTGACCTTGAATAATTTTCCACCAATTTAGCGCTTTTGTGAGAACGCGGCCCTTAGGGATTGGAATCCATATTTAAACTTGAGTGTAAAGCAACCCAATCACCTAATCTGACACAGCATGACATGAAGTTTGTTTTCAAGTTTAGCTTATTTATTAGTGTCACGAGTAGGTTTATATTAACACTACAATCAAGTGAGAAAATCTCCTAGTTGCCATACTATGATTCCTGTTCAAGTACACTGAAAGAGAATTTAGTATGGTCAATGCATCTAACCAGTATGACTTTCGGACCATGTAAGGAAACCACAGCAACCGGAGGAAACCCATATAGACATGGAGAGAAGGTGCAGACTCCACACAGACAGTGATCCAAGCCGGGTATTGAACGCAGGTCCCTGGCGCTACGCTATTGTGCTGCACTAAAAGCTGTATGCAATAGATCCAACAATTGCTGATATTTTGTGACCTCACCCACCCTAGGTTCATAAGGTCAAGGCCAACAGAGAATGTCATTTTGCGAGGCGGTAAAATTCCAGCAAATGTCCTGGATTTTGCTACACATTGACTTTTCCCTCTTTTTCATCTTCCTCTGCCACGCGTACATGTGTCTTTCTGCCCTGGATTCACAGAGCTCAGAGCGAGTGAGCTCATTAGAATCTCTTTGTGTCTGAAACTCGTGGTTCTAATAACCGGGAGACTAGCTGTTCACCTTCATTGAAGTGAAAACCTGCAGCCTAATTAATTGTGGAAAATTAGAAAGCAGGATCATTGCAACTGCAGAAAGCCAGCTGTTCCTGCTCAGAGGCACTGTGGATGGGTCTTATTAGCTGCTCTCTGTGGCAGGTGGCTGAACATTTTAGGTGGCATGAGCACCTCCTTTCCATTTGACAGTGGTCCCTCGAATTTGCAGCGCAGAAGGCTTGCATTTGTTACATTTGACAGGATTAATTTGTGCATAAAGAGAGGTGTAGTGCCTGGATAAATCCTTAACCTTGCTGAATCAGCGAGAGATTAATATCGTCGCTTGATGAAAATTCTGCTCTCACATTAAAAAAAAGGAGGAATTATATCCGGAAACACAATTTAAATGTGATGAGATTACAATTGCGCTTTGTCTTAACACCAGTGTCATTTGGTGAGCAATTCCCCCTTGTGCCTGGCCGTTTTCTTCTGCTTTGCCTCTCATATTCCCGCGAAAGCTGACCAGCTGTGGAAATGATATTGCAATGAGATGCTTCACTGATGATCCAGTGGGTAACTGTGCCATGTGCAGGAGGGTAATCAAGCAGTATGCTGTTTGAGCTGATTACAGCAATGGCAACCTCAACCGCTCCAGGTTGGGGGAATCGTTGCAGCTTTGATATCTTTTAAAAATGACTCAAAAATTGTCCCACTATATTGTATGTCAACCAATGAATATCTACTAAAACATCACTCAACGGAGATTCATTATGCTGTACATTGTTTGCAATATGTAAAATATTTAAATATTTCAACATACCGAGTAAATACCAACTCGTAGTTTAATTTTCAATGAAAACAGGATCAGAATACTGAACTTGATGATCAGCCATGATCAAAATGAATGATGGAGCGGGCTCGAATGGCCTACTCTTGCTTCTATTTTCAACATCCGAATGTTCTTGTTAGTTATGCCTGACTCTTCTGACAACTCCTTCTTCTCCTCACTATATGCACCTGCATGGAGCAGTGGTTCTGCAGCTTCCCTTGTGTGAGCAATTGCTGCTAAAGGAAGGGACTTTTTTGTTAAAGTTTTTCTTCTTGCACTCATCAGGATATTTGCAGGAATACAATGTAAGAGAAAATTGTCAAATTTGTACTGTGGGAGGAGAAAGTGCTGATTGGTTGGCAAGTGAGCTCTGTTTAGTAAAGGTGTTGTCACAAAGAATGTATCAGTTGATAATAACTGACAATTAACTGCCAAGCTGTTGGAAATTTAACCAGGCCTAGCCTTTCCCTCGATTGGTTAAAGTGCTTCCCATAAGCATTCCAAGAAAGCATTTGATACCAAACCACATAAAGAGGTATTTGAATAGGGGCCTAACACTTGGCCAATGAAGCTTTAAGGACTGCTTTATGGAAGGAGAGAGAATTCAGAGCTGGTGGACTGATGAATATAAGGAATACAAGTGAATAACTTTGGTCTTGAGACCAAATGAAGAGTCTCAACAGCAGCTGCAGTTGCAATTAGCTGACTTAGCACAGACTGGGAGTTGAATTCAGTACATTTTTCCCTAGTATAGCCCAACAACATGTATGCCCTGGGGGGTAGGGGAGGGAGTTGATCTGAAAGTTTTCTATTTCCACTTCTAACATCATTGTTTTTCATTTGTAACGCTCTGCCTCAAGATGAAGCAGATGAGGACAGATCTCAATGTCATCACCTTACCTGTTATACAGTCTCAATAACATAATCTTTTGGTTTCTTATTCAGTGAACTCGTAGTATTATCATTGACTTACCGAGCGAATGGGAAATGTGATTAATTGCCTGTGCAAAGCAGTAAAAAAATGAATGATGACCCAGGTGAGAGATGCTCCAATACTTATTATTGTGCAGCTACTGAAGTATCTGCTTCAGGGACTTTACCAGTGCAGCCTTACTGATTCATACTGTTTGCTCTCAGAACTGTTATTGCCATCATATCCTGTCTGTTTTATTACTTTACTTTTTTTTCTCTCATCAAGGTCATAAAACTCACACAGTAATAGAATGAGAACCATTGCTTGAGTTGAATGAATGTGCTTTGACAGGGCATCCAGAACATGAACAGCCATCATGAACCCCTTTAATTTTCCCCCTAGCTCCTCATAATCAAGTGATTGATGCTGTTTAAAAACGGTGGAAGACAATAAAGGATTCCTCCTGATTATTTAGTGTTCCTGATAGTGTATGTACATAATTATGAGAGTGTGTGTGTGTGTGTGTGTACATGTGTGTATACATGTGTGTGTGTGTGTGTATACATGTGTGTATACATGTGTGTGTGTGTGTGTGTATACATGTGTGTATACATGTGTGTGTGCGCGTGTCAATGTATGTAGTCTCAAGGTCAGTTAGCTCTTTCATTGCTCAGGTTGTTCATGATGCAGAGTTATGCCAATAGCCCAGGTTCAACTCCCGTACCACCTGAGGTTATTCATGAAGGCTCCGCCTTCTCAACCTTGCCCGAAGTGTGGTGACCCTCTGGTTAAATCACCATCACTTAACTCTGCATCTGAAAGAGGAGGAGGACAGCCTATGGTAATCTGGGACATTGATGATTTTCATTGCATTTTCTCACATCAGTGTTTGAGAAACTAAGGAAAATTTTGTGTATAAGCATATATAAATATGTCCACGAGAGTGTAAGTGTGAGCATTTGTGTTAATACAAGTGTAAGTTTATGTGTGTATAGGAATTTTATTGTGTGTTAAAGTGTGTGTGTTTAAGAGTCTGCATGTATATAAATGTGTGCTTTACATGAGCTTGCAATGCATTTAAGCATATGTCTATGTGGGTATCCATGCTGGTATATACATGTGTGCATGTGTATCCATGTTCATGTGTCCATGTGTTTGGCCATGCGTGTATGCATGTGTTTCCACATATGTGCCTGTATTTTTATTCTGGATGCCTGTGTGTTAATTTAGAGAACGTAGATTGAGGGTCACAGTGAGGTTTTCCTTGGGATGAGTTCTCTCTGACTCTCTCTAAGATACAAGGAAAAGAACGTACATTCAATGTCTGGTGAAAAGTGCCTTAAGATAAATTTTTGGTAGATACTGATATGATGGAAGTAGGACCTCAGTCAGCCAGGTATGTACCTTAAGGGGAGACAAGGATAGAAAAATGGATACCACAGGCACACATGGATTTGGAGCCCACTTTGTGCTTAAATCTTTGAGGTGTGCTGATGGTATCAGGTTTGGTTTTCCTTCCTATTGTGAGCTTTCTGAGCTTGGAATTCCCAACTCATTGATGATAAACTATCTAGTCTTCTAAGGCATGATGCAGCTCAGCAACTGGCCATTCTGTTTCCTGAAATAAGAGATGCACCATGGATATTGTTAAGATTTTTCAAGGTTCCAAGCTACATCACCCTTCAACAAAAGGGGGTACTGAAGGAATTTTGGTTACTTTATTGTTGCTCAGGTTAGAAAAGCAATGAAGTATATTAAAATAAGGAAGTTATCAGTTGACGGCTCCTTGAGAAAAAATTGTATGGGCAGGATTTCATGATCTAATTCAGACGAGACCAGAAATTCCCACCCGAGGTAGATGGAGGTTTCCATTGTCGGACCTTCACCCACGCCAATTCCGTGGCAGGCAAGATAGTAGAGTTCTGGCTACAATTTGTGTGCTTTAGGAGGTTATGCAATTGCCCTGCACAGTTGTGGTAATTACAGCACATACTTTAGCAAGCGTCTTTAAGGCGCTGATCCTCTCCCCTCCTGGTTGCCTCACTTACTGGGTGATCTTATAGCTGAGTCCAGCTTGCTGAGGAGGCTGCCCCTCATATCCCACACTGGCATACTCACTTGCCATCGCCTCAAGCAGAATGCATTCCTGGCCTTTCCCAATAAAGAGTGCAAATTGCCTGCTTTATTCCACTCCTCACCCCTCTGATCTGCAGTCAGCGCATTACAGAGGAAAAGAAGTATGACTGAATAAGTTGCAGGCAACACAGTGATACAAGTACAGCTTCAATGAGTTGAATATCACAGTGATACACCTGGCCAGAAAACATTTGACTCTTGCTCCCACCCTACCCATTTCATGCAGCTCCGGGTCTGTAAATGACATTGGAAGGAGCATTGTGAGCAACATCCACTGCCCCATGGAACTCCATCCCTTTGGTGCCAACCTGGGTCAAATTAACAGCAGTATGAAACTATTTGACCTCGAGCCTAATCACACTCCTTTCATAGAGAAACCTTGGAAACCGGAACCCATGCAACTTTAACAATTAAATGATTGCAACAGATAGGGATACAAAAATTTGAAAAGGGTGAATTTTGCTTTTGTGATGTTACTCTTCTTAAAGAGACTGGCAATCATTTGACAGTGAGAGTTGTTCACAGACTCCTGCTGTGAGTCAGACACTTAAAAGCAATCTTGGATGTCACTTAATCTCTTTTAAAACACACGTCTCAAAAACTCATCTGAGAAGATGGACAAATTTGGACATTCACTGATATATTTCTGCACATTAGCCTGCGCTCACAGACTTAACCCATTGAGTGCTCCACTCAGCTCTTCCCCACATAAATCAAAGAATATGACCTTAAGTAATAATTGATGACAATTGTGTCTTGCCGGCAGAATTGGGGCTAGCCAGGCAGATCTGAAGGATGAGGCTGCAGGTTTAATTCGTCAATGTACCTGCGAAATTCCATTTCCTGGTGGAGTGCAGGTGTAAGCTAGTATTAATATTTAATCAGTTTACAGCTTCCCTGTCCTTTCCAGCCGTCAGAAATCACTACCTCCAGAACTCAACCAGCGTTTCAGTATTCTGTTAGTACCAGCAGAGTGATTGAACTGTGTGACTGCTTTCTGCTCTGTTACACATTAAAGACACTCAGACACTTAAAGAATGCTTTCTGTGGTGCATCTGTAAAAGTTGGTGAGTATCATAGTTGCCATGCCAAATTTCCTTAGTCTTCTGAGAAAGTAGTGGCATCTTCATATCAACTTCACTGGCCTAAATCAGGCTTAAACAAACAGTGATCAGATTTTTTTTAAAACAGTGGAGATACTGCTACTGAAGCAATGCTTCAGGGTTTCTTACATAAATAAAAATATACACTCCTTTCCCCCTTGATTTAATTTATTATTGTCACATGAAAAGTATTGTTTCTTGGGCACTTTACAGACAAAGCATACTTTTCATAGAGAAAGAAAAGAGAGAGTACAGAATGTAGTGTTGCAGTCTTAGCTAGGGTGTAGAGATAGACCAACTTAATATGAAGCCAGTCCATTCAAAAGTTAGGTGGCAGCAGGGGAAAAGCTGCTTTTAAGTCAATTGGTACGTGACCTCAGACTTTTGTATCTTTTTCCCGATGGAAGAAGGTGGAACAGAGTATGTTCGGGCTGTGTGGGGTTCTTGATTACTCTGACTACTTTTCTGAGGCAGTGGGAAGTGTAGTTAGAATCAATGGATGAGAGACTGATTTGAGTGATGAACTGCGCTTTGTTCACAACCCTTTGAAGTTTCTTGTGGTCTTGGGCAGGGCAGGAGCCATACCAAGCTCTGATACAACCAGAAAGAATGCTTTCTATGGTGCATCTGTAAAAGTTGGTGAGTGTCATAGCTGCCATGCCAAATTTCCTTAGTCTTCTGAGAAAGTAGTGGCATTGGTGGTTTCCCTTTGTTATAGTGTTGACATGGAGAGATCAGGACAGGTTGTTGGTGATCTTGAAGCTCTCAATCATTTCTACTTCATTCCCATTGATGTAGACAGGGGCATGTTCTTCACTACATTTCCTGAATATGATGATAATCTCCTTCATTTTGTTGACATTGAGGAAAAAAAACAAACTCGAGGATGTCAGACAAAATGAAGATTTTCTGCTTCTGACACAGGGCTGACAAGTTACACCATACTTCAAGGGTGTCCCTACCCTGAGACATGTTTATGGTTCCATGGCAGGCTCGATGGGCCCAATGGCCTACTTCTGCTCCAAAGTCTTTTGGTCTTATGGAAACCTGGCAAAATCTCAGAGTAAAACGTTTCTGAAAGTAGAATCTTTATGTAGAATTATATAAAATCTATACTCAGGAAGAAGTTATTAGATGGAATGTTATTGAGGCAACAGGAGAATTGTTTAGCAGCTGGAGAACTGCCTCTGTTAAGGAAGACCCACCCCCACCTCAACCCCATAATAGAGAAGGAGTACAGGCAAGAGATAGAGAATCTGGTGAGCATTGATGTAGACAGGGGCATGTTCTTCACTACGTTTCCTGAATATGATGATAATCTCCTTCGTTTTGTTGACATTGAGGAAGAAATTATTGTCATTGCACCAGCTCACCAGATTCTCTATCTCTTGCCTGTACTCCTTCTCTATTATGGGGTTGAGTTGGGGGTGGGTCTTCCTTAACAGAGGCAGTTCTCCAGCTGCTAAACAATTCTCCTGTTGCCTCAATAACATTCCATCTAATAACTTCTTCCTGAGTATAGATTTTATATAATTCTACATAAAGATTCTACTTTCAGAAACGTTTTACTCTGAGATTTTGCCAGGAATCCATAAGACCAAAAGACTTTGGAGCAGAAGTAGGCCATTGGGCCCATTGAGCCTGCCATGGATAGAGTAGGGACACCCTTGAAGTATGGTGTAACTTGTCAGCCCTGTGTCAGAAGCAGACAATCTTCATTTTGTCTGACATCCTCGAGTTTGTTTTTTTTTGTGATGACACAAACACTAAGTGGTCATGCCAGGTTTCAGGGCTAGCTGACTGAATGTTATCCTCATATAAACAACTGGCGTGGGCTTTTTTTTCTGGCTGCGTGGTGAGCTGCTGTTGCTATTGATGAAAAATGTCTGCAGGGATTAGCATTTTCTTCCCAAGACTGACATCTGGAAAGGAAATGCTTGTTAAACAACTGAGTTGCCGACATGACAGGCATTCTGATTAGTCACTCTTTGCAGCCAAAAGTGCACATTGAAAGCATGTCACTCCCTTCTGTGTCTAAATAGCCATCAACAGTGCAGATTAAAGCAGCACACCACCACAGCGATGTGAGGACCTTCGCAAGCCTACAGCACACTCAGCATCATTGATCGAATAAATAAGCATTTGCCAAATGAATGAGTACTATGATTCTGAAAGACTTTAGAGGAGCTCCACAACTATGTTTTTTTTATTATATTTAATTTTTGGATAATTATGTTGTCCAAATTGGAGCAGGCTACTACATTCAACCCTCTGGAAAATGATAACATCTGAAACTCTGTTGCCCATATTTTAAATCAGATCAAATTCAGTTCACCCTCTACCTCTGGTGACCTATATTGCCACACAGTCAAACAATGTCTTGATTTAAAAATTCTCATTCTTGTTTTCGAATCCTCCTCCATGTCCATGGCCTGTCTTATCTCCTCTGGTATACTCCCTAACCCTCTGAGAGATCTGGGCTCCTTTAAATCTGGCTTCTTAAACATCCTTGATTTCAATTGGTCCACCATTGGTGGTTACATCTCCAATTTCTTAGTCCAAAGCTCTAGAAGTCTCTCCTTACTATTTCAGATCTCATCATGAACTGTTTCTTGTCTTCTCATGGATTGTTCTTGTCTTTCATAGACTGTTCCTGGTCTCCTCATGAGCTGTCTCTGGTCTCCCAAAGAACTTTCTCTGGTCTCCTCATGGAATATCCCTAGTCTTCTTGGACATCATTTCAGATGTGGTCAGATGTCAATGAGCAACTATGCCTGACACAAAACTCGACAATATAAATTAAACAGCAGCTAACAACCTCTATAGCCAGGCCTGATGGCAATTCAGACAGACCAAGTTTAAAACACAAGTATAGGTCAGAAGCGAACAAAGGCAAACCTGAATTTGCCCTGGAGGCTGGAAGCAGAAGTACTCAGCTCTGACCAAATAAGAATGATGTTTGCATTTTCACCAGCTTCTGCCAGACCCTCTGGCGCCTGGGATTATTGTAAGAAGTCTGACAACACCACGTTTAAATCCAACCTATTTATTAGATAGTAAACTCACAAGCTTTCAACCTATGGCCTTTGTCAGGTGAATGAGGTGTTCTGGTCTCCAACAGCACACATACCAGCACATGTGCATCACATGTACCTAAGGATGGACATCTGAGAGCCCTAACATCTTCCATATATGGAATCAGTAATTCCACTGGGTGCTATGACCTTGCCTCATAACCTTATTGGCTATAAGCCACAGAACCTTCCAGAACGGCGCAGGGAGGGGGATAGGAAGAGTCACTTGGAAGCCACAACCAGCAAAGACTTAGAACGAAGACTCAACCCAATTCCATTGAAGACTCGACTTACAACAAAGGCTAAGCAGTGACCCAATAACAATGGAAAAGGACATACAAGCCTAACCTTCACTTAGAAGACCCTGGGTTCTGAGACAACACAGCTCAATGAATCAGACCTGGCAGCTCGGACAAGTTCATCGACACGGATAATATTAGAAATCTCAGGCAGAGAGTAGTAAGTTATCGTGGGAACTAAGAAGTGTTTTGCATAGAGTGGAGTAATAAGGATTTTACAATAAAGTTAGGTTTATCCATGAACTGAGTCTTATGCTCAGTCAATCACATGAGTAGAGGAACCTGGGTAACGTGATAGTCTCCCTGTAGACTGTTTCAGTCTTCCCATGGACTGTCACTGGTCTCTGCATGGGCTGTTTCCGGTGTCCTTGTGGACTGTTTCTGATCTCCCGGTGGATTGTTTCAACCTCCCCGTGAAATGTCGCTGGTCTCCCCATGGACTATATCAGTTTCCCCGTGGACTGTCTCTGGTGTCATCATAGATTTGCGCCTTCTTACCCTTTGGACTGATTATATTTATATACCATTCTTGACAACAGAAAAGAGATCTTCAGTAACTTTTGTCTCTCACTTTCTCATGATTTGCCTCAAAAACCTGATGTTAACAGTGGTATCCCATGTGGTTTCTCATCTTTTTTCCTCTCTGTGCCCTCTCAGGCACACAACATTTTCTCAACTTAGTCAAAGCATATCATCTCAGTATCAGTTTAACAGTTCTTTTAGCCAAGCCAAGATCCATTAACATGTAATTAATCAAGTCAGTCCTTCAGTTTCTTAAATCTGGCATTGAAAAGTAAATACTTCAAATGGATTCATGGTTAGACATTCTGGGTTTGAATCTATCCCTATAAAGTCTGCTGTCTGCTGTCAGGAAGAATCCCAAGTGAACTCAACTTGCCATTGTGGCCCATGGTACAAGACAATTAGTCCTAACATGACAGTCTTGCTCCCAGATGCTGCAGACAATGTGAAGTATGGCTTCAAGAGTGAGGTTGAAACACATTGTTGGGATAAAGCAGGAGCAGCTTGCCATCTTATTGTGCTGACATTGGAGTGCTTGGTATGAATAATGGATGAGCAAAATGGAAAACGATTCATTTCCAATACCAGTATGAATAATATTATGGAGATTTACATTATATTTCCAGCCCAAAAACAGCTCAAAAATTATTCAGGATCATTGTGGCCATCCATAATGCCTGTTCTCATTATCTCTACATTTTCTGTTTTTGTTACTTTTTTATATAAAAGCATCCATTATCAAATCTTTTTACTGATTTCTGCCAGTGAATTTCTGTCTTTCTCTTGAGTTTGGCAGTTTTATCAACTTGATTCTGAACTCCAAAGTGTTCTGATTGGAGCCTATGTGACCCCACCCATGGCATCGTTACACACTTTACATGATGATACGTAGACACATACTTGCCCAACTCATTGCTTCCTGACCAACCTAACTGCTTCTTCAATGTCAAAAAACAGTGAACATGTCCATGGTTTCATGGGCAGATAGTTCAGTCGTACTTATCTTTATTAATTGACTGAAGAAGGCCGATCATTTAACAGAAAAATAATATTCTGGTATGTTTTAATTACATTATCAATCAGTGTGCTTTACAACTAGCTTTAATAGATATCTAAATGTTGAAACTGTGTAGAATTCTTGTCACCCTATTATGGAAAGGATATTATTAAACTGGAAAGAGAGCAGAAAAGCTTTACTTGGATGCTACCAGGATTTGCTGATTTTAGTTACGAGAGGCTGGATAGACTGGGACTATTTTCCCCGGAGCTTAAGAGGCTTTGGGATGATCTTTAAGATGTCTACAGAATAATGAAGGGCAAAGAAAAGCTAGATAGATAATCAATACATTTTCCTGAAGGTAGGGGAGCCTAAAACTAGATTTAAGGTGAGAGAGGAGAGATACAAAAGAGTCAATACAAGAGGGGCAATTTTTTCAAACTGAGGATGGCATATGTCTGGAATAAGCTTCCAGAGGCAGTACTAGAGGCAGGTACAATTTTGTCTTTTAAGAAGCATTTAGACCGTTACATGGGTAAGACGGGCATAGAGGGAAATGGGCTAAATGCAGGATATAGAAGTTAGGTTAGTGGTAAAAACTAGGCGGCATAGTCAAGTTGGGCCGAAGAGCCTCTTTCCATGTTGTAAACTTCTCTGACTCTGTGACTCTAAGCCTCACAATGATTGGAGGGCAATATCAGTACTAATATTAAGGAAGTTAGTTATGAAATAGTAATGCCATTGGGCTCATAATCCTGAGGCCCAGACTCCCCTCTGAGTACACAGGTTAAAATCTCCATGCAACTGGTGGAATTAAAGTTCAATGAATATGTCTGCTTTCTGTAATGGTGACCATGACAACTGTCATCAATTGCTGCAAATTTTAGGGAAGGAAATCAGCCATTCTTAATTGGTCTGGCCTACATATGACTCCAGACCCGCAACAACATGGTTGACTCTTAACTGCTTTCTGAAATCCACCAAGTTCAAGGTCAGTTAAGGATTGGTACCAAATGCCAAGAATATGGCTTGGTAAAGCATGGGCTTAAAGATGGACAACAGTGCTGGTCTTGTCAGTGAGGCCCACATCTCACGAAAAAAAAGACATACATTGTAGCTGTCAACTGATGTTGTGAAAACAGAGTATAATGCATATGAAAGATGAATTTATTAACTCTCTGCAGCATTACAGTTAGAAAGAGTATTCATGACAATAGCCTACTTCATGATTCATTTGATGATTTTAACTTAAACATTTCTTGTGAATTTCAAGTACCTCCATGTGGTCTTTCAGTCTCCAGGTTGTCGGAGATTGAACGCATGATTGAAGATGCTCACCAATTCTGTGGGAACTGCCTGAGAAGTTTCTCTGGACAATTCTTGGGACCTCCAATCAAGTCTCCAACTCTGAGTTAAGAGTAGGAGACTTCGAACAATTACGACTTACCAGGAGAGTTATTCAGAAAATATTAGACAGGGAACTCCTAGTCTAATTCTTGAGTAACTATACGACTCATCCACCCCCCCAAATCCTTGTCCATGTCAACCCCCCTTCAACTTTAATCATTCATGCTAACCACTTCCTGTCTCCTCAATAATTTGACAATTAGTTAGCCACCAATCGTTCTTTTTGTTGCGATTATGCATACACATCTCTTCCTTACTCTTAACTCCCCCCATCTCCCTATGACAGGCCCTACCGCTAATCCACCTCACTCACCTACTCCCCATACACTAACTACTCTTTTCAGCTACCACCTTACCCACTTTCCATCCTACTTAACAGCTACTCTACCCAGATGCCATCCTACCCAATTACCTCTCTAGCTAACTGCCATTCTGCACACCTGCTATCCTACTTAGCTGCCACCCTACACACTTATCCACTTAAATCAGCTAGCTACCCACTTATGCACCTACATACTCAACCATTCATTCACATTTTCACACATACACTCATGCATTAACACAGTGGGAAGCTTGGGAAGCTTTAAACGTGGCACCCAGTATCATTAAAAGGGGGTTTGTCTTCTGTGCAGATTCTCTTCATTGATCTCTGGAAGGATTCCTACACTGATGGAGTTCTGCTGCATTGTAAATTGAAAGTCGCAGCCTTTTCACTATAAGTGGGAGCTTTCAGTTTGATCAACGTTGGACACATGATGAGTTCTGACTCTGATCAGAAGTTTTCGGCCTCAGCTAAAGGAGAAAATATGTGCTCAGCGTTTATTTAATGAAAATGTGTTAGCATTTAACACTCTAGGCTTTAGATGGATGTCAGGACATGTTGATAATCTTCTGCATTAAAAAAAAAACTCCTAATCACTCTCCATATGCTTTCAGTAATGCTTTCAAATTGACAACCTCTCATTCACTGACATCCACAACCGACTACTATTCACACTACTAATCCCATTCATAATTTTAAAAGCCTCCAATAAACCTCTCCTTAGCCTTCCTTGCTCCAGTGAATATATCTCTCCCCATAATTATAATTTCATTTCCATCACATCATTCTGGCTAACCCATTGTGCACCTTCTACACCTTTAATGTATTTTTTTACTCAGTCACTTGGTAGTAATGAATTTGTGTATTGCTGAAGTAAGAGACATTGAATCTTTTCATCTTGTACCCATCAGGACAGACACAAGAATGTCAAATTGCAAAGGGTGCAACAATTTACACTACACGGGAAAAGGATACTGGTTAGTTGTCAAATCAACTCTGACTGCTTCAGGAGTTGCCATGGAATATGCAACAATAGCTCCTTCAGGGTTTTGTTTAAAAAAGATGCCACAATAGTTGGACATGTTTCTTTTGTTTGCAAAGAATAGGTCTCTGCATTGAACATATGAAGCTTATAGCAAGCATGTGAACCACATTGTGAGGCCAAACAAATAATCTTAATTTGGACATTTGTGTAATACTTTGCACACTCAGGTTTGTCCAATAAGTACTATCCAATCACGAAATCACGTCTAATGTTGGACAGCATATTGTAGATTTTGCAAGCATGGACTGATCAAGTACAGTCAGTTAAGTAACAGCTGAAGGGATGCATTGTTTGATAGGATTGAGCAGTTATTGGGATGTACAACCAAGCATCGCATTGAGACTAAAATTCATGTAACACATTGACCATTTTTATTTTTTGACTAGTTATTTTGAATGAAGTGGCAGAGGATGGGTGCTGTGGGAGTGGGTTTAATGAATAACACTGTGAATGGCAAGAAATTCTCAGGTTAAAATGTTCGGATTCCATAGAGGATGAAAAAGGTATGCATACATTCTCAAATAGCTAAGTAAAGTTAATTAGAATTCTGATAGCAGCTTGCACTGGGATTTCCTACAATGAAAGATTAAAGGCACATTAATGTGGTACAAAACCTTGGATAGCTACTTTACTGTGACCTTGAGACAAAGAGAGAGAGAGAAAGACAAACAAGTGAAAGAGAGAAAGATGATTTAAGGCCATGAGCTCATCCTTGTGATAAATCACAGAGAAAGATAAATTATTTAAAAAACATTATTGTCTATTTTGTATAAATTGCAAGAGTTTCTGTTCACTCAATTATATTTCTGAGAAGGCCACAAGGGGTCAAAGGTGTTTATCTTCACTGGTCACCAGCGATCATATCATGTGCATTAGAAATTCCTTCCCGATCGAGAAGGTTCTTGGAAGATGATAAAAGTCCAGCAGTACCCAAAGCGAAGAAACTATGAGATCTTCTCCGGAGCCTTCAAATATGTTTTTGATGAAGACTACCCAACCTTCAGGAGAGCAGTGACTATGACACCACACAACCCTGCCACAGCAACCTCTGCAAGATGTGCCGGATCATCATTACGCTTGCCATCATCTCACATGAGAACAGCATTCACCAGGTACATGGCGCATACTCTTGCAACTCAGTCAATGTTGTCTACCTGATACGCTGCAGGAAGGGATGTCCCGAGGCATGGTACGTTGAGGAGACCATGCAGAAGCTACGACAACAGATGAATGAACACTGCTTGACAATCACCAGTTTAGAGTGTTCTCTTCCTGGTGGGGAACGGTCATTGGCATTTGGCCTCTGATCTTCAGGTAAGCGTTCCCCAAAGTGGCCTTCACGACACACAACAGCGCAGAATCTCTGAGCAGAAACTGATAGCCAAGTTCCACATACATGAGGACGGCCATAACAGGATCTTGGGTTACTATCTGTAACCCGCATGACTTCCCTGGGCTTGCAAAATCTCATTAACTGTCCTGGCTGGAGATAAAACACACCTCTTTAACCTGTGCTTAACCCTCTCTCCATTCATATTGTCTGTATCTTTAAGACTTGATTACCTGTAAAGACTCACATTCCAACCATTATTTTGTAAATTGAGTTTGTATCTTCATATGCCCTGTTTGTGAACAGAACTGCCACTTACCTGATGAAGAAGCAGCACCCCGAAAGCTAGTGGCTTTTGCTACCAAATAAACCTTTTGGATTTTAACCTGGTGTTGTCAAACTCCTTACTGTGTTTACCGAGTCCAACGCTGGCATCTTCACGTCAGCGTCCACATTGCAAGAGCTGGCACTGGGGGCTGGCTGACAAAGAAGTATCCAGGACTTTTTGGATAGATTCAAGGGGATGAGGGGAGGTTTTGGAGGCCAGGCAGGGAGGCACAAAGTGGGTATACTAGCTTGTGGTTGGGAAGAATTGCGTTCTCCTGATTACACAGGGCATCATCTTTGCTGAAAAAAAGCACCCTCCCTCCAGAGTAAATCTTCCACTATCCAGCATATTATAGCAGTGGATGTAGATTGATGAGCTTAGTTGGTTATTAGTTGGCCACTTCAGGGCCTCAATTGGCTTAGGGGCATGTGAGATATTGAGCAACTTGCCAACGCTTATGTCAAAAGTAGGTGGGAATGTGATGGGCCACAACACTGATCATATTTTACATTTCCACTCTGCCATATAAAACAGACGCAGCAGGCTGGGGGAGTGTGATGTAAAATCCAACCCAAGACGTTCAATAGTGAAACATTAGAATGATTGTGTTTAGATTATATTAGAAATAGAGTTTGAAACACATGTCACAACATTTAATTTAATATGATGAATTTCAGGACACATAATAGTCAAATTTACAGCTACAGTAAACAAATAGTCTGCATTTATATAGCAGCTTCCACATACTCGGGTTGCCCAAATAAATTCACAATGTTACAGATGTGAGATTTTACAAGATGGTTTTGTTTAAAACCGTTTTTGTTTGTCTAAGGTGAAACAAAATATCTTGGATAGAAAGCTTGGTGAGTTCATACTAAACTTTGCCTGGAGACAGGCTCATGCGATCTAGTTGTCATGGGGAAAGTGACTTAAATTGCAATGTATAAAAAATAAATTTATAGTTTACACACCTTGACAAAGGAGGGGCAACTGATTTTTTCTGGGCAAAGAGGAAGATAGAAATTACTGCTGATGTGAAAGGCATAGGAAAAGACTGTCTTTATCTTAGCCACCAAAGAGGATGCTGTTACGAACCAGTTCTCTGTTCAAAGAGATGATATCAGGCAATGCAAGGAACAAGGAGTCACTAAGTGAGCCTTGTTGCTAGCAGTCATAGAGTCATAAAGATATCGCATGGAAACAGGCCCTTTGCCTCAACTTATCCATGCCACCCTTTTTTTTAAACCCCAAAGCTAGTTTCAGTTGCCTGCATTTGGCCCATATCCCTCTAAACCCCACCTTACCCATAAACACTGTTCAAATGCTTTTTAAAAGATAAAATTGTAGCCACATCTAGTATTAACTCTGGCAGCCTGTTCCAGACATTCACCAGCCTCTGTGTGAAAATATTGCTCCTCTGGATATTTTTGTACTTCTCCCCTCTCACCTTAAACCTATGCCATCTAGTTTAAAACTCCCCTCCCTTTGGGAAAAGATATTGACTATCTAGCTGTTCAATGCCCCTCATTAATTTATCGATTTCTATAAGATCATCCCTCAGCATTCTATGCTCCAGAGAAAAAAGTCCCAGTCTATCCAGCCCCTCTTTATAACTCAATCCATCATGTCCCTGTAGCATCTGAATAAATCTTTTCTGCACTCTTTCTACTTTAATAATATCCTTTCTATAATAGGGTGACCAGATCCAAGTGTGGCCTTACCAATGTCTTCTACAACTTCAACAAGACATCCCAACTCCTATATTTAATGTTCTGACTAATGAAACCAAGCACGATGAATGCCTTCTTCACCATTCTGTCCACCTGTGACTCCACCTTCAAGGAGCTATGAACATGTACCCTTAGATCACTTTGTTCTGTAAATCTCTCCAATGCCTTACCATTAACTGAGTAAGTCCTGCCCTGGTTCAATCTACCAAAATGCATCACCTCACATTTATCTAAATTAAACTCCATTTGCTACTCATCAGCCCATTGGCCCAATTGATCAAGATCCTGTTGCAATCTGAGATAACTTTTTTCACAGTTCAGAAATAGTCAGAAAACTGAATGGAATGACTTTCGAAGGATGCTAGAAGATATTTTCAATATTACCAAAGAGCTGAAGCCACAAATTATTAAATGCAATCTCTATTGCCGCACAGCGCTAAAGACCTGCGTTCAATTCTCGGCATGGCTCACTGTCTGTGCGAAGTCTGCACATTCACTCTGTGTCTGCATGGGTTTCCTTCGGGTGCTCTGGTTTCCTCCCACAGTCTGAAAAATGTGTTGGTTAGATACATTGGCCATGTTAAATTCTCCCTCAGTGTACCCGAATAGGTGGTGGAGTGTGCCAGTTGGGGATTTTCACAGTAACTTCATTGCAGTGTTAATGTAAGCTTACTTGTGACACTAATAAATAAACTTTAAACATAACTTAGTTGTACTGTCAGTAAGTAAAACACAGTCATGGTTGAGACATTGGCTGGAATCTCTGCTTTCTCCTGTGGTGAATTTGGTAGCAGGAGACATTTAGTTTCACTGCATTCTCATGTTTGCCTGATTAATTCAGTAACCGGAAGGCCTGTAATTGGCCTTCCTATCTTGCTACTTCTAATTGAGGCCCTTATATAAACAGTTAATGCCCTCTTAAGGATCTCATTCTGCCATTGCTGGCATGAACCTAATAATAGGTAGGGGCTCATCATGCAGTGAGCATGAGGAGCAAATCCTAGTGTGTTTTTACCTGCAGGTTCCCTGAATGTGGGGGTTGGGGTGAGAGGGAAAGTGACCCTCATTCACGCCTTATTCAGTGACCCTGCATCTGGAAGGAATGGTCCACTCAGAGCCCTCTTTGCCAATCCATTCTTCTCCCCATTCCTTGCAATGCGCTTTCTACCATCACTCACTTTCAGCCTAGGATCCAATTAAAATCTAAGCCTCGGGTGGGTGTCGTACCAGCAGCAAGCAATGTCTCCCCAGCAGCTCTCAGTGGGTAGGACTCCCAGCTCTAGGATCCTTGAGTCCAGAGAAGACTCAAAAACGTTTAGTCAGAGGCATGTGTTTGGCACACAATGTGATGGGCTTTTCCAGAAATAAATGCTACAGAGGTCTTGCTGTTGCTCCAACCAGCAACATAAAAACTTGTCACCTTAAAAGATTCAGGCCATTGTGATACACTTAAATTGCACATTACTATTGCACTTCTGATGATGTTAAATTACATGAATCAATATCAAATATCGAGTTACTCTATATATTCACTTCAAGTTCATTCTGTGAGGGTGATGATTTATTCCCGATGTTATCAAAGAGAGACACATTAATGATTCTCACTCCTTCTTAAGTTCTTTAAACCAAGGAAGAGTTAAATTATACTTCGACTCAATGTTTTTCTGTGGCCCTGCTGTGTAGAAAGCTGTCTTGGTTAACAGACAGCATGTCTGTATTGGAGAATGTGGAATAATTTAAACATCGTATATAAAATCAGTCACCAACACATTCAACTGATGACAGGGGCGAAGATTTGGCTCATGCTCTTTAATGAACATAAATCGCATTGGAATTTTCAATCTAATATTTGTCACGCATTGTGTAGGATTTAGTGTGCCTATTTCACACAATGTCATTCAGAACCAAGATGAGGAGGAATTTCTCCAGCTAAAGGGTGGTGAATCTATGGAATTCAGTGACACAAAAGCTTGTGGAGGTTAGGTCATTGAGTGTATTTAAGACCAAAATAGATAGGTTCTTGATTAGTAAAGGGATCAAAGGCTAGAGGGAAAAGGTAGAAGAATGAAGTTGAGAAACTTATTAGCCTTCATTGAATGGCAGGTGGATCAGACTTGATGGACCAAATGGTCTAATTCTGCTCTTATGGTCTTATCGTCATGAGATGAGATTTGGACAAATCATCAGATTGGGACACCTGGCAATCATCAATACTGACTAATTTTCCTTCTCCTTTTATTTGAAGTTAGGCCAGATGGAAGGCACTGCTGACATACCAGCTTTACTTTGACAATAGAATCACTTGCCCCTTCACCCCACACTCCAGACTCTCTCCCCACCCACCAACCCATGAACTGCGCGATCCCTTCGAACAGCTGCCAGGATAAATGAGTAATGACCACATGAATTTACGATGATACTTCATCGCGATTTTGACAGTTCCCTGTGGTTTGAAATGTATTCGACTGTTTAAGGAAGTGACTCTATTTGAAAAGGTAGATAACAATTCCTTGCAGCGCGCTGGTTGTCCCCCTATTCATTCACCAAAACCCAAATAGATCAATAGTAGGACTGCTCTTGAACACAGCAGCACAAATGGATTTACACTTAACAAGCAATAACATATCAGAACCATCTTTTGTTACACTGCAGTTACTTACTGCTTCTGTATGAACATCAGCCACACTGGGTCCTTTATTTAATTAACCTGCTTTTAATCCGTGAAGTACCATAGTGAAAGGACAAAGGCGAAATAACAAACCACAGGCAAAGCTCTCAATTTAAAAAAAACAGGACATTTCAGCATAGATTTTAAGTACATCCATAACAATGCATTCCGCATTCTTCCTGAGTTATTGGTCTCTTGGATAATGAAAGAGCAGATAGTAAAAGGCTAGGGAGCATTCAGTTGCATTTTACCTAAACTCTGAATAGATCATTCACAAATTTTGAAACGAGTCAAGCTCAAAATTGAGATTTCGAGAAAACCCTTGGAAATTGATTAAAAATTCAATTGAGAGATATAAAACAACAAGTACAGGTTAGAGAGCTGTTTCAACTGGGGTGGGGAGGGGAATTGAAATCATTTAGCTATGGGAATAAGTGTTGGGACTGGGACTGCTTCTTAATTTCATTGATGTCTTGGATCCAAAGACTCAGGTCGGAATTTTCTGATATTTTTTTCAAGTGCCGGTCTCGGCACGAAAATGGGATAGAATCCTGCTGGCATCATGGGTGGGGAAAATCACTGTCTATTCAGCCTCTCTTTTTCTCCATGTACTTCTACGTGATTCACTCACTCACCCTGGTAAAATCTAGGGTGGAATTCTCCAATCGCACTGGTCTAAAAGCCAGAAATGCTTGCCCGTCTGTCAGTGTGGTTTCCCATTGTCCATAAGGCTCCTGCTAAAATTCTAGTGGTGGGTGGGAAGAGAGAATTCTGGCCCTAATCTCTGCAATCTGAGTTCTATGTGTGTTGGGAGTTAGGGATGTGTACTGCCCCTTTAAGAGTGCAGGTTATGTGAACTCTGGGAGGGGAAAGGAGGCAGCTGATGGTGGTGTGTGGTTAACTACACCCAATATAGAATCCAGTTAAGCAGTCTAGGATTTTACTGTGGACACTGCACACTTGTCATAAAGACGTTCCCAGTGTTTAAGTTTACGAGGTCTATTTTATGCCTCTTCTTGCCCAATACTTTGTTAGATACATACGATCGGTGAAGCCTTTTGCACACCTTACCAGCACTTGGATGGCATGGTGACACAGTGATTAGCACTGCTGCTTCACAGCTCCAAGGCCTTGGGTTCAATTCCCAGCTTAGGTCACTGTCTGTGCGGAGTTTGCACATTCTCCCCGTGTCTGCCAGGGTTTCCTCCAGGTACTCCGGTTTCCTTCCACAGTGCAAAGATGTTCGGGTTAGGTTGATTGGTCATGCTAAATTGCCCCCTTAGTGTCCCAGGAAGCATAGGTTAGAGGGATTAGCAGCGTAAATATATGGGATAACAGGGCCTGGGTGGGATTATTGTCGGTGCAGACTCGATGGGCCAAATGGCCCATAGAATAGGGATTCTATGATTTTATGATTTCCCAGCTCTTATTCCAAGTGCAATTTGACGAGACAGTTGGCAGGAATACCACAACAGGTTTCACAGAGGAGCCATCATCAAACCTCTAGATGGTGTTGAGTAGCAGCGTGACATCCTATACCCGCAATCAGATAATCACCCAGCATACAAGGTCACCAACCCTGTCTGGGAGGCTGTGATTGTAATAGTGTGAGCCATTCACTCATAAGAAGGCAGAGCTACGGGTGTCAAAAGATGATTTGATCTTCTCTGAGTGGCCAGGGGAAGTCTGCCTTCTCATTTCTCCCTCAGCATCTCCTGACACACCCCTCACATCTCCATGGTGATCTCACTCCCTCTCACCTCACAGAGCCTCAGCACTTGTCATTCCACCCTCTCCCAACCTCTAATCTCCATTGGTCCTCCAGTAGATAATCAGCTCCTCACAACCCCGCTCCCACTCAAGTATCATGTGTACCAGACCATATTGCCATTTGACCTGGAGGGACTTCCACCTACACTCACCTCCACTATCACTTTGCAGGAAACTCAAGCATAACCACCTTGAGTGGGCATAGCTAGCCAATCCATGCAGACAGGGGAGAACATGAAGACTCCGTACAGATAATGACCAAAGCCAGGAATTGAATTTGGGTCCCTGGCGCTATGAGGCAGCAAGTGCTAAACACTGTGCCACTGGGCCATCCATGCACACCCCTGCTATGTGAACACCTTTCCAATGAGCTTCACTTCTACCCCTGTCACACAATAACTAATTCTCCAGTCACCCCTCTCAACTCCACTGGAATGAAACACTTCGACCCTTGAGCCTTAGCAGGCTGCTTAACTCCCCTAAAGGGAGAAGTGAGGGCATTTGAGTGCATTCAATGGACCTGCATTCTTACCTCACAGAATAACAAGATGCTGCCATTGTCATGTCCTGAAGAGAATGACTGATGAGTGCCTTGATCATAATGTCTTGTACTGGGGGCCATTTCGGTGTTACCTTGCTGTTTTAGAAATGTGAATGTTAGCCTTGGAGTTCAATGTTTTGAGGGCTAAGCTTTCAACTGTTTCCAGTTTAAAAAAATAAACTGAATTAAATCAACTGAGAGACAATGCAAAAAGGGCAGCCCTTTAAAGAGGAACCGCCAAATGGAAAAACAAGCCGTAAATGAAACTTAAAACATTAAAACGAAACGTGATTAAAAGGGTCAATAACACAATCCAATTGTGATGCCTAATGGACATAGGAGGCCATGATGAAGCCCTGAAAACCACATGCTCCCTCTCCCAGGATATCTGACTGTGAATATGGCTGTGAGAGGAGCAAACTGTAGGTCAGATGATCTCCTCGATCTCCCACTACCTGGATACTTTGGGGCTAAGCTTCCAAGGAGTTAGCTATTGGACACCAATTAGTAACACACACATGCATTACAATGCTGAATAAATTGGCACAATAAACTCATCAGGGAAAGATCAGGGAGCTTAATAAGCAACTCGATTCCGGTTGTGGCAGAGGAGGCAAACCTGATGCATGTGAAGACTGCAACTTACAGTTAATGTCATTCTTAAATGGTATCTTTATTCCCCCATCTCTTACGGGTTGTGGATTAAATGAGCTTTATGCCTTGAACAGCCAGCCATCCATACATAGTTCTGACAACCTGGTCTCTGTAATCAGTGGCTTTGAACTTCCAGGTAATCATGCCCTCCAGGTTACAAAGTGCATTCTGAATTTGGGGTTCATTCTGACTGCAATCATCCTCCCCTTTGTGTGACGATCTTCAGCCCTCCTGAGGCTGGGAACCATTCCTTGTCAGAGTCTCCCACTCGGTCTATGCAGTTTGGCATCTCACAGAATCCCTCCCAGGGACCTCACAATGATCCCCTGTGCCGACCCGATTCACCTGCCCCGTTTCACTCTTCAGTTGTAACACCCTCAACAGTGATACTGCCGCAAGCCTAGCAATGGGAAACAATGCCTGCAAACTGCTGCTAGAACCCTGTAAACCGAAAGGCTCACAGCCATGAAGGGCTGCTAAGGCCTGCAAGTGATTCCACCAGCCCTGAGATGTCAAGATTGAACCCAAACCCTCACTAACCTCCCCCACAAACTCCTTGGCCCCAAGTTGGATTTATCTGAGTCCTCCACATCCTTTTACAGTTGTCACTCTGGAGGGGATGGCGACCTAAGTGCCCACCTCTGATATGCCTTTGGGAGGTTCTCATTTTTATACAGATGTTGTAATAAGTATTCAGTGAAAGGGGAAGTCCAGGCAGGAGGACTTGGACAACATGGCAGCATGGTTAGCACTGCTATCTGACAGCGCCAGGAATCCAGATTCAATTCCAGCCTCAGGTCATTGTCTGTGTGGAATTTGCACATTTTCCCCTGTGTGGGTTTCCTCCGGGTGATCCGTTTCCACCCACAGGCTAAAGATGTGTGGGTTAGGTGGATGACCATGCTAAATTGACCTTAGCACTAGGAGGACTAGCTAGGGTAAGTACATGGGGTTATGGGGATAGAGCCTGGGTAGGATTGGGGACAAAGCAGACTCAATGGGCCAAATGGCCTCCTTCTGCACTGTAGAATTCTACGATTCTATGAGGGCTTGCTAATGATATGTTGATGTATTTAAGTGAGGTTCCCAACCTTCCATCATGGGATTCTCATGATCAGTAAGGGTTGTGGAAAATTAGGAAACGAGATCTCAACGGTGGGAATTACACTTCCCAATTCTCACTGGATTTTGTGCCCATGTCACTGTCCTTGCTGCCAGCTATTGCGGGCTCAAAATCATCCCCTCAATGCCAATCGATCAATCAATTTTCAGAAGATACCAAACTATTTGATTTTATCCAAACTACAAACCAGTATAGAGAACAAACTTTCTCCTGTAAGTCTTAATTACTTACATTTGAACTGTTAAGTTTTGCTAAATGAAACTGCTTAAATCTTATCTCAGAGGTATCCAGATGATAGGTAGACAAACAACAGGCTCTGCTGTTATTTGTACTTATAATACCAATTGATGTATTTATATTTGATAGAAATCCCTTTCCCCTTTTCATTTTAGCTGCACGGTTGTTCAGAATCTGTTTATAGGTGAATGAATACTCAATGTAGATTTCTGCATTGAAGCCTGAGCTATGTCTGTGAAGTAGTGAGCAGATAGCGCACAGGCAGAGGAAGAATCTCAGAGAGTAAGTGGGAGAAAGATGGAAGAAAGAAAGACAATTTAGAAAAAAAATAAATGAAGGAAAAAGAGAGACAAGCTGTGTAGAGAGAGACATGAGGAGGGATTTTATGGCCTTGCTTGTCATGAATCTGTAAAATCCTGCCCAAAGTCAACAGACATTCCCAATGCTCCACCCCTGTGTTGGGCAGGGCAGTAAAATTCCGGCAATAGAGTGTGCGAGGGAGTATTTGTGTGAGAGTGCACATCTGTCATTGAGAGAGAGGAACAGAATGCAAGAGAGACTGAGTGAGGGTATATGTGCACATGAGAGAAATTGTGTCTGAGAAAGAAAAAAATAAAGGGCTGGATTCACCGATCTCATTCACCCCGCCACCTCTGCCAGCGAGAATGGAGAATGTGGCGCTCAGCCCAAAATTCCTTTCACTGCAGCAGAACCAGAGGACCCCAGCCATGGGCAAGGTCAAAGAATTCCAGCTAAAGTGTTTGAACGAGAGAAAGAGGATGTTATTTTAAGTAAGTGGGGCAGAATTTCTATCAGAGTTCTTCTGATCTTCCTCTGTAGCTTTGATGCAAGCCATAGGGAAATAGCATTAACCATTTACATCATTCCTCTAAAGCTTCTGTTGATCTTCTGCTGTTGCAATGTCCATAGATTGGAAGAACCTCTCATGATGTTCCACCCCAGCGGGTATAAAAGAGAAATCATGAGAGTGTGACCCGTCACAGCCTGCAAACAACTAGTCCTTAGGTGTGTCCTCAGCCCATTCTTATTTGCCTGGCCCAGTAACAGCTATCTATTCTTGACGCTCTTCTACAACTCCTGCTGACCTACCTGTTCCCACCCTCTGTATAATTGGCCCAGGTCTCAGTTTTAAACGTAAAAAACATCTTGAATGATGTATTTAAAATGATCATAAAAGATCTTCCACTAGAAAACTGGCTTCCATCCTGTAATGACTTCAGTCAGGCCATTGAAGTTAGCCTATTGAAGTACAAACTCTCTGATTAAGGAGTTGACACTAAAAGATGTTCCTGATTAAGGAGTTAATTGATGGACCAAACAGGGAGTCTTTTCCTTGTATATAACTGGGACTGTCAATTCCTCTGACTGGTAGCGCTCTGTCATCTGCTATTGGAATTGTAAATAAAGGAATTTTGGTGAAGGGACTTTCTGCCTCCGAAGGCTTATTACACATCCAGAGTCTGAGTGAAAGGCCCAGAACTTGTCCCTGAAAGCTAGGGGCTAATTGAGAGACACAAGTTAAATTTGGCATTTCCACACACGCTCTATCCCACTATCCCCAATACTGTCAAACCTCAACTACGTCTCAGTGATTGGGGATCTTAAAATGCTGCTCTTCCCCAACCTATTTAGACACCAAAAATTCCAATACTCTCCTTTTCCCTGTGTGTTCATGTTGCAAGACACTGCAATAAAGTAAGGCTAGACCCTAACAACTCCCACACTCCAGCTGCTCTCTCACCCTAAGCACTGGCAGTTTCCAGACTGGCACAATGGTTAACACTGCTGCCTCACAGTGCCAGGGACTCAGGTTCAATTCCAGCCTTGGATGATTGTATGGAGTTTGCTGCACATTCTCTCCGTGTCTGCATGGATTTCCTCTGAGTGCTCTGGTTTCTTGTCACAGTCCAAAAGTGTGCAGGTTAGTTTGGTTGATCATGCTCAATTGCATGACAAATATGGCAGGTGAGCTTTCCCAGGAGAAGGCAATGTAGGTCTTTTACCAGCTCTTAGTATCAGGGGGATTAGGAGATTAAATAGATGGGGTTACAGGGACAAGGCTTAAATTGAATTGTGTCGGTGCATGCTGGATGGGTCCTATAGCCTCTTCTGCAGTGATTCTATAACATAATTTAAGGATTTCCCTCCAGATATATTTGAGCAGCTGTACTTTAAAACAGTCAGAATATAAAACAAAGGAATGTAAAACAACCTCAAATATAATTTTATCCCAGTCTATCACACAGTTTATCAGCTCTAGGGAGGCAGAGGAATGAAGCCAGTAATCCAGATATATAAACTACATGAGTGGATTGGTCTCCCCTGTGAGCATGACTAGCCATTCCTTGGAGTTGAATTGTTAGTTATTTAAATCCAAGGGCTCCTCCAGCTGAATTTAAGTAAATAGATTGTCAAAAAGGGATATGATCAGTTGGGCTAAAAGGATTCATTGGTATGTAAAATATTAATTCTTAAAATGTCCAATCTTGGAATCCTAATGTGCTATATACGGGTATAGTGCCGGAAGACTGGAGGATAGCGAATGTGGTCCCATTGTTCAAGAAGGGGAAAAGAGACTTTCCGGGGAATTATAGGCCGGTGAGTCTTACTTCTGTTGTGGGCAAAGTATTGGAGAGAATTATTAGGGATAGGATTTATAGTTATTTAGAGAGAAATGAATTGATTGGGGATAGTCAGCATGGTTTTGTGAAGGGTAGGTCGTGCCTTACTAACCTTATTGAGTTTTTTGAAAAAGTGACCAAAGAGGTGGATGGGGGTAAGGCAGTTGATGTGGTATATATGGACTTTAGTAAGGCGTTCGATAAGGTGCCCCATGGAAGGCTTCTGCAGAAAATGCAGATGTATGGGATTGAGGGTGATTTAGCTAATTGGATTAGGAATTGGCTAGCAGATAGAAGACAGAGGGTGGTGGTTGATGGGAGATATTCATCGTGGAGTTCGGTGACAAGTGGTGTACCTCAGGGGTCTGTTTTGGGGCCCCTGCTGTTTGTAATTTTTATAAATGATCTGGATGAGGGTATTGAAGGATGGATTAGTAAATTTGCAGATGACACTAAAGTCGGAGGAGTGGTAGATAGTGAAGAGGGGTGTTATAGTTTGCAGAGAGACTTGGACAAGTTGCAGAGCTGGGCCGAGAGGTGGCAAATGGAGTTTAATGTGGAAAAGTGTGAGGTAATTCACTTTGGCAGGAATAACAAATGTGTAGAGTATAGGGCTAATGGTAGGACTCTTAATAGTGTTGATGAACAGAGGGATCTTGGTGTATGTGTGCATAGATCCCTGAAAGTTGGCAATCAAGTCGATAAGGTTGTTAAGAAGGCATACGGAGTCTTAGCTTTTATTGGTAGGGGGATTGAATTTCGGAGCCACAACGTCATGTTGCAACTGTACAAAACTCTAGTGCGGCCGCACTTGGAGTATTGTGTACAGTTCTGTTCCCCGCATTATAAGAAAGATGTGGAGGCATTGGAGAGGGTACAGAGGAGGTTTACCAGGATGTTGCCTGGTATGGAAGGCAGGTCTTATGAAGAGAGGCTGAGGGATTTGAGGTTGTTTTCGTTAGAAAGAAGGCGGCTAAGAGGAGACCTTATTGAAACATATAAGATGATTAGAGGTTTAGATAGGGTGGACAGTGATAGCTTTTTTCCTAGGATGGAGAAAGCTAGCACGAGGGGACATAGCTTTAAATTAAGGGGTGGTGATTTTAGGACAGATGTCAGAGGTAGGTTCTTTACCCAGAGGGTGGTAAGGGTATGGAATGCCTTGCCTGCGTCAGTTGTAGATGCGCCAAGTTTGGTGGCGTTTAAGAGGTTAGTAGATAAGTTTATGGATGAAAGGGGAATGGTTTAGGTTAGAGGGTCATTGCTTGTTCCTAATTGGTCCGCGCAACATCGAAGGCTGAAGGGCCTGTTCTGCGCTGTAATGTTCTATGTTCTATGTTCTATATTGCTCAGATATAGTATTAGGCCTCTCAGTCAACCAAACTCTACGCTCAAATCCCACCACAGAACCATGTCTCCGTGTTACAAATAACTGCTGCTAAGTGCTACAACTTGCTGCCACACTGACTCTAGTCTTCTACATGCTTTCTCCATATTTATTTGTACCCTTGTCTTTAAAATAATGAAATAATATTAATAAGGATGCTTAGTAAAGTTTTTAGCAAGGTATGATCAGAATCAGACAACCCAAAGAATCAAAAAAAATTCCATTCCCCTGTGTATTAGGTACTAAATGTCGCTGAGCAGTTTTGTAAATTAGTTGTTGTAAATTAGTATCTCTGCTAATAAGTTGCATGTTCCAATTCCGAGCATTCAAAGTGCAATGAATCTATGGAATTCTCTACCACAGATGGCTGTGGAGACCAATTCATTGAATGTGTTCAAGAAAGAGATAGATTTCTTTTAGATTTTAATGGCATTGAGGGATAGAGGGAGAAAACGGGAATATGGCATTGATATAGAGGATCAGCCATAACTGAATAGCTGAGCAGATATGAAGGACCTTCCCCTGTTCCTAGTTTGTTCCTAGATGTTTCTTTCATTATATAGTATTATACGAATAAACATATCACCTTGATTTATCTGTGTATCCTTTACATTGTGCCCAACCGAAAAGAACATCCGCCCTCCCTTTACATTGTGCTCAGTCTGGAGCATGTAATGTTTTGCTATAAATAAGGCTGCCTCTTTAAGGTACATGCTGTGGGGAACAGGGTCATGTATGTCCAGGAGCAATTGAAGGCTAATTCTTACTAACTCTATCGATTGGCAACTGTTTGAACTCCAGGCTATCTTCAAGGTCATTGTGCAAGTTTTTCCCTCAAATTTTTAGCTGTGAGTGGTCAGACTTATAAAAGAATACAATGCATAGAGTGTGTTCAAAATTTGTTAGTATATTGTTAAAGATGGGTACCAAATAAATTATGAGGCTTGCAGAGGACTGAGCACGCTGTGAACCTGCATCCTAAATGTAGCAGGGAAAACAGGGCAACATATGCAAGTAATGGACTTAAGGTTCTTCTATTTCAGATAAACAACTTTATAAATAATGACTGTTTTTCTCACAGATGGTGTTTTGCCTCTAGCTGGTAACACAAAGTATATGAAATGCAGCATATAAAAACTAAATCACCCATGCGTGTAATAAGTAGATATGGGTACCTTTTGTCGTTGCTATGTGGGTGAGAAATCTTAATGTCTGCTTCTCCATTTCCATTTCAGACCAGGAGACAACTTTATTTGAGCTACACGGCATTGTCATTCAGTGCATGATGCGGTGAGCATGAGGCAACAAATAGGCACAATTATAGAAATCGTGTTCCAGCAAGAAGGACGAACAAGCAGGTTGTACTCAAAGAGGAGTCATATCTTTTCAACTGCATGGGGTAACATGCAGAGGTAAAAAGAGTTGAACCCAAACATAACACGTTGCTTTTCAAACTCACTCAGAAAAGAAACACTGTTAATTTTATCTATTTTAGTTTTGTTTAATTGTATTTCATATTTAATGGCATTGAGCTCATTGTATGTTTTCCCTGTGACGGGGAATGGTAGTACACACAGGATGAAAAAAAATAGCTTTTCTCACAGAAAATGATTCTTCTTAACATCAAAGCAAAATACTCTGGATGTTGGCATCTGAACATAAACAGAAAATGCTGGAAAATCACAGCAGGTCTGACAGTATTTGTGGTGAGAGAATCGAGTTAACATCCAGACTTGAAACCTTGGCTCTATTCTCTTTGTGCAGATGCTGTCAGACCTGCAGAGATTTTCCAGTGTTTTCTGAAATCATTCCTCTCGTTTTGATAAGCAACTCTATGATATGATATTTCTGGAGAAAAAAATGTTTTTTAGAGATGAAAGTGTTCTGACAAGGCTGGCGTTTATTGTCCACCCCTAGTTTCTCTCAGAACATGGCATTGCACTTCCTTCCAATGGTTTGATTCATCTAAGGGGTCGTCTGCATCACTTTGATGGGCAGCTTCAGCCAAACTGGTTAAATACAAAAGAGGCCAGACTGGGTAAGAATGGCAGATTTCTTCCCTTAGAGAACCAACTGGGCTTTTGATCAGTCCATTAGCTTCATGGCCACTGCTGTGACCATTTTTTCGCAGACCATTTTTTTATATCAGGAATTTCTGTATGAAGATGGGTTTACCATCTAATCCAAATGAAAACGAACAACAGGGGAACTTTTAGTGATGATCGTGAGAGCTGGTAAGAGACCTACATTGCCTCCTCCTGGAAAAGCTCACCCGCCATATTATGACCCAATCAAGTAGTTGGGAGGTTTTCCAGGGATCATGCCCCAAGAGATGGAAACAAACACCTGCTAGGAGCTGCCCAGAGGCTGGTAAGTCATGTGCTCAGCAGTGCCACTGTGGAGACAGAGGTTGTGGGGGAAATATACCCATTGCAGATCCGCGAATGCAGAGCGACAAAATCCAGAGTTAAGCAATGGTGGGATAACATTTGTGGGGTGGGTGCACAAGGGAAAGGATTATAGGCAGGTCAGCAACAAGGGCAAGGGGTGATTCTCTGAGAGACTTCCATCCTCCTCTCTTTCCTCAATACCAAATCTCTCGGTGAGGCACTGAGTGCTTTTGAATGAGGAACGCATTCCCATCACTACTCCTATCGCCACTACCAGAAAATTGCAAGCAACTCACACATGTTTGCAAGTCATGCTCCCCACATGCAAACAAGCATGCAAGAGTTAGTTTAATTCCCGAGGGAGCACAAAGAGACCTTTAATTGGACCCTAATTGTCCACTTAAACACATCAATTGGTGACAGGGTGGAAAGATCCTGACGGATCATCCTGATAAGGAATTAATCAAGATAGAGGTAGAAAAGTGGTGTGGACTCCAATCATCTTCCCACCTGATTAAATGCCCCCTGACCTCAAAACACACTCTGCAGAAGGGCATAAAATACCACTCATCCTTTGGGTTTTGTTAAATTAAATTTTGATAAACAGTTTTACTGAATTCAGTGGAAATACACTTTCATTTTCTTCATCCCAGTAAGATTTCATCTCAGCCTATCTTGTTCCAGGGTCTGCATGTTCTCCTCATGTCTGCATGGGTTTCCTTCAGCTTTCTGGTTTCCTCCCACAGTCCAAAAGACGGGCTGGTTAGGTACATTAGCCATGCTAAATTGTCCCTCAGTGTACCTGAACAGGTGCCAGAGTGTGGCGACTGCGGAATTTTCACAATAACTTCATTGCAGTGTTAATGTAAGCCTACTTCTGACACTAATAAATAAACTTTAAACTTAGTTTGAAGTCGAAAGGGAGAGAGAAATTTGAGAAATTTTAAGCAAAAGGTCAGCTTCGCATTGCCACCTGAGATTAATATTCAAGGCATTGATATAGCTCTTTGATTGCTATCATTCCTAAGGGTCAAAGCCCAACCTTTACCAGTTAATAATCATTTAGGCAATTAAAATGTAATCCAGATGCAGTGAATTGTTTACCCTATCCCTTTTGAAGTAGGGAGAGATCACAAGGACCATGCATAACCCAAAAACAGAGAAAACACGGCTTCATTTCATATTACCTATGCATTAGGCAGGTGAAGAACACTTACTTGGTAAGCCCTTCCCCAAAACAAATTGATGAGGAAACACCTTAGCTGGGATTTGCTGTAACACCTCATTTCCTGGAGGGGATGTTATGGTTGTAGACCTATTTCAGAGCCGAAATAGTTGGATTCTGTTAGCATTCAGCATCTGATGTTGAAATGGAAAAAAACAGTAGCAATACATTTAAATGGGAGGCTAAAGATCCTCCTTCATTTGTTCCAGTTCTGTGATCTCTAAAGGAGCTTGCAGACAGTCTGCTTCTGATACGGGTATTGCTAGGGCAGCGACAGTAATCCAATGAGCTCGCTCTAGATCCATTGTCTCAAGGCAGGAGTTGACTTTAGTCATGCTGACTAATGCCCAAGCTTACACATGAATACGCTTAAGCAAAAAGAAACAACTCTGAATTAATCACTGTCCTCAGGACCAGCAGGCTAAAGGTAAAGAATATGAAGGGAAATTCAGCCAAATGAAAATAAATCCTCCAGTGCACATGTAATGAATAATCGATTTTTTTCAAGTTAAGCAAGGAATAATGTGGTAGGGCAACAGCAGGAAGAGTCACTTTAATAGATATTATCTAAAGGAGTGACGTTTTCTCTATACTACAGTAGTCCAATGCTGATCCTATTGATATGAGGCCTGAAAAGCCTTCACGACAATCGATCTGATCTAGAGACCATTAATAGTTGGAGCATCTAAACACAAGATGCTACAGAGAAGGAAATGCATTGGATCCGTCTTGACTCAAACATCAGCAGAAAAAGCCCTATAGTTCCATTGAATAAAGCTTGGAATGACTGCAGTTATTACCTGTGTAATTCTTCCTGTCATACCTACAGTTTCAGTGTTAACCTTTCATAATTATTCCTCTTATATTACACTTACTATCATTAGTTTCCAATAAACACATTACTAAAGTAAAATAATTCAGATGTATTAAGTACGGTGGTTAAAACACATAAGTTGTGTTTGAATTGAATAATGCAAAATCTGATGATCACATCATTATAGAGGTGGCATGGTGGCACAGTGGTTTGCACTGTTGATTCATAATGTCAGGGACCCGGGTTTAATTCCGAGCTTGGGCCGCCATCTGTGTGGAGTCTGCATGTGCTCCCCGTGACTGCATAGATTTCCTCCAGTGCCCTGGTTTCCTCCCAAAGTTTGAAGATGTGTGGGTTAGGTAGATTGGCCATGCTAAATTTCCCTTGAGGTGTAGGTTAGGGGGATTAGTGGAATTAACACAAGAATTGTGAGATAAGGCTTCCATGGTATGCTTTGTCAGAGAGATGGTGCAACCTCAATAGGGTGAATGGCTCCTTCTATACTACAGGGATTCCATGATTAACACTCTGCCATGGGATATCTGTTGGTCTGTGTTGTATAAATGAGATTAAACAAATGATGTTGCACTTAAGTTTTGTTTAAAACAAATATTTCAAAGGATTATTGGAACCTACCACGCCGTACTTACACCAAATGAGAAGGGGAAAATTCTCCTAACTCTCTGATAGCAGACTTAGAGGTAGGGGAGCAAGTTAGGATTATTCACTGAGGCATTCCTGCCATTGGGAAATTTCCCAGGGTGGACAGGAATGTGGATCAGCTGTGGAGACAGGCAGCCAATTTAACAACTTAAGATCCAAGTTAGACATGATTGACTTTTGCTAATAGCAAACTCACCAGGCTGCCCCTACAACTGAGCGCAGAAGCCTCCAATATGCCCCAAAGAGGGAGCCGTGAGCATGTGAAGCCACCCAACAGTTCCAATGATCAACACAGATGTTTCTCTTCTAATCCTAGGAGCTTACTACCTTTCCTCCTCCTAAATAATTATTTATTTTTGCAGTTCCAAGGACACCTCCATTTTGAGGCACACTTGCTTCAATAGCACATTGCTATGGCTCTGGAGTTACATATTGGCCAGACCAGATAAAAATGGCAGATTTCCTTTCCTAAAGGACATTAGTGAACCAAATGAGTTTATTGACAATTGACAATGGTTTCGTGTTCATCAGTAGATTCTTAATTGCAGGTATTATTTATTGAATTCCGATTCCACAACCTGCCATGGTGGGATTCGAACTCAGGTCCCTAGAACATTAGCTGAGTTTCCGCACTAATAATTTGGCATACCCATGATGCTTAATAACAACGATTTATAATTGTTTTTGTTCACTCGTGGGACATATTTTATATCGTGTCTATGATATCGTGTTTATATCGTGTTTATATCGTGTTTATATCGTGTCTATATCGTATCTCATTTTGCTTTTAAAGCTATGAATTATATTTGTAAATTATTTGAGGTCTCTTAGTAAGGAATTGGTGATTAAATAGGAACAATGCAAAAAAAAAACTCCCTCACCCTTGTGTTTGTTGTGTGACTCTGCCCAGAGCATCATGTCAATGAATGCCCATTAGATACCGATAGCAGCCATTTCTCTCCATTCTGAGATGGTCAGCCATTCCCACCATCTTTTAACCCGAGATCAACTGCTTGGATACAAGGGGTATTTTCTATACAGGGCTGTTGACTCCTCCCTACCACCAGAGAGCATGTGAATAACACGCCTATCACACAATTCCATGCAGCCATGAAGAACATAGCAAAGTAAGCCATTGCCTCCAGTTGCAATGGCTGGGCTGATCAGTGAAGTCCTCCAGTTTTCATTAAGGTGGCAATCCGAACTTGTGATCATCTGCACAATCTCTCTGCCGCAAGGCACAGTCTTTGCCAATAGGCACTTGGAAACCACTTTAGGAGGAGGAGGAAAGAAAGGAGGTGGGAGGAGACATCTGAGGTCTCTGCACACCAGATGGATTATCCATGACTGGCCACTCCACAATTCTCCATCTTTCAATCTATCCCATATGGAGCAACACAATGACTTCTTACAATGATAGAATCATAGAATACTAAAGGGTGCCATTTGGCCTATCAAGTCTAACTGACTCTCTAAAAGAGCATAAAGTCTGCACTGACTTTCTGACAGAGTATCCTATTCAGGCCTTCTGCCCCAGCCTATCCCTGTAAACACACACATTTACCATAGCAAATCCATCTTCACATCTTGTATCCCACGCTAAATGGCAATTCAATGTGGCCACTTCACCTAACTTGCATATCTTTGGACAAAATCCTGAAAGAAAAGTTACCAACAAAAACACCTTTTTTTTAACAACTTTAGCCAGAGCATATCCAGTTATAGATGCAAAACTGAACGTTCAGCCTTGTGCATCCTCTTGTTATCTGTCACATGGACTCCTTTGCCTATTTTACGCACTGCTACCACAGCGGCTACAAGCATGGCTGGTGAAAGCCATGGAGGATGCCCTCTGGATCATAATGAACAGGCTTTTGCAGGGGCACCACTGGGCAAAGATGGCAACAATTGAGGCTGGCTGGCTGAAAGGCAACAGCAAGGGCACTGGCGTACTTGCAGTTGTACACACTTTGGAGTTATCCTAAGAGAGGGGACAGCAGGTCTGTGCACCATGGAACATAAGAACATAAGAAATAGGAGCAGGAGTAGGCTATCTAGCCCCTCGAGCTTGCTTCACCATTCAAAAAGATCATGGCTGATCTGAAAGTGAATTCAGTTCCACTTACTCACCTGCTTCACATCACCCTTAATTCCCTTATTGGTTAAAAATCTATCTATCTGTGACTTAAACACATTTAACCAGGTAGCCTCTACTGGTTCATTTGGCAGAGAATTCCAAAGATTCACAACCCTCTGAGAGAAGAAGTTCCTCCTCAACTCTGTTTTGTATTGACTCCCCCGTACTTTGAGGCTGTGACCCCTAATTCTTGTTTCCGTTCTAAGTGGAAATAATCTTGCCACTTTTACCCTGTCTAGCCCCTTCATGGGGCCACTGCCATCCCCTTCTCCCCCATACAGCGGGAGATTCTGTGAGTCGAGTAATCTGTTGGAGCACGCAATGCTGGATTCCATCGAGCACTGAGATCCGCAGCCTATGCGGATTTCAAATAACAACACAAAGATGAAATGCTTGTCGCAACTTTCAGCATAATGCAGGCAAGCAGAGAAAATGACTTTGTACATTTGTACCCACAGGATTATAGCTTTGTAGTGTACCAGCCATTCATTTCATTTAGTCAACACAGGCTTCCAGAAATTGCAGGCTGACTTATCAAATTCACCTCACAAGAAGATTTTCTTATTAAATATGAAGGACAAGGTATATTTCTGCAACTTTGCAGCAATAAATGTCACCTCAAGATTGAACGTTGACAGCCGTGACAATGTTGCATGTTGTGCAGGTATTTTTCCTTTGACTGGACAGTGAGTAACATAGATGCAACTCATGCTGAACTCATTTAGAAAATTAGATTGTAGCTTAGGCTTAATTTGACTTTTGTTTTTCTATGTCTAACATTATACAATTTTACCTTGACAGCAAACTGTTGCATGATAGGTGCATATTAAAGGTTTCTTGTGGAGATCAAAGTCAGTGGGCCCTATTTTACTATTTTGATTCTAAATGCTGGATGGACTTGAAACTGCGAGTGTTTCAGATCCGGCTTTTAGGCTTGTTCTCAGGGACTCCCATACGCACTCTGCCTGACAAAATATTAGCAATTCTGAATCGAATTGCACAAGCCTGTAGTTGGGCCTAATGCACCCGAAATCCTGCAACTCTAATCGGTGCCTTCAACTGCACATGCGCAGAAATAAAGTGATAGAATGCGGCTCTCCAGCCACATCCTCCCAGACTAGCTAGTGCCTTCCCCTGGCCCCCACAGACATTATCTCACTCCCACAACGTTCCTGACCCGCTTATTCCCACCCTCGCCACACCCTTCCTACTCTGATCGATTGCGGGCCTCTTCCCCCTTCCCCTCACTGATCTCAGGCAGAGTGGCAGTGGACCAACCTCTTCTCCCACTGATCACAGGCACAGTGGCAGTCGCCAGACGTTTGGTACTTACTTCCTCACTGACGGAGAGCCTGAATTGGACTTATATGTTTCGCGCTGATTCTGGATGGGCGAACATGGTGGTAAAAGGGAAGTGCCAGTAAAGTTGGGCATGCAGCCCATCAAGTCAAATTAAACGCATGCAATTGCATTTAAACAACTGTCACATCCATTTCGGGCACGGTCCTTATTGCAGCCTTTTCAAGCCTTGGTAAAAGGGGAACCAGCGTGGAGGCAGGCACAGATCATGCTACTTGCCGCATGCCCGATTTTACCAAGTTTTTGCACCCCAAAATGGGCGCAACGTTTTGCGCTAAAATTGAGTCCAGTATGCGAAAGAACCTCTATGATTTTAGCAAGATTTAGTCTAATTGGCATTGATGAAGATGGTTTCATTGGCAGGATTTCCTGGCCTTCCCACTGATGGGATCTTCCGGTCCTGCACACAACGACCAAACCCCCCCACCCTGACCCCCCCCCTCCACACACAAACACACACACACACACACACATCATGAGTTTCACTGCAGCGGAGGATGCGAACAACGGGAAACACTGTTGAAAGTGATGGATTTGAAAGATGGCAGGTTCCCTTTGCAAAATACAGCACGGGGTTGGTGGAAGGTGTGGAATAATTGAAAACATTGCACAAACTACGTGGATAAAAATTGTTACATACCTTTCCCTTCCTTGATCTTTCTTTCTTCATACAATCTGCAGACTTTTTCAATGCTGAATCACTTCTTCTTGATAGAAATCTCCTTTCCCTCCCATCATGTACTTGCTCAGTAATGGCCAACACAATGAAATAAAATTGAATAAGAATACCAGATCCAGCATTAATGGGAATTTGGAACCATTCAGTTTGGTTGTAAGGTCAGAGTATTCAATAAAAAAAGAGTAGAATGATAGAATCCCTACAATATAGAGGAAGGCCTTTTGGTCCATCAAGTCTGTACCGACCTCAATCGCACACAAGCTCTCATTTACCCCGCTAATCCTACTGACATTGGAATCAATTTGGTTGGGTTCGTTGGCCAATGAACCCAACCTGCACATCTTTGGACCGTAGGAGGAAACCAAAGGAAACCTGTGCCGACACAGGATGTAAGTACAAACTCAACACAGACAATGATCCAATGGCAGAACTGAACCCAGGTTCCTGGCGCTGTGAGACTGTGCCACTGTGCTGCCCCATTCAGATGATTTATTCAGCTGGCCACTTATTGTAGCATCAATATTAAATGTCATTGGAAGGAAGGTTCCATTTTATTTTGACCCATTGTTGGGGTGAAAAATTGAGGTTTTGAAATTGTATCAGAAATAATAGGTTAGAAGAAGAGATACTGCCCTGAGATTTGATTTCTGCACAGGAGGAAAAAATGATGAAAGTTAAGAGGGACATTGACTATAATCATACTAAAGCAGGAAAGTATTGTGATCACCAAATAATAGAAGCATAGGATCCCTACAGTGCAGAAGGAGGCCATTCAGCCCATTGAGTTTACACTGACCACAATCCCACCAAGGCCCAATCCCCATAACGCCACTTATTCACCCTACTAATCCCCCTGACACTCAGGGCAATTTAGCATGTTCAAATAATCAGAATCAGCGATAATGAGAGAAAGTTAGAAGTTAGAGATGAAAGAATAAATCACCTTTTTAGGTAGGCATGTGAAGGGACATCAGAGACCAGCCTTCCAGGCTATTTATATTTAAATAGTTAAATATTAAATGTAATGGGAAACATGGATCAAAGAGACAGTTTAACAACAAGAGCTCTCTCTTTTAAAAAGGAGATGAGGAGATTTTCTTTCTCTCAGTGAATTGTTAGCCTGAGGAACCTTTCTGCACAGTGGAGGCTGGATCATTGCATTTACTCAAGGCAGAGTTAGGCCGATTTCAGAAAAACAAGATAGTCAAACGTTATGAGAGGCAGGCAGGATAGTGGAGTTGAGAACACATAAAGATGAGTCATGATTTTATCAAATGACAGACAGACTCAACTGGCTGAATGGGCTAACCTTGCTCCTAAGTTTTATGCTGTTCGTTCCTGTGGATATGTGTGTTACTGGTAATGGTGGCATTTATTGCCTGTCCCAAGTTACACTTGAAAATGCAACAGTTGACTAATGGTTTGTCAAGGTATTTAGGCTCTCACTCATTACAGATACCCATTTTTTAAAAAATTCATTTGTGGGACATGACTGTTGCTGGCAGGCCAGCATTTATTGCCTCCTAATTGCCCTTGAGGAGGTGGTAATGAGCTGTTTTCATAAATCACTGTTTTCCACTTGCCGTTAGGGAGGGAATTCTAGAATTTTGACCCAGCGACTCGAAGCAACGGTGATATATTTCCAAGTCAGGATGGTGAATAGCTTGGAGAGCAACTTGCAGATGATGTTCCTATGTGTCTGCTGCCTTTGTCCTTCTAGGTTGAAGGTGGTGGGGGCTTGATAGGTGCTGTAAAGGATCTTTGGTGAATTGCTGTTATTGAGTGCTGGTGGTGGAAGGAGTGGCTATGGGGCCAATCAACTAGGCTGCTTTGCCTTGGATAGTGTCATGCTTCTTGAGAGTTGTTAGAGACACACTCATTCAGGCCAGTGGGAAGAATTTTATCACACTCCTGACTTGTGCCTTGTAGATGGTGGATAGGCTTTGGGGAATAAAGAGGTGAGTTATTCACCACTGTATTCCTGTCACTTGAGCAACATGCCATTTATCAATCCATCTGGGATGTTGTCCAGGTCTTATTGCATCTGGGCATGGATTATTTATATTATCTGTGAATGAAGCTGACCACTGTGCAATTGCCAGCCAACAGTTCCCTATCTATCATCATGATGGTCATGCCTGCAGAAGACCAGGCCCAGGTTACATCGTCAAAGTAAAATATTGCCAGTAGCAATATTTGGGGATGAGGTGATTATCTGCAACAACTACAACCTACTACTTTTGTACTCATGATGATTCCAAATACTGGAGATCCTCCCCTCAATCTCTATTGGCTTCATAGAATCCTGGAGTTCCTAAATTGCAGAAGGAGGCCATTCAGCACATCAAGTCTACATTGACAACAATCCCATCCAGGCCCTATCCATGTAATCCTATGTATTTACTTTGTTAATCCCCTTGAAACTAAGGGACAATTTAGCATGACCAGTTAGCCCACACATCTTTGGAATGTAGGAGGAAACCAAAGCACCTGGTGGAAACCCATGCAGACACAGACAGAACGTGCAAACTCCGCACAGTCACCTCACCGAATTTAGGTCTCTGGCACTGCGAGACAGCAGTCCTAATCACTAAGCTACTATGTCACCCCAAGTTTTCACTAGGCAGCACAGTACCACAGTGGTAGCACTGCTGCTTCACAATCCCAGGGATCTGGATTTGACAAATACATGAATAGGATGGGAATAGAGGGATATGTCCCCAGAAGGATAGGGGGTTTTAATTAAATCAGGCAGCAAGGTCAGTGCAGGCTTGGAGGGCCGAAGACCCTATTCCTGTGCTGTAGTTTTCTTTGTTCTTTGTTCACTCTGAAATAAAGTTTCTGTGTTCATATTTGGACTAAAACTATCACAAGCTCTAGAATCGAGTGGTCCAGACAGAACATAGATGAGAAGATTATTGGTGAATATGTGTTATTTGATAGCACTATTGCTAAGTCCTTCCATCACTTTGTTTTTTGACTGAAAATAGCCTAATGGTGCAGTAATTAGCTGAGTTGAATTTGCTCTCTTTTCTCTGGATAGGACATTCTTGGACATTTTCCACATTATTAGATAGATGCCAGTGTTGCAGCTGCACTGGAACAACTCACCTTGGGTGCAGCAAACTCATCAGTATCTTCAGCACTATAGTCAGAATGTTGACAGGACCAAAACCTTTGTATTGTCCATGTCCTCAGCCATTTCTCAATGTCATGTAGCTTGAATGAAATTGGCAATGGATTGGCATCTGTGATGGTATTATCCTAAGGAGGAGGCCAAGAAGTATCATCAAATCAGCACTATTGACTGAAGGTGAGTCTAATGGTGTCCTCACTGAGGTCTAGGCTGCACATCATTAAACATGGAAAGATTATGGGACCTCCTCCCATTTTTACTTGCTTAATTGTCCATTACTATTTATGCCTGAATGTGGCAGAACTGGATAGCTTTAACCTAATCTGTTCCTAGAATCATAGAATACCTACAGTGCAGAACAAGACCATTTGGCCTATCAAGTCTGTACTGACCACAATCCCACACAGCCCTATTTCCTGTAATCCCATGTATTTACTCTGCTAATCCCCTGAAAAATGGGTCAATTTAGCATGGCTAATCAACGTAACCTGCACATCTTTGGACTGCAGAACGAAACTGGGGCACCCAGAGGAAATTCATGCAGGTATGGAGAGAATGTGCTAACTCTACACTGATCGTAAATAATGTTTATTTATTAGTCACGAGTAAGGCTTACATTAACAATGCAATTAAGTCACTGTGAAATTCCCCTAGTCGTCACACTCCAGCGCCTGTTTGGGTCAATGCACCTAACCAGTATATCTTCAAGCAATGGGAGGAAACCAGAGCACATGGAGGAAACCCACAGAGATACAGAAAAAAAACGTGCAAACTCCTTACAGAGAGTGACCCAATGGGAATCAAACCCAGGATCCTGGCGCTGTGAGGCAAGAGTACTAACCACTGTGCCACAATGCACTCAGTGAACATAGGCCAGAATTCAACCCAGCTCGCTGGTGCTGTGAGACAGCAGTGTGAACTCCTGTATCACGGTACTGCCCGTTACTTGTGGGATCCTAGTGAGGTCTATAGCATGCTGTGCTATTGTTTATCATCCACATAGTCTCATCACAACCGGTCACACCATAGCATCTAAAAGCCACCCCAGGGACATGTCACTGAATCTGGTGGGGGTGGCATGAGGGTGGGAGTTGGAGGGGGTTGCACTCTTCTTGGCTCGTTTGCACACATCTTCACTGGAGTAGTCCTGGATTGGAAGCATTGAGAACTGTGTGCATGGCTGCAGTTTAAATATGGTGAATGGAGTGAGGAAGCAGTGCGGCAACTGTGTGGTGGGTGAATCAGAGACCGCCTGTCAACGAGATAGTACGTTTGCCATGCCTGCATAATTAGTGAGGTGGGAAGCAAATAATAGGACCTGTAAACCCACCATTATGACAAACGGGGAAATAGTTGATATTCACACCAGCTACTGCAATCAGTGTAATTCAGGGAACATTTTACCCATTATCATTGAGAGGAAATTAAGCATTTGGCAGGAATTAGAAAACAAGCAGCTATTTTAGTGATGAAGGAGATACAGAAATTGAACAGAATGTCCTTGGCATCCTTCCATCTATGTAAGATGTTGGAACAGAGTGGAAATGCTGACTATAATAATGTAGGAAGAAAGGAGTAGGTTCTGGAGGGACAATGGAAAATCTCCTACAAAACGATGGCCGAGTTCTCCAGCTTGCAGCAATAGGACCACTATGTCTGATTTCTCATTATCAACAGGCATCACCAACATAGACATACATAACTCCGTGAATGATAGCTCCACTGTCAGTGCAGAGAAACAATTAAACCTATCCACACACCAACTGGAAGTTGTGGGGGGGAGTTGTGGAGAATGGGTCTATATTAGAACAACATCATGACATCATAAAAACAGAGCACATGGACATTATTATATTGCTGTGTGTGGACATAGATACATACTGAAAACAGGAATAGGCCATTTGTCCCTTCAAGCCCGTTTTGCCATCATCTTAATCATGACTGATCATTGAGTTCAATATCCTGATCCTCCTTCCTCCCATATTCCTTGATCCCTTTAACCCAAGAGATTTATCTAATTTCTTCTTGAAATCAGAAGTTTTGGCCTCAACTACACTCGGTGGCAGTGAATTCCACACATTCCCCACCGTCTGGGTGAAGAAATTCCTCCTCACCTCCGTTCTAAAAAGTTTACTCCTTATCCTCAAACTTTGACTCCGTAGTGCAAATTGATTGCTATTCCTCCGACAGAAAAGCAGTTGAATGTATTTCAAATCCATTCACTAACTGAATGGCCCAATCCCCTGGGCAAGGCATCCCCACCCCTAACCCAGCTGCCTGCACCAATCTGTTATGATTCCCGGGGAGGTACTAAATTATTATATTGCTGTGTGAGGAGGGATGAACAGGCACCTCTGCTCTATTCAACCCCCTCAGGTGACCAGAACAAAGTTAATTTAAGTCAGCTCTCTTCCCTCATTGATACCTTTTCCCAGTCCAAACATATTTGTATTTTAAGAGGAGTCAATTTAGTCAGCCTGTTCTGAGTTCCAGAAAGTGTGCATTTATTAGTTACTTAAAAACCAGAAAAAAAAATAAAAGCACAACACCTATACACACAGACATTAGAAATGAGGAGTGAGTCCAAAAATGACAGCTAAAAAACTATATGAATCAGTTTTTGGTTTGTCTGTGAGGAGTAGATGGTGAAACATTATGGCCCTTAAGTTGGGTGATTCATTCATTTGGTTGGTTTTGGAGATTCTTGGCTCTGCAGGTGAGCTCAAAGGAATTGCCCCGTTCTCTTTTCAACTGTGGCTTTGCTGACTTGTGACTTGTTTCCAGCAGTCAGAGAAAGTGAGAGACTCTTCTTACCTGCATATTCAGGGATGTCCAATGGATATTCTTCAGCTGTGACTCATCGGATGAGTTTTTTTTAAACTCATTCTCTCATCTATTCCTGGAAGGAAAAAAAATACAAATATCTATTTTAGCTTTTGCATTGAATCTCTTCCTTGGAACGATCTGTCTGGAAAAAGATGTGACATTCCATTCTCTTTAACTTTTGGATAAATGCAATCTACATAAGAATTTTGGCAAATCATTACAGTCTCAATCAGTTTTTGCTTGCATGTCCTTTTTCAAAAGCACATATCTTACTTAAAAGTTCAATATGTCTGTAAGTAATTCAAGGCTAGAATCCATTGTTACATCATTGTAAAGCTCTTCAATGGATTCTGAGGTCATGAAATGCAGTATATAAATAAAAGGCAGTACATAAGTAAAAGGAAGTACGTAAGTAAGTGTGACATAATGGCACAATGGTCAGCACTGCTGTCTTACAGTACCAAGAACATGTGTTCGATTCCAGCCTTGGTTGATTATTAGTGGAGTTTGCATATCTGCCCTGTGTCTCTATGTGTTTCCTCTGGGTGCTCCAGTTTTCTCCCACAGTCCAAAGATGTGCAGGTTAAATGGATTGGTCATGCTAAATTGCCCCTTAGTGTCAAATGTGTAGAGTGGATAAATATGATAAATGTATGGAGTTACAGGGATAGGGCAGGGATGGAATGCTCTGTTAGAGATGCAGTGCAAATGTGAGGGGCCAAATGGACTCCTTCTGCACTGGAGGGATTCTATGAAAATCTTTCCTTTTATTTTTTTCTCTTTTGATGTGGACTTGGGTCCACAAAACTAATTTCAAAGTTTGCTAATGATATGAAACTCAAAAATGAGAAAAAGCAATGAAGCAGCCTCGAGGGGATCTAGAAAGACTGTGAGATGAACAGATACTTGGCAAATACAGCTTAACTGTGAGAAGTGTGAAGTGACACTTTTTGGCTGGAAGAATGAGGTGAAGCAATATGAACCAAATGATACAATTTTAAACAGGGGTACAGGAACAGCAAAAGCTAGGGCTATATGTGAGTAAATCTTTTGATAGTGAGAGATCAAATTGCAAAGAGTATTATAAAAATATGGAATCCTTGACTTTTTTAATATAAGAATAGCAGATGATAAAAAGGCTTTTAGATACATTGGTTAGGCCTCAGCCAGAGTCAATTCTGGACACACGCTATAAAAAGATAACCTTGGGGCAGATGCAAACATGATTTAGAATGGTGTCAGAGTATAAGGAACTTCAGTTATGCGGACTGATGGCAGGAACTGGAAGTTGTACTCTTTAGAGCAATAAAGGTGAAGAGATTTAGTAAAAAAATCATGATAGGTTTTGATAGAGTAAATGAAGAGGATCTGCGTTTGGTGGCAGATGTATCAGTAACAAAATGACATAGATTTAAGTTGATTGATAAATGAACCAGGGGTGACATGAAGAACTATTTTCTCATGGTGCCCTGAGTTTTACTGCCTCACCCGCTCCAGAATTGAGGTGGGTGAAGCTCACAGAACAGCATTCTCTGTTGATCTCAGCAGTATTTTTCAAGCCTTGGGTGGACAAGGCAGTAATATTTCAATTAGTGCATCGCATATGCCCAAAAGGTAGATGGAAAGAGATTAAATATGAACTTTCAACAGAGAATTGAATAAATACTTGAAGGGAAAACATATACAAGATCAAAGAGAGAACACCGGGGGAGGGAGTTTTTTTTTATTCATTCATGGGACATGAGCATCACTGGCTGGCCAGTATTTATTGCCCATCCTTAATTGCCCAAAGGCAGTTGGGAGTCAATGACATTGCTGTGGCTCTGGAGTCACATGTTGGCCAGACCAGGTAAGGATGGCAGATTTCTTTTCCTGAAGGACATTAATGAACCAGATGGGCTTTTCTAACAATCAGCAATGGTTTCATGGTCATCAGTAGATTCTTAGTTCCAGACATTTTTTTATTGAATTTGAATTCCACCATCTGGAGGGGGGATTCAAATCCTGGTCTCCAAAACATTAGCTGAGTTTCTGAATTAATAATCTAGCAATAAAACTATGAGGCTGTTGCGTTCCCTTGTAAATGTAATTGGACAGCTCTGTCAAAGAACCACAATGCCTGTATCTCCCCTTCTGTGATTTGTCTTCTCGAGTTATGAAAGCAAATATTGAAGGACTGAAGTGTTAGAGAGCTGTATGTAATAGTGATAAATGGGCAATCCTATTGAATGTCTGGTCCACAGTATATCCTGACATCATACTGTCAAGTTGAAAAGCAGAAGTGGGCAAACACGAGTGAGTTACAATACAGTATAGTCAAGGCCTGCAGGTCAAATCAAAGTGATCACCATTATGTGTGGTTAGAGTGGGTTAGAGTCTCTTTTTCTTCACTTTGTGTAATTTGAATCTAATACTTCTGTCGACACAGCAAATATCATCGATCCCCTGCAGGTGTACAACTTCATTACAGAAGACAGACTTCTATGTTTTTGGCATTTTTCAACTGCAGCTAAGGAGACAGAGAGTTGGAGTTCAGCACAGTTTCTCAGAGGTATTGGAAGTGGGTTCACTATGAACAATATTGATTTGGACATGGGGCTTTGGGGAGTGGTGTTCATGTCTGCAAGAAGCACAGCATGTAATTCTAGGAATGTAAAACAAAACACAAAGGGACAGTGACAGATGGTGGAATGGGCAATAACTTGGCAGATGGAATAGAAAAGTGAGTAAATGTGAGTGGTTTCAGTTTGTTAAAATTAAAGTGACTATGATTTTTTTGGGAAAAGCTGGTTGATGTAAAATGTCAAAGAGAGATGGTGCATCAAAAACTAAGTGCTGGAAATACTCAACAGGTCTGGCAGCATCTGTGGAGAGAGGGGCATTGCTTTTTATATTGGTTGGCGCAACATCGAGGGCCGAAGGGCCTGTTCTGTGCTGTAATGTTCTATGTTCTATGTTCTAAACATTTTTAATTGAATATGATTCTGCTTCAGAATTGAAAGAGGGTAGAAATGTGAGGGGAGCTGGGAAGGTTGAAAACAAAGATCTGGGACAGAGAAAAGGAAGGAAGTGACTCAAATATAAAGCTGCTATGGAATGAAGGGCAGTAGTAATGAATGCAATAAAAAGAGAAGACAACTTTCTAGAAAAAGTGTAAATGTCTGAGTAATGAGCATCTCTGGGCTAACGCAAAGACATATAAAATGAGATTCAATCTGGCACATGGCAAGAAAACAGAATCAAAATAGGGGGAATAAAGGATGTGAATGCCAAATGGTAGAGGAGCTAAAATCAGAGGGTAAGCTGTGACGGATGAAGGTATTTGGGGGAGGGGGCTGCTGGTGGCAGAGGAGAATGGGTGGGAGAAAGGTAAAATAGAGAAAAGGGGAAAGGGGAAACAAAGGGGGAGAAAAGAAAAGGGAAGGCCGGATAAAGCAGGGGTAAGAATGGGGAGAAGAAAAACAAAGAAAGACAATAAAGAAATAAAAGGTGGAGAGTGTAACAAAAAATAAATAAAATTAAAATGAAGGAGTTGAGGTGGGTTTGAGTTAATCATTTGAAGTTGTTGAATTTGATGTTGAAGCTGGAAGACTGTAAAGTGTCTAGCCGGAAGATGATATGCTGTTCCTTTAGTTTTCGTTGAGCTTCACTGGAATATTGCAACCTAAAAACAGTCATGTGGGCATGGGAGCAGAATCATATGTTAAAATGGCAAACAAGTGGAGGGTCAGGGTCCTGACTGCGCAACAGACCGAAGGTGCTCAGCAAAGGAATCACACAGTCTACGCTTGGTCTCTCCGATATAGAGATCACATTGGGAGCAGCAAATACAATGCACCAAATTGAAAGGGAAACACTGCTTAACCTGGAACAAGTGTTTTAGATCTTGGATGGTAAGCATGGAAGAGGTAAAGGGACAGGTGTTACCCCCGCTGTGGTTGCATGGGAAGTGTCATAAGTGACAGGAGAAGTATTGTGTATAGTGGAGGAGTGGACAAAGTTATCCCATGGCTAACTATCTCTGCAGAATGCTGATGGAGGGAGTGAAGAGAAGATGTGTTTGATGGTGGCATCATGCTGGATTTGGCAAAATGGCGAAGGATTACGCTTTGTATGCAGAGGCTGGTGGGTGAAATGTATCCTTGTTTTGGGAGGGAGGGGAGGGAGATAGATTGTACAAGGTCGAGGGCCCTGTCGACAACTGTAGATGGGGATTTACAGTTGAAGAAAAAGGAGCAGATATTAGAAGCACCACTTTGGAAAGTGGCAAAATCAGAATAAATGTGACAGAGGCAAAGGAGCTGAAAGGGATGGAGTCCTTACAGGATATAGGGTGTAAAAAGCTGTAACCCAAATAGTTGTGGGAGTCAGAGGGCTTGTAATGGACATTAGTAGATAACCTATTGCTGGAAATGGAGACAGAAAGGTCAGAGAAGGGAAGGGAAGTATTAGAGATGAACAAGGTGAAGGTGATGGAGGGGTGAAAACTGGAAGCAAAGTTTCTTTCTTTTCCCCCTTTTTCACCTCTCTCCCAACCATTTCACCATCCTGCTCTCTTCCACCCCTCCACCCCCACATCTTCCTCTGTCACAGTCTATCCTCTGATTTTAGTTTCTCTGTCATTTAGCATTCACATCCTTTATTCTCTCTGTGGACTGCCATTAGCAGCCTTTCCCCTTGTTTTTGTGGCTATGACTTATCATTCATTCCCTCCCCTGCAGTGTAAATATCTCCCACTTACTATGTCTTTTAGCTTTGACAAAGGATCATCTGAGTCAAAACATCAGCTCTTTTCTCTCCTTACAGATACTGCCAAACTTACTGAGATTTTCCAATGTTTTCCCTTTTGGTTTCAGATTCCAGCATCCACAGTAATTTGCTTTTATTAAAATAGGGGACAGAGTTCATGGTCTGAAATTGGTCATGAAAGCTTTATGTCAAAAAATATTTTTAGTCCACTTGTAGGAAACCTGAATTAAACTTCTAAAAACAAAGGTTGTTTTAAAACAACTGTTCAAAGGTGACTAGAGCTCACACCCAAGGTGACTATATTAAGTTATATTACTGTGCATTCAACAATCTAATTGATTGTAAAACCCACCAAACTCAGGAAATATGAAGGATTTACACTTCCTGTCCCATTTGCAAGGCATCAGTAAATCATCTGATGTATTTGGCCATTGGAACCAAGCTAAGGAAGCTCCACAGACATTGTCTAAACAAAGTTACCCTTCAAATATACTAATGATGATCTTATTTGGATTGTCTGGACAGTTGGAAGGTGTTGGTTAGGTGACAAGGCAGCCCTTTATCTGTTTAAGAATCTATTTCCTCCTAAGAACTGAAGACAATCAGCTAGGCATTGAGAGAGATGATCCAAAGACAGGATCATGACAGGAAAGCTACGCTCCTACCAACAGCAGGCAACCAAAAAATGGGAATTAAAGACCAATTAAGGCCTAGCATCAGAAGCCAGCTAGAAACTTCCCTCACCTCCCACAAACAAGGCATCAGAGGGGCTAAGCCAGCTGCCGAGAGACCTGCCTGGTCTTTGTTGAAACCTCAGGCTGCCCTCTGGAAAGTTTTTTTTTTCCATATTGGAGGCTTAGCTTCTGATTATCTCCAAAGATATTTATAATTTGAAAGTGTAACAAAGTTGGAGAGAGGATACATCAAGATGTCGTGCCTTCTCTTTCTCTTAGCCAAATTGCAAATTGATGTTTCTTCCTTTGATAGATCTCAATGGTCCTTAATTAGTTGGTGAGCTGGCCAATAACTGCAAAATTTGGGCAAAGTCACCACTTCCCATGTGATGCAGGGCCTTGACCCCCATTTGATCTCAACATTGGGATCCTGGCCGAAATTCCGAAATCTCAATCTCTGTTAATATTTTAATAATTATATAAGATAGGTGTCAACAAGAAAAAGCAATAAAGGATATAAGGTCAGGTTTGGTACATGATGTTGGGATTTATTCATGTCTGAAAGGTAAGTACCAACATAGACTACTTTGGATTAAACATCCTGGTTCTCAGTTCTATTATCATTTGGCAGCATTATTGGGTTAACACCAAATCACTGCATAAGTAATGGAATTCTTTCTGACCAGTTAGATAAGAGTTACTGCCCCAAGTTTGTTTCAATACTGGCCTCTTGCGTACCTGCAATTTATGTCCTTCCACGTCTGATATCTGCCTTCAGCTGCCTAGACATTAGGCTTTGGCATTCCCACACAAAGTCTCTCCATTTCCCTAGCTTTCTTTTATCCTCTTAGATGCTCTTTAAAACCCTTAACCGGTGACCTAGCTCTTAGTCACATGTTGTAATACTCTTGATTAACAAGAAGATCAGGGATTATGGGGAAAAGGCAAGAGAATGGGGATGAGAAAAATATCAGCCATGATTAAATGGTGGAGCATACTCGATGGGCCAAATAGCCTAATTTTGCTCCTATGTCTTATGATCTTATGGCCTTATGGTGTGCCTTGGTGTCAAGACTTGCTTGATAACGCTTCTATGATGTGCCTGGAAGATTTGACCAGGTTATAGATGATCTATAAATGCAATTTGTTTATTCACCAACGCTACTCATTCTGTAAAGTGTGTGCAGTTATCTGTTGAGATATATAAGAGTTATTTATTCTGTGACTATAATTCAGCATGGTTAGAGTTACTGTATATTCATCTATAAGGGAAAGGAATAATAATCAGAAGAGTTTTATTCTGATTTGCTAGTGGGTGCTATGATTAATATTTATTTCCTGTGAATCCGAAATACTCACTTTAGACTGTTTTAAAATGGTAATTATTTGATGATTCTGACACCCCAGAAGTGCTAGTATTAACAGGTCTCATTAAAATTCAATAGAGGCTGTAGACTACATTACCACAATGCAATTCATGTCCCAGGTTCAATACCATCCGTACACAAAGCCGGACACGTTTCATAATTTAGTCAGCACACAAGCAGAGACCAAATACAGATAACAACAAAGAGGCTCATAATGCAGTTTTTATCTTTACACATTTCTATGGTGACAGGTCTATGGGAATCCTTCGCTTTTTCAAATATTAACAGAAAAGAGAGAACAGGCATAGAGGCGGGCATAGATTGCATTACTCGCCTCACACCTGGCTTTATCAAGTTTTCACGCTTGAAAACAGGCACAGTTTGATAGTAAAATTGGGCCCAAACGTTTGGAAAGGTGACATGTATGAGTGCAGGCTTGCTGGGCCAAAATGCCTGATCCTATGCTGCCCTGTTCCTTAATATTTTTGTATTCTAAAATGGTGGGCTATTATTCACACTATGGTGTCAAGTAATTCTGTTGCATCAAATCCTAGAAATAATAAAAGGATTATAGTAATCTAAAAGAAAATCTACCACCTATAATAAGGGCAAAGTTTCAAATGCATCTATTCTGAAATAGCCAGGCCAACAACCCATTCCAGAAAAACTAGCTATGGAAACAGGTGAATATCTGTCTTGTTCACCAGTAGGTAAAAGAAGAGAAACAATGACAATAAATTTGAACCCTATGTATGAATTGGATATAATGAACATTCGGATTGTAGAAGTGGGCAATAGGAAGGCAGGATTACGACGAAGGATGATGTATACAATTCTGTTGCTTTCAAGATTCATTCTTATATATAACTGTTCCTATATAGTCTTTAAAAAATGAAACCACAATGTATTTACTCAATCTTTTATGAGTGCTTGGCGTCTTGTGTTTTGTAGAGTCAGAAAACTCAAGCGATTATATAATGCTAACAGCCTGACACTGTTGATTATGAAAAAATAGTGGATGGACCACAATGACATTTAAAATAAGGCAGGCAAAAGTCCTGATCAAGTCCTGATCTCCGATCAGCCACAAGTGAGAATGTACTTCCTAATTAACTACTATCAGTAACATAGTGCATCATTGTGACAGTAATGAAATTATATCATTTTTGCTTGACTTGGGTATGTTGAAAAATGAAATTTGTGATCATTAAGAGTGTGATAATCCTTACTTTATACCACATGAACTGACTCATATCTGTCTCTTGAGGTGAGTGGGTGCCACTTAGAAAGCAACTAACAGCACTAAAGGCTGTTTCTGTTGGTTAACTGCTTTCCTGATTGTTTTTCCATTATGCTAAAAGCCTGACTGAACTTGATCCATTTAATTAATTAACTACGACAATGTGTTCTTTTAAAACAAAAATGAACACAGCTGCACAACCAAGGCCATCTGCAGCATAAACTTCAACTGAAGCTTTCAGGTTAATGGAACAAATTGAAAACAAAATTTGACCCATTGACATTGTCCATTTCGGGGAAGGGTTCAATTACTTGGGACGCTGATTCTAAATTGGGCAGCTTTGCACCAAGTTGAGAAACTGAGGTAAAGATCACGAAAGTTGAGGATGGTAAAAGGGAAGAGTTGGTCAGTCAGGAAGTATTGAGTCAATGAGCCTGATGGACATTGAGAAAAGAAAAAAGTGAGGGAAATAAGAAGATCTACCATTGTGGGTTATTGTGAAAGAATGTCTTTGAGTAGGAGATGGTGAGTCAAGCTTAATGGAGTGGGGAGAGTGTTTTGGCAGCATAGAATGAAAACAAAATGAGGCAAATTCAATAGAGCAATTGAGCGTAGATAGATGCAGACGAAAGATTGTGAATTGATATGGATTTTTAGGACTTAATAATCACCTTTTTGCTCCTAAAAATTCTTGTGTTTTTGAAGGAAGAGTATTAAATTAAAATTGATGGCAGTGAGCATAGGAATCAAAGTTTTGGGCCACCTTCGCCTTTGTGCCGGAGAACCTGTTTTATTAATGACTGTGAACTGGTTACACTTCTGTCATTTGTGTTTCCACTGCAATCTACTTGCCTGGTGCTAATGCAAAGCACGTTTCTCATCGGCTTCATTCTCCATACAAAGACACAGAATGGCTGAACAACAGTATCGGAGCCTTCACCATTGCACAACAAGCAAATAATGCTGCTGGAACTCAACTGTTTCAAGGTGGTCATGGAAATTTGATTTGGCCTTCATCATTTATTCGTCAGCCATCATCATTAAAACAGATGTCCTTGCTATTGTCAAGCTGTTGTTTGTGGGATCTTGTCGTGTGAAAATTGGCTGACTCATTTCCTACGTTACAATGGTTCTTATGCTTCCAAAAAAGAACATCTACTTTATTGGCCGTAAAGTGCTGTGGGATGTCCTGAGGTCATGAAAGGAGCTGTACACTGCAAGATCACTTAATCAATTTCTCCTCACACATATGCAAATGTAATAACAAACTGTCCCAGTCAGCAATATGCAACATTAAATCTCACTACAATGGAATTGCAATTTTGTCGCCTGTGAATTATCAAGTTAGCCTTATTTATACTTACTGCATCTTATTGCTGACCGCAAACTATCCTCAGTGGAATTCATTGGTTCTGCAAATTAGGGCAAAGAATTCTTTATATTGATCAATGGTGGCTTGCATTGCATAAGGCAATAAAAATGTATGATATTTCAGCAAATTTATCGAGCGAGTAGTTGAATCTTTCAAATGGGAAAGGCGCTCGGCTTAATCTCATGCTTATGTTAATCTCAGCTATGGTAGCAGTTGAGCCACTGCAATTAGCATCAATCCTCCTGGGTTAAGGCTGAAAAAGTTACATTGGGTCTCTTCTGTTCTTTCTAATCAAATGACCTCTTCCAAATCTTAGATGTGTGGATATCGAGTGCACACAAGAACTGGCACGATTGTCCCTGCCACTCCAAGGTGAAATGGCCTATAACATTCAATGTCAAAGCTCACACATAAATAATATCTACATAACCAAGGTACGTGAGGACAAATGATATGTATGGAACTGTCCTTCAACAAGAAGAGGAGCAGATGGGTTAAAATATGCAAGAACATAAAAGGTGTTGCAAAATATGTCACTGATAGTCTCAATAGCTGCACACACTTTCACTTAGGGTTATATTCTAAAATGTGTGAATTGCTTCTCTGCGCTTTTATGTGATAGCTTTCCAGACAGCCACACATTAAGACATTCATGGTGGGTCATACCTTAGAGCTTTTTAAACTGCTGATGGTTCCAAAGACCAGTCTCTTCAGCCTCTTCTAGCTTCCCCTTTTTGTCTCCATTGTGCCCTTTTCAATTACTCCATGACCTGCTCACTGCAAAGGTCTGACTGCTATCGCACTTCAGCTCACGTTGTCTGCTTGCTCCCCATCTTTTACTGCAGTTACTGACAAAATTTAATTTCTCATCCATTTTTCTTCAGTCTGGGTGTCTGCAACATTTATGGTGCCATTAACTTGCCTTGCTTTTCCATTGATGTGCAGGTTTAAAGACTAACCTGTTGTGAATGCAAACTGCATTACTAATGAGATCAAGAGCATTGATGTCTGGATTTAACTTCCCTCTCACTTACTGCAGACACCCCATAAGGCCAGCTTGAGGGGGATGTGGCAAAATTGATTCCTTAAGTGCACAGAGTTATCACGGCTACAAGATCTCACCCAGCTTGAGAACAATAATTGCATTTACACCCTCCCCCCTCCCCCCTTCCCACCCCTTGAGGAATTAATTCCCCATCAGATCATTTAGCACCAGCCGTTTGAAGCAAGCTGAAGTTTTACTCCATCTGTTCCAAATTGTCAACAAAAGAACCATTTGAATGATGCCAACAGCTCTGCTCATCTGCTCCAGTTGTGCTTTGTAAGGACAGTATCACTGGAATCCATTCTGAACGGATTTCCAGATCTGACTGCCCTCCACACCACATACAAATGGATAACAGAAAATCAGTAAGACGTCTGACAACACCATGGATTCTGGAATCTGAAGCAAAAACAGAAAATGCTGGAAAATCTCAGCAGATCTGACAGCATCTATGGAGAGAGAATAGAGCCATAGTATCCAGACAGGGTGACCCTTCCTCGGAACTGAAGACCAATGGAATCCATTCAAAACCGTCACACTGACTGCCTTTTCTGAAAGCCATCTTTCCAAACAACATATATGGTGTCTCCCACATTTATACTGATTATCCATTCTACTTAAAATCCAAAGCAACAAACATTGTTTAAACAGGCAGTTTCCAGACTTGTAGCTTGCTGTGAGAATGCATTACCCACACAATTGACCTTAACCATTCCATCTCTACTCCACAACGACACAGCTCCTTACATCTGTACCCAATGCCTTGTTTATTGAATCCCTCTCCAGTTTTCAACCCTTTTCACCTCAGGAAAGAGGAGGGAGTGGGAGACAATCATTGAGGGCATGGAGAGATGGGGGAGAGTGGGAGACAGCTATCAGGGACATGGGGCAGAAGAAAGAAAGTGGAAGACAGCCATCAGGGACATGGGGGGGACTGTGAGAATGCAATCGAGGGGAGGGAGGTGAGGCTCACTCTGCAATCGGGGAAAGGTATGAGGTTCACTCTGCTCTCAGGAGGAGGGAGAAGGGTCACTTAGTAATCAGGATAAGAGGGCTGAGGGGCATTCTGCCATCAGGGGAGGAGGGAAGAGAAGGAGAGAATGTGCTGAGGGGTTCCAGGGGGCGGGGGAGGGGGTGAGGTATTGGTGGAGAATGTAGAGGAGGATCTCCGATGACTGTGGAGGGAAGGTATAAGCTTTGTCCATGGCAGGGGGTGCAGGCAGGTGTGCTGTCATTTTGATGCTATCTGCCTGCTCCATGTTTGGGGCCTCCAAAGTGAGCTTTTGGATGATTAAAGCCACGCCCCCCCCTACTGGTGAGAAATAGTTGGAGGATTTCTTTCTTGCTCTAACTGCATAAAATCGCAGATTTGAACTCATACAAAACCTAGATCTGAAACTTTCCCATTTACACGCTTGTTCTGGAATTAGAATTTTTACATAAGATTGCCCCCCAGTGCGTTTTTGTATTACAGGATTAAATTCAATATGTTCCTGTTTCACAGATTTGTCAAAAATTTAACAAGTTGTGAGGCCTGTTAGAATTCATTGTATTTGTCCTGGAAAAATCAGTTTTCGTCACTTTTCACTTTCAGGTTGAGGGTAATACTGGCAAGACCAGCATTTATTGCCCATTCCTCAATGCCATGTAAAATGGCATGGTTTACTGAACATCCTAGAAGATAAAAGTCAAGCATGTCGGTGTGGCATCTGATTAATATGGAAAACAAATTGGTATCAAGGTCAGGTTTCACAGGGATTCAGGAGCCAGTTACATTTTGCAAAGCTCTTGACATTTTGTTACTGATGCCTGATTTTGATTTCCACATTGTTTACAAGCTGAAATCAAATTCATGTATGCTCAATGTGGATGATGAAACATATTCTTTGGATCCAGGGCCTGGGTCACTCGTCCAAGAACATAAATGGGCTTGCACTTATATAGCACCTTTCCTGACCATAAGATGTTCCAAAGTGCTTTACAATCAAGGGAGTGGATAGACACTTTTGCAATGTGAGGACATGTTACCAATCTGGGCACAGCAAGCACCCACCAACTGCAATGGAATAATGACCACATAATCTATTTTTAGGTATGATTCGAGGGATAAATATGGGGCAAAACCAGAGGGGAACCAGCCAGCTCCTCAGAAAAATAGCGCTGTAAGCTTTTGTATGTTGACCAAAGAAGACAGAAGTGCTTTGGATTAGCATCTCTTCTGAAGCATTTCGGACAACACAGCACTCCCTCGGTGATTCACCAATGCGTCATCTCAGATTTTATATTCAAGTCTCAAAAGTAGAGCTTTAAGCCATCAAATTCTGAATCAGAGAAGGCAGAATGTTACTGACTGGGCTGCCACATTATCGTATCCATTGCTCATTTGGGTCCATTTGGGCCTGCAAGCACAGCTAGCTGAAGTGAACTTTTAAATAAGGTTCAGGGATAGGTCCACAGAGATGCAGTGGCAGACATTTAAGAGGATATTTTATGATACACGGAATACATGCATTCCAATGAGAAAGAAAAATTCCGGGGGGAGAACTCATCTTCAGTGGTTAACTGAAAAAGTTAAAATAGTATCAAAGTTAGAGAAAAAGAATTTAACTGTGCAAGAATGAATGGCAGGTCAGAAGTCAGGGTATTAAAAAAAGCAAAGAATGATTGAAAGATTAATAAGGAGTGAAGAAGAGTATGAGAGAAAGCTATTTTAAAACAGAAAAAATAACAAAGTGAACATTGGTCCTACGGAAAGTGAGTCTGGGGATTGCGTGTGCATCATTAGCATTTGTATGGATTTCCTTGAGCCCTTGAATAAAGGTGTACAGCTTTGACAATTTGGCCAAGTCATGCACTTGAAGCCGTCATTATGGCGAGAATTGCATTGAGTTCACCGTATTAAGTGTCAGGCGATTGCATTGTGGGGTGTGCCAGCCCACAGATCTGGAGTATTAAGTACATTATTGGTCACCTTACTTAAGGAAGATTGTAAATGCATTAGAAGCAATTCAGAGAATGTTTACTGGACTGAAACCTGAATTGGAAGGGTTGTTTTATGAGGAAAAGTTTGGCAGGCTAGGCTTGTATTTGTTGAAGTCTAGAGGTTTGGTCAGAGATAACTATTGAAACATAAAAGATCCTGAGGGGCCCTGGAATGACAGAGGTTGAGGGGCAATCTAATAGAAGTTCATAAAATTATGAAGAGTATAGATAGGGTGAACAGTTGGAAGATTTTTCCCAGGTCAGAAATGATAAACACAAGGGATTCACAAGTTCAAGGTGTGTGTGTGTGTGTGTGTGTGTGTGTGTGTGTGTGTGTGTGTGTGGGGGGGGGGGGGGGGGTGTAAGGTTCAATACAGATATGCTGAGGACGTTTTTTACACGGAGAGTGGTGGGGTCCTGAAATGCACTGCCAAGCAAGGTGATTGAGACAGACATGCTAGGATCATTTAAGACTTATCTAGATAGCCACATGAACAAACTGGAAATAGAGGGATACAAGTGGATGGCCTAGTTAGGAATACATGATCGGTACAGGCTTAGAGGACGGAAGGTTCCTGTGCTGCATTGTTCTTTGTTCTTTGTTATTGATTAATAAGAGGATGAAAGATTATCGAGGGTAGGTGGGAATGTAGAATTGAAGTTACAATTAGGTCAGCCATGATCTTATTGAATGGCAAAGCAGAATCAAAGGGCCAAGTAGTCTATTGCTGCTTTCCTAATTTGTATGTTCATGTGTAATCTTCACCTGGGTAGGTTACCCAGTGATCTTTTATCACTGGGGTGGTGAGCACCACGGCACCTTTCAAACTCAGCCCTCTTTATTTCACATAGTGCTAAGCATGGGTCCACAAAGAAACCTTGCATTATTTTTACCCAAATGTGTGTGCTTGGGCTTAGATACGCAAGCTTGGAACTTCACAAATTGACATTTTTCACTTGCTCACATTAAAATCTTCCATTTTCTATTTCAGCATGATTGAAGAAAACGTAATTAATGATTTTTAAAAAAATGTATTCATTCATGGGACATGGGCACTGCTGGCTGACATTTATTGTCCATCATTAGTTGCACTTATGTGAGAATCAATCACGTTGCTGTGGTTCTAGAGTTGCATGTAAGCCAGACTATGTAAGGGCGACAGATTTCTTTCTCAAAGGACATTAGTGAACCAGATGGGCTTTTCTGACAATCGGCAACATTTCATGGTAGCCAGTAGATTCCTAATTTCAGATTTTTTTTTATTGGATTCAAATTTCACCATCTGTTGCGGTGACAGGGTCTGGGGACATGGGTAACATGGGTCTGGGGACATGGGTCCCCAGAATTTTAGCTGAGTTTTTGGGTTAATAGTCCAGTGACTAGGTCATTATGTCCCCATTTAGTTAACCAAGGAATTTCACACAAATGTACTATAGTGTTATTTCAAACGCCTCCCGGTATCAAGCATAAGCCTGGATTAAGAGAAAGCTTTGAGCGTCCTTCCTTTTGTACTGACTGCTAAACATAATAGAAAACATGGACTGTGTGGACTTTTAATATTCCCAAGCGTAAGAATTGAATAAACAGATTGGATTGTGATGGGCTAAAACTTGATTTAGAAGGACTGAGCTTCTTAGATATGGTTGAGCATGTCCCACTGCATTGAAAGCTGTTCTGTTACTAGGCAAGAACTCAGAACTAGACTTTCCCTCCAGTAATACTCCCAAAGCAGCAATAATTGGTACAGAAGGCTGTAAATGATGGGAAAAACAGAGCACTGATTTATCTTCCTCAACTAATTACAGTGTGAGAAACAATTGTAAATTAAACCACACAAGCAAAAAAAAGCTTTTAGGAATGTGGTTGAGGATTATATCTACATATTAGCTTTACCCATTAAGTTATCCTTGAGGCATTTAGTATTTCATTAAATGATTTCTGGTGCTTCATTAGCCATGCAATTCCCATGATCAAATTGTTAACTACACAGCCTTGTATTTTACCTGGTAGGTTGCCTGAAATTAATTTTGCAGTAACAGAGTAACTGTGCTGCTTATCTGAAATTCTTTATGGCTTCCCTACTTACATTGATTGGACTACAACGTTTTAGTTGCACAGGATCTCCCAAAGAACCAACAGTGAGAACAATAAGTATGCAATGCACTGAATCATCCCTCAAGGCCAGGAAACAGTTAAGGGCTGTACTGAAGGTGAATAAGGTGATGAAAGATCAACAGTGGATCGCTGTTGTCAGAAGTGTAGCTTGAAAACTTCAAAGAAACTATAGGTCCCATTCTTGCAACCTGCAACTTTTCTGGTGGGTCCAGTTGGGAGAATTGCATGTTGGCCTTTTTTGGGGATTTGTGCATATGCCAGGAACGCATGCACATTTTCCAGAGCCAGCGAATAGTCACAGTCATTTGAATCTTTTTTTAATGTAGTTTAAATTTATTTTGCACATGATTATCAGCCCTGGCACAGAGCTTGCCGGCCTGTTGGCATCTCCCACCACGCCAAGAGTACTTCATTCCGGTGGGGTTTAGAGTAGCTCCTGATGCTCCTCATGTTTGGGGACCTAATGGGAGGCCTGCCAGAATGAAGTGGGGAGGGTGCAATTGGAACCACCCTCCAGGAGATCAGGAGGCTGGGGTGGTGCTTAGGGGCATAGGCACCTTGGCAGTGTCAGCCTGTGCCCCTGGTACTGAGCAAGAGGCAAAGTGCCCATGCCCAGGGCCACCTTGGTACTGCCCACTAGGCATTGGGCAGTGCCAAGGGAGCTGGGCTACTGTGGGCGTGGCCTAGTGGCGAATCATGAGGGTGGGGTATTCCCACTGCCACTCTACATGGCGATCGGTCTGGGCTGCAAGAGTCTAGTGATTGGAACAAGTTGGGGTCTGCTGGGGTGAGGGGTTGGGAGATCGCCACTGGCGAGGAGCAGGTGAGCTAAGCATCAGGGGGTCTCCGGGGCAGTGCTGTTTTCCCACCAATTATGCACATTTGGGAGAATTGTCCCCTAAATTTAGGAAGCATGTTGATGCCAATTAGAATCCCGACAGTGCAGAAAGGAGGCCATTCAGCCCATCGAATCTGCATCATCCACAATCCCACCCAGGCTCTTTTCCCATAACCTCACATATTTACCTTCCTAATCCCCTGACATGAAGGGGCAATCTCTCATGTCTAATCAACTTTATCTGCACATTTTTGGACTGTGGGAGGAAACCAGAGCACCCAGAGGAAATCCACACAGACATGGGGAGAATGTGCAAACTCCACACAGGTAATCACCCAAGGCCAAAATTGAGACTGGGTCCCTGGTGCTGTGAGGCAGCAGTGCTAAACACTGTGCCATCCTGTTAAGAACAGAACTATCCCTCCATCCTAATTCACCAGTTTAATGTCCAATGGTCCACTCAGATAAATTCTTCACAGACAATTCTTCCCAGAAAGAAGCTATCTGGTTTGCCTCTTTTTTCCCTCTTCCTCCCTCTTCTGCTCCAAGGCTGTTGACTATATTGTGAATGGTAAGTGTTGTCCCTTTGCGACGATGAGGTTGTGAAGTGGACCACCAGGATCCTCAACTTCCCTTCTGCAAGGCTCCTCCTGAGAGAACCAGAAAGCAGAAGTATGGGAGGCAGTGGCATAGTGTCATTGTCACTGGATGAGTAATCCAGAGACCTGGGGTAATGCATTAGTGCCTGGGGTTCAAACCCCACCTTAGCAGATAATGAAATTTGAATTCAATAAAAATCTGGAATTGAAAGTCTACCAATGATCATGAAACCATTGTCCATTGTCATTAAAAAAAATCTGACTCACTAATGACCTTTAGGAAAGGAAATCTGCCATTCATACCTGCTGTGGCCAACGTGATGCCAGAGCCACAATCATGTGGTTGAGCCACTCAGATCAAGGGCAAATAGGAATGGGCAATAAGTGTTGGCCCAGTGAGTGATGCTCATATCATATGAATTAATTTTAGAAAGAGTTTGGCACCCCTGTTGTCAGCTCTATTGCACTGTGTGTTTTTCTTGTATGCTTGCTGCTGAATATGCACAGGTTGCTCAAAGGAGACAAACAAAAAACAAAGAACAAAGAGCAACACAGCACGGGAAAGAGGCCCTTCGGCCCAACGAGCCCACGCCGCCGTCCTAACGTCCTAATGACATATCCTTGTCTTTAGGCTATGCCTATTGTTGAAGATTCCCATATAGGGACCAATATAGGGATAATTTGTTACCCAATCAGCCTAAGAGCACATTTTTGGGATGTGGGAGGAAACCGGAGCACCCGGAGGAAACCCACGCAACCACGGGGAGAACGCGCAAACTCCCGCAGACACAGGCCCAAATCCATGTGTCAGCACAGCAACAGCGATAGTCTCTGAGCTGTCATATTGCCCATCAGATGGTCCAGTTTAAGCATACACTGACGACGTGAAGCACTAGGCAACTCCTGAAGCAACCTCCAAGAGCAGCTCTCGCACGACATGCCGCATGCATGCCCCTCGTTGGTCAACAAGGTGGACCGAATTGCCTGTGAAAACAAAACAAATAAGACACCAGCCATGTCATCAGTGGCTTGCGATGGAGCTAGCACAGAGCCTCGCACAGAATGGAAGCTATCTTGAAGATTCTTCTTCATCACTTTCTTCATATCCATTCCCTTGGGATTGAACCTCCATTCTAGTTTCCTCAGATGGCTGATATATTGAATGAACAATCTGCAGATTCTGCAACGTGTAGGTCACAGGATGCCTGAAGAACTGGCAGATGAACTGTTTGAAGTCTTGCACACTGTCTCCAACTTCACAACTTCACCAATGTCTGTGTGATCCTAGAGAAATCCTTCAATGTGTTAAGTGCCTCCCTGAGTGAACCATCTCCATGTTAGTTGACATAAAAGGGAATTCCAAAATCTTTTATAAGTGTATAAGTAGTAAAAGGTTGTAAAAGAAGGAGTGGAGTTAATGAGGGCCCAAAAGTAGATAAGGAGTTGAGGTATTAAATAAACATCCTTACAAAGAAGAAGAAGCTGTCAACGTCATGGTGAAAGAGGAGTTAATTAATACATCTGAAGGAATTCAAAGGAAGAGGCATTTGATACACACTCTGTATTTAAAGTTGTTAAGGAAACAGAACCAGATGAGACACATGCAAGGATCTGAGGGAAATGAGAGGGGTAATAGCAGAGGAACTGGCCAAAATTTTACAATCTTCCTTTGATTCAGCAGTGGTGTTGGAGTTTTGGTAAATAGCAAATGTTATGCCCTTATTCAAAAAAGGGACGCAAAGATAAGTGTAGAGACTATTGGACAGTCAGTTTAACTTTGGCAGTGGGAAAACATCTAGAAAGAATAATTTAGAACAAAATTCATTGTCACTTGGACAAACACTGTTCATTCTCCACCATTGTGACTGACACACAGATCTGTCCCACATTGTTGTTGGAACACAAACTTCTCCCACATTCATACAATTGTAGAATCCCTATAGTGCAGTGCAGAGCCTGCATTGGCAACAATCCCATCCAGGCCCTATTCCCGTAACCCTGCTAGCCCGCCCCCCGACACTAAGAGGCAACTTTATATGGCCAATCAACTTAACCCACACATCTTTGGAGTATGGGAAGAAACCTACGCAGACACGGGGAGAATGTGCGAATTCCACCCAAGACTAGAATTCAGCCTGGATCCCTGGCGCTATGAGGTAGCTGTGCTAACCACCGTGCCACCTTGTCACCCTAATCCAATCAATCCATCAATAGTAGACAGACTCACATTATAGATCCATAGAATCTCTACAGTGCAGAAGGAGGCCATTTGGCCCATTGAGCCTGCACTGAAATTATCCCACCAAGTCCCTATCCCCATAACCACATGTATCCTCTGAACTAAGGGACAATTGAGCCTGACCAATCAAACTAACCTGCACATCTTCGAAGTGTGGGAGGAAACTGGAGTACCCAGAGGAAACGCATAAGGCAAGAGGAGAACATGCAAACTTCACACACAGAGTTACCTGAGGCTGGAAGTGAACCACTGGTGCTGTGAGGCAGCAGTACTAAACACTATGACACCATGCTACTCACAGACATAAAATAATTGAGCAGTATAGCACCATTACTTGAAACACGGTGTTATTGAAATACAGGCATCCACACATTGTTATTGGAAAACAGACCTCTGTCCCGTTATTCTTGAAAGACAGACTTTGCCACATTGTGATTGAAACACATAACACTCCCATATTTTTCCAAAACACAAACCTCTCCCATGCTATTGCTGAAATACCAATTCTTTCCACATTGTTACTGAAACACAGACCTTTTCCATATTGTTACTTAAACACAGACTTCTTCAACGTTGTTACTGAAACAGAGACCTTTTCCACACTGTTACTGAAGCATGGATCTTCTCAACATCGTGACTGAAATATGGACCTTTCCCTTTGTTATGGGAACACAGATCTTTCCCACATTATTACCAAAACACAAACCTTTCTCACGTTGTTACTGAAACATAAGCCTTTCCACACCATTATTGAAATACAAGCATCTCCACTCTGTTATTGAAATACTGGGCCCTCCCATGTTGTTACTGGAACAGAGACCTTTTTTCACATTTTGTTTTAAACACAGGCCTCCTGGAACTTTCCTCCTACAAAACATGGAATAAACAACTTTAAGAAGGCACTCACCACTACTTTCCCAAAAGCAATTAGAGATGGGCAATGATTGCTGTTCCTCGCTGGTGATACCTGCATCCCATTAAAGAATAAACATTTTAAAATTCCCAGAAAATATGCATGCACTGCAAACCCAGCCCCTCATCTATTGACTTTGACTACACTTCCCCCTGCCTCAGCAAAGCAGCCAACATAATTATGAATCCCAAGCAGCCCAGACATTTTCTCCTTCACCTCCTTCCTTCGGAAAAAAGATACAAAAGTCTGAGGTCACATACCAAGAACAGCTTCTTCCCTGCTGCTGAGAGACTCTTGAAAGGACGTACATTGCATTAAGTTGATCTTTCTCTACACCCTAGCTATGACTGTAACACTACATTCTGTACTCTCTCCCTTCCATCCCTAAGAACAGTAAGTTTTGTCTGCTTTTTTGTGTACAAGAAACAATACTTTTCACTACATACTAATACATGAGACAATAATAAATCAAATCAAATCAAATAAGAGCACTCCTTGTGCTGAATGTCAGACTCAAACTATCCCACTGCACTTCCTGGGAGTCTAGAGAAATATGGAATACAAGATTTCAGATATGGAATGGCTAATATCAGATATGAAACAATCACGGTGTCCATTTCATGTTTCATGAATAGTGACAGTTGTACATAGGAACGAAAGACCAGGGGCAGGCCATTCAGCCCCATTCAACTTGGCCCCACCATTCATTTAAATCATGGCCAATCCCTATTCTAACCACCCTGATTCTGTAACTTTAATAAACTTATTTAGCACTTGGGGGACTATAGACAGTTCCAAGTATTAGAGATGACTGAATTAGGATTTAATGACTCTGGTGACTATTTTGAAGTGGGTGGTCTGTTTGTTTTTTGGGCACGGTCCAAATGGAGCTCAGAGAGAGCAAACAATACATCAAATCTTCCAGAGATGGCCTTTAGTATTGATCTTCTACAGATATCCCACAATAGGCAGTGGAAAGATCCAAATAAGGGCCCAACTGTTTAAAGATAAGTACAAACGTTTAAAGATAAGTCCTGAGGGAATGATAAGATTCAAAGGGAAATATCATTGAGGAGATGCCAGTATTCAATGCAGTGACAGCGAAGATAATGACTATGAACGACACACAAGTAATCTTGAACAATTAAATTTAAATGAGTCGCAGCATGAAAAGGGTTGTGATATTTAAACACACGATCCCTAGGCATAAGTTCTGAAAGTCTCTCTGTGTGCACGACTTGCTTGCTAAAAAAACATCTGTGATCACAATGTGAACGTAGAAATTACCAAACATAAGTTGGTCGTATCTGGCAAAATAGCTCTATCTCCCTCTTTCTCTCAGGCTGCGCGTGGGACGAAAAACACTAATAGCATCGGCAGGAATCCAGGGTGATGGCTCAAAGTTTGGGTGGACCATTACCCAAAGTCAAAAAGTATAGGGGGCAAGATTAGATAAATAACAGAGCGGTAATTCATTCACATTAAAGCCCAGAATTCAAAAGCCTGCAGATTTCAGGGGATTGATAAAAGATTGGGAAAGATAGAATTTGGTCTGTTTTGGGGCCCTGGGAAAGAAGAGGAAGATCTGTGCATTTTCCCAATTCAGATCTCTTGCCTGTTCCCAGTTTTTCGTCATAGAATCATAGGAACCGTACAAAAAGAGGTCATCTGGCCCATCTAGTCTGCACCAACCACGATCCCACCCTAACCCTAATCCCATATCCAAACATATTTATCCGTTAATCCCTGAAACCTACACATCTCAGAACACTAAGGGGCAATGGCCAATCAACTTAACCGGCACATCTTTGGACTGTGGGAGGAAACTGGAGTACCTGGAGGAAACCCACACAGACACGGGGAGAATGTGCAGATTCCACCCAAGGCTGGAATTAAATCTGGATCAACCCACTATGTGGTCGTCTGTGGCCATGTCTCCAGCTAATTCACTAATATCCTTGGGACGATGTTGCCGTTGTGTTGCACCCATTTGCAGCGCAAAAATTTGGTAAAGTTGATTGTGAGGCAAATAGCGCGATCTGCATCCGCGTCCACGCAGATTCTCATCTGAAAATGTCCATGATTAACACCACGTCCTAAACAGGCGCAATACAATTTAAATGCAATTGAATGCACTTAAATTGACTTAATGAGCTGGATGCCCAATCTTACCTGCATTTCCCCCTTTACCATCGTCTTTGCCCACTAGATTCGGTGCGAAACAGACATGCTCAGCAAAGGTCTGTTTCAGGCGTTCCGGCTTCTGAAGAGGTAAAACAGAGCTTCCGGCTGTTCTCTAGCTCAGTATAGTGGTGCGGATGGGGGGGAGTGTTTGGCAGGTGGGCCAGATCATTCTCTGATGGAGGCAGGACGAAGGAGGCCAGATGGTTCTCTGGTTGGGGGGTGTTGGGGGAACGCAGTAGGGCCAGATGTATCTCTGGTGGAGGGGAGGTGGGCCAGATAATTCTCTAGTGGGAGGGGGGGGAGAAAGGCCAGATGGTTTTCTTGTGGCGGTTGAGGGGGGCAGATGGGGTAGTGGGGAGGAGGAGGGAGGATCGATCGTTCTCTGGTGGTGGGAGACGGGATGACAGGATCGGGGGGAAGGGGGTTCCACTGCCACTTTGCAGGTGATCAGTGGGGGGAGGGAGAAGAGGGCAGGGAATCACGATCAGTCTGGGTAGCGAGGGGTGTGGGTGTGGGACATTACACTGTGGGGATGGAGTGATGTCTGTAGGACCTTCGCTCCCAGGCTGCTTCATCAAATTTTTGCGGCCCAGGAGCAGTGTGACTGGGCCTGTTTGGTTCTACTGCACATGCACAGTTGAAGGCTCCAAACGGAGCAGCAGCGTTTCAGGCGTGATAAGCCCCGCCCATAGCGTGCTTCAGACTCCTGATTATTTTTCAGGCTAAGTGCATATGGGGACGCCTGAGAACAGGTTTACGTGTCAGATCTGAATTATATCCGTATTCAGCACTTAGAATCAAAATGATAAAATTGTTCCACCACCTTCCCCCACCCCCAAAGTCCCCCCACACCTCTCCGTCTCTCTAATGCAGTTGTCTTAAAGATGTTTCTTAAAACCTACATCATGTTTGGTCATCAATACTAATATCTTCTCATGTGAAAATTTGTTTGACTGTCGCCCTGTGAAGTGGCATGGGGTGTTTTACATTAAAGTTCATATAAAAATGCATCAATTTGAATGGTCCCATGTTAATTTTAAGACTATATCCCCTTGTTCTGAGCCAGCAGAGAAAATTCTCTTCGTCTTCTCTATTAGAACATTTAATCATTTTAAGCTCCCTATTTGGTCATTCCTTAATTGCTCTAATCAAGGGAATACAAATTTAGCATTTAGCTCCTGTCTTGAACAGTTTAACCATTTTAGCCCAGCAATCAGATATTGAAGACCTTGGTAGCAGTTTAAATGTGGTATCATAGATTCAGTGACTCCTAATGTGGAGCCCGTGAACATGCTCCAGATTACCAAGGGCACAATTGCAACAACATCTTGTCCTCTCTCACCATCAAAATGCTTCCTCTGCAAAAGCCTGATTCCTCTTCCATTGCTGCCATAGCAACAAACTGACAGGCGGTGTCTGCTTTGTTGTTCAACTGAATACACAGCTGGTGCGATCTTTCAAACTAAGACTGCCAAATGAAAACTAAACTGGTACTGAGTGACAGGTATCACCAAGCGTAGCAACAAATAATCCTGCTACACATACCCTCTAGAGACACAGGAGTCTAATTATACAAATGCCGCTCTTTATTAACTGCTGGATTTGAGAGTTGTCTCCAAGCACTGAGGAATTTTAACTTCACAACACTAAGGCCAGCAGATGTTTGATACTTGTGGTGGCTCCGAAATGCTTTGATTGATACATGCTACTTGTCTTTATCAGTTTCTGTTCTGAATGGTGGAAAACCCAATTGCCGATATCACACATTCACACATTATGTTGACCCTTGTTGACCTACACAGGTTCCCAGTCCCCCACATTAGAAATTCTCGTCCTGGTATTTCAATCCTTCTGTGTTCTCAACACATCCCCCACTCCCTCTATCTCTGTAGCTTCTGTCAGTCATCTCACTCCTCCATTTAAACCAGCCTCCCATCCACTGACTGTCTGCACTTCCTGCTGCCTTGGAAAAGCAGCCAGCTTAATCAAGTACCCCACACACTCTGGTTATAGTCTCTTCCACCTACTTCCATCAGAGAAAAGATACAAAAGTCTGAAGTAATTTACCAACAGGGTCAAGAACAGCTATTTCTCAGCTGCCATCAGACTTTTACATGGATCTATCTTATTTTAAAATGATCTTTCTTTACCTCCAGCTATGACTGAAACACTACACTCTGCATCCTCTTCTTTCCTTCTCCGCTATATACTCCAGGAACAGTATGCTTTGTCAGTATAGCGTGCAAGAAACAATACTTTTCACCATATACAAAATCAACTCTAATCTGCTCCCTTCATACGACCATCTAGTTTGTGTAAGTATTGGGTCTCATTAAGCATTATGGAAACAAGGGCACATATTCAAATATCTGAATTTGATATTAATATATTATATTATCTAAACATCGCAAGAACGTACAATACCATGACCACTATGGATTATTTGCTGACAATAAAGTATTCAAAACATGGATTATACATTCAATTACCAAGGAGAGGTTCTGTCAGTCACGGTTTCATCAGTGACTGGCCAAGTCATTCTTACTTCTGACTGAAACAATAAGGTTTCTTTAACAACAACAAAAGTTTTTTAAATCGTGGACAGGATATGAAGCAGAAAGGACCTTGGTTTCCCGTGACAACCTGTCTTAGGTTACAATGTCCAGTCGTATTAAGAACAGAGAAGGATGCTGAAAAACTCAACAGTTCTGCCAGCACCTATCCGGAGAAGAACAGAGTTAACGTTTCGAGTCATATTGAGTCTTTGTCAGAACTGAAAGGAGGGAAAATGTAGAAACTGCAACACAAAGTAGCAACGTTAAGAACAAACGATGGAAGATCTGTGTGAGAGGGGGAAGGGAGTATTTTGCATTGAGGCAATATGTGTATGGAATATTTAAGGAAAAGAGAAAGTTTAAGATACAGGAAAAAGATCAACATCTGAAGTTACCAAATTTAATGTTGAGTCCCGAGGCTGCAATAAGTCTAATCGGAAGCTAAGATGCCACTTCCACATCTTACGCCGGCTGGGCTTCACTGGAGCCTTGCAGTTAGATAAGGATGGATATGCGGGCATGAAAGTCAGTTTTAAACATTTCAAGTCCAATGATATGTTGGGTTCTTTGCTTAAACCCATTAGAGCCCCCCACCTGCTCCTGCCACCTCTCCACTGTCACTTTTCTGAAACTTCTTTGAATGAATCTCCAATACCTTTGACGCTGCAAACATTTTCATATTGTTAGCATATACACCGGAGACTGCCAACATCCCCCCACCCCATTCTCTACCCTCAGCCCCCTCCCCCTTTATTCTTCTCCTCATCACACATTTCACAATTAAACAAGCAGAGTCCTTCAAATCACTGACTCGTCTCGAGCTGTTCCTTGCAGAATTATGACAAAATCAGAGTCAATCTGATCTTAGACAGTACAAGTGCTTCTCTGCATTTCAAAAGAAGACAAAACCCAGATATCATCAATCAACGTCAGCCTGTGCCAGCATCTCACAGCCTTCAAGTAAACTTAAAACTTTAAGCACACGGTTAAACAATTCTGTAGAACAATCCAACTACCGTGGGGACATTCCCTTCTTTTGTGCCACTTAAGTCAGTGGAATTGCCATTCTTTCCAATTTGTTCCAGTCCTTGTTCTTCTTATCGAACATCCAGGTCAGTTAACTTATATTTTATGTTACAGAATTTCCAAGGCCTGTTTCCTCACTTCAAACACAGATATGGTACTGTGGCCTGCTTCCCTACTGATTCCATTATCTGGCTCAATCAGTTGCTTAGAAAACAGAGTTATCTCCAGTTTTCAGGATATCTCACATTAGTGAATTTTGAAGAGACAGTCTCCTTTTAACACTCAGCTTCTCATGGCATACTGGTAAATTTTCAGTATATTAAGTATTTTGAATCCGTTAAGTATCTTGTTTGCATTTTACACACTGTGGCAGAATAGTTAGCACTGTTGCCTCACAGCGCCAGGGACTCAGGTTCAATTCCCACCCTGGGTTATTGTCTGCGTGGAGTTTGCACATTCTCCTTGTGTCTGCATGGGTTTCCTCCATGTGCTCTGGTCTCCTCCCACCTGTGCGAGTTAGTTAATTGGCCCTTAATATCAAGGAGGATTAGCAGCATAAATATATGGGGTTATGGGGATAGACATTAGGTGGGATTGTTGTCGGTGCAGGCTTGATGGGTCAAATAGTCTCCTTCTGCATTGTAGAAATTCTATAATTCTATTCTATGAGTCTACGAGTTGCTGAGACCTCACATTCTGGAATTCCATCTTTGAACCACTCTACCTTGCTGTCTCCCTGTCCCCCTTTAATATTCTCCTTAAAACCCATTGTTTTACCCAGCTCTGGAATTGCCCTCCTGATATCTCCTTCCCCTCTTTGGCTTCTGTTATCCAGCCTCCTTGAAGCACATTGGAATGTTACAACTGCAAATTATTGCTATGGAACAATATTTACTGTAAATACTATTCACTTGCGATAGCACTGGCAACCATTAAAGTACGTTTATTGATTAAACAAGCTGAGGGATAGCTGAACTCCTGTTTTTGTTAGTTTGATATTACTGAACCCAGCAATGTAGCGAAATGGAATGAACACACGCTACAAATGGGGAGATCACTGAATCAGTAAGTGTTAATTCTCTAGTGGGAGTACACTTTGCTTGAGTGCTGTTGATTCAATGATTCTTCCAACATATTATCAGCAGGTCCAATTTAATTACAAATATTCCAAGTATGCAACCGACCAGAGAAAAATAAGAGAATCTAAAAATCCTCACGATTATATTAATTTGATATTTGACAGAGTCTGCTGATGAAATTCCATCTTGAATAACTAGGTACAGATAGCGAGATTTTCGCTTTGACTAGAGACCTTCTTTACTCTTTGTAAACTTCACAAGAATTTGATTACAATGCAAAGAGGTGACGCTGCCATCCCCAGCGCTTTGAAAGCCTTATCAAACTGTAAGGTTTTGAGATGTGCACTTATCAAAGCTAATTCCTTTCCCCTGCCTTCTTTACTAATATTTTTTAACATAACAGTCGTCAATTTAAAAGAGTAAATCAAGGGAGTATAGCATGCAACATCAACTTATGTGGCTCCATTATTGAAAAACAATTAACTTCTTCCCGTCTTAGATACAGGAGCATGAACAAAAAGTTTAAAATTTCGAGAATCAGGATATTTTGAAATCGTAAAGATCTAAAGTGGCAAAATCTATGAATGACATGAAGTGCTTTGAGACTTTCCAAAGGAGGCGATCAGTTATTATGTAGATGCAAGTCTTCCCTTTGCCTTTTAATTGTTGTAACAAAGAGAATTTTCACCAGATGAACTTCAAAGGAGTGGCTATGTTACAAAATATTTTCACGAAGATGATCCCGATGCAATTTGACAGCAAACATGTTGTGCGGTCTCTTAGGAAACAATTATTATAATTGACAGAGTTCTGAAATACATTTTTTCCTTCCAACAGATTCAGAATTGTTCACTTATTTCTCTCTGAGTCTCTTTGTCTCACCATCTTATAAATACCTATTGTGTTCAGCGCATAATATTATGAACATAGAGTGCCCATCGATGGGCAGAGCAAGTTGGCAAAATTGGTGAGAGCTGAGAAATCAGGCTCACATCCGATTTCTTGGCTCTTGCAATTTTACAAAAAACGGATTTCTGACAAAGTCAGAATAATTTATTTAAATATATTTAAATGTTGATTTGCATGTCTTTAGTGAGCACAGAGCTCAATCGTCCAGTCTTGCTTCCCTTTATGGTTTCATTGGCAAAGTGTCCATCTGGCAAGAAAAACATCTGCTCTCTTCACCCCTCCCCACAACTTGGAAAAGTTATGTTGGCCTTGTCGATGGGCCTAGAGGCTTTTGAGGCCCGTAGGAGAGGCTGAGGGCAAGGGGACTTATCTCTTGGTCAGCGCCAGATTGGCAGTGCCAGCCTAATACCTTGGCAGTGCCAGCCTTGCATCTTAGAAATACCCTGCGAGTACCATGGCACTGCTTGGTGGGCAGTGCTGGGAGTAGGACTTATAGGGGCAGGGCCTAAGGGAATGGAGCCGATGGGGCTATGAAGGGACAGGGCATGAAGGGGCAGACCAATCGGGGGAGAGTGACTCACTGCCACTCTGCAACAGAATCGGGAGGGCGGGGGGGGCGGTGCTATCATTCTGGGCAGTTGTGGGGGGGAGCAATGGGAACTAGATGCCCATTGTTCTGGGATTTGCGATTGGCCATGGGCTCTTGGGATTGCGGGGCTGGGGCTATGTTCACGTTGCTTGTAGCAGGGGTCTGACAGCTCTCTTTCTCTCAGAATCCTGCTGCTGCTATTGACCTCGGATGCTAATTTTTCAGGCTTGCCTGGGCAAAGCCATAAAATGCAGCCCATACTGGTGAGGTTATAGCAGCTTCTGACAAATGGGAATCTACCAAGGGCACAGTACAGACCCACCGCAGAGCCTATATTGTGTTTCTGGCAGGTTCCTTTTGCACTGCCGTCTGGCACTGCCCTCTGGTACTACCCCCTAGCAGTATTGCCAGGGGGACTTCTATTGCAGAGATTTTGGGATCAGAGGAGTCCATTAATGGGTATCCTGTGTCCATGGATGAAGGATTTCCTTTGGCAGAGGCCTGTTCAATAGGCACTTGTGCTTACATTTTTCTTGTTTTCACATCAGGGTACCCTTTCGTAATGGTGTCCAAATCTGACAGGAGCAGAGGTTTCTGTCTTGTCCCACCACCATCATGTCGTGAGACCCACCCTCCTCTTCCATTTTTTAATCATAGAGTTTAAAGATACGGCAGGAAAAGAGGGCAAGGCAGCTGGTTGGCTGTTGTCTCACTTTCCTGTCCTTCAAATAAAAGAGCTCAGAAAACTCCACTCTTTGAAAAATTTCTTCCGTTGCCCAAAGCAAACCACACAGAATGCCTGCACAGTACATCACATCAAATACCTTTTATATCACATCAATTATCTTTTATAGTCCCAAAAACAGTACAGCATAAAGTGTGAATAAGATCTAACAAAAACACATTTGGGGTGGCACACTGGCCCAGTGGTTAGCACTGCTGCCTGACAGCACCAGGGACCCAGATTTGATTACCAGCTTGACTATCTGTTTGGAGTTTGCACATTCTCCCCATATCTGTGTGGGTTTCCTCCAGATGCTCTAGTTTCCTTCCACACTCCAAAGATGCGTGGGCTGGGTGGACTGGCCATGCAAAATTGTGCCTTTTTGTCGGGGGGCTAGCTAGGATAAATGCATGAAGTTATGGGGAAAAAGACTTGAGTGAGTTTGTGGCCAGTGCAGATTTCTCCTTATGAAAAATACCTTTCATTCATAACAAAGTCTGAAATGCCTTGACATCGTCAGAAGGGTGGCATGCTATCACAGTTTCTTTTTAGTCAATTTCCGAAATGATTTAAGAATTGTTAGAAAGTCAGATAGAATCCTATCCTGGGCTGTGCCACAGCTGTATTTCTTCGTGTGGCCTCCTTTTAAACTGTAAGATTTGATCAGAAAGTTATCCATATCCCAGCTGATCCAGCACTGCCAGTGAGCATATTCATGCTACATGTTTCACAAATTATCTTTGAAAAAAAAAATTGATATCTGAAGAACCAATGTTGAAATGACAGCTTCCAGGGCAAGTGTAAACTTGTCACAGAAGAATCTCCATAACAACCTGAAACACTGTAAAATGAACACCTGATAAAACTGCTTCGGATGTATACAATGCAACTCCATCAGCAAGGAGATTCTGCAAAGTGTAGTTAAATCAAAACCAAATGTAGCACAACCAAAATTCCAAATGGCTAAGTAGAGAAATGATAAATCATTACTGAGCTGCTGGCAACATTCGATCAAGTAGCGAACCAAACCAAACCGTGCCAGCAGTGAAAGTAATGATGTGTGCTTCAGTGAGGATCAGAATAAATCCCAAGATCTCTTCAGCTGCGTAAGCAAAATTAAAGATTTCTAAATCAATCTACTCATTGTCACAGCTGCAGAACTGATTATCGAAGTGCACTGGAGAGTTCCATTCCACCTCCACACAAGATGGATATTAAGTTCAGTCATCTGTTAAAATCGAGGCCGATTAAAAGTACAGAGAGAACTTTTCATTTGTCTCTTTCTTTCCCTCTCTCCCATTCTTTCTATCTTTAAATGTGATAGCTCCCTTTTGAGAAGCCAACATTTCAACATTAATGCTGAGGCATGACTTTGAAACACAGAAAGGCTGTGAAGATCGCTTCAACTTTACATGGCGGATTATGGGGGGACTGAGGGGAAAGGGGGCATTGAGTGGATGTCGAGAGGGCGGGGTGTCAGGTCAATCACCCTGTGCAGTGGGAGGGGGATGTTATTTGTGGGTGGTGGGCAGGAGGAGGAGGAGATGTTCCTCTATGGTGAGGGATTGGTAATGGTTGGTCAGTCAGCTAAGGCTAGTAGATCAGGGAGCAAAGCACCATGGAGAAACTGGTGCCTGTGCAGCAAAATACACGGTGATACAGTGGTTAGCACTCACAATGTGTTCAATTCCAGCCTTGGGTCACTGTCTGTGTGGAATTTGCACATTCCCCCCATGTTTGCCTGGGCTTCGTCTAGGTGCTCTGGTTTCCTCCCACAGTCCAAAGATGTGTGGGTTAGGTTGATTGGCCATGCTAAATTGACCCTAGTGCCAGGGCATTAGCAGGATAAATATTTGGGCTTGTGGGATTAGGGCCTAGATGGGATTGTAGTTGGCGCAAACTTGATGGGCTGAATGGCCTCTTTCTGCACTGTAAGGATTCTATGATTCTATGAATCAGTGACTTACACAGTGAATAGGGTAGTCATGATTAGAAAAGAGAAAATGTGCACTTTCCACTTCACACAAAGAAATACAGCTGTCACACAGACCAGAATCGGTTTCTACCTGATTTTATAACAATTCTTAAATCATCTCGGAAACTGACCAAAAAAAAAACTGTGATAACATACCACCCTTCTGCCAATGTCAAGATACTTCAGACTTCATTATGAATGAAAGGTATTTATTAATAAAGAAAATTCAAGTATGGGGTGTCATCCAGGCTGCCTTGGAGCAGCATCCTGGCTCCTCCAGTCCGTACAAGCTCACTACATGGTTCTTAGATGATTCTATGCCAGAGAGAGAACTCCACTGTCTAGAGTGATCACTTACTCTTGGTTCCCATTTGTCTCTCAAGCCAGATGAATCTCCTCGGATGTGCTGTCTTCAAGAGACAGACAAGAGACCACAATCCACTGCAGAAACATTGCTTGGAGATGATAGGCAGACTATCCAAGTGTGTTTTACATATCAAAGATCCAATTGGTGAGTCTTACTGGGAGGGATAAAGAAATAAAGATTGTATATCATGCCTTACATGTCCTCCGGCTCCTTGGGCTATTCCAGTGAAATCTCTTTCAAATGCCGTCACTGTTTCCTTGTAGGAAAATGTAGCATATAGAAGTATTCCACAAACACCAATGAAATAAATAACAACTCAATCTTTCTTGGTGCTTCTTGAGGAAAATTATTCTTGAATAATGCAAAATATTGGTTTAATGTCTCCCGCAAAGCTCAGTGCATCTCTGACACTACTAATATTCCTTCACCATTACACTGGAGTGCCAGCCTAATTTGTCTATCAAAGTGCCAATGTGAAATGGCACCTTCTGATGAGTTAAGAATGCAATCCTGAGCCAAGGCTGACACAGGGCCTCCTTTTTTCAGTCACTGGATGTGAACGGCGCAGGCTAGACCAACATTTATTGTTCTTGAACCGAATGGATTGCTAGCTGTGGATCGGGGACGTAGGCCAGACTGGCTAAGGATAACATATAGTGAAACAGATGAAACATGGTTTCATGTTCATTTTTAGATTTAATAAATTTTCACCATCAGCCATGGTGGACTTTGAACCCAGGTCCCGGAGTATTGTTCTGGGTTTCAAGATTAATAGCCTACTGACAATACCACTATGCCACTGCCTCCTTTACTGGTGCCAACTCAAGCTATTACTGTATTGATATAAAGTCACTGTGCAAATGTATGCAAAGAAATTGAGCTCAGAATTTATTTGTGCTGTTTTATGTAAGTAAGGAACAATCACATCACAGAAAAATCAGGTGGAATTTATCCCATCTCACAGAAACATCCCAACACCTTCAAGTATAAATGAATAACTCTGAAATATATTGACTGCAATACAAGCTATGAAATATATTAAACAAAGCATGAAACATCCATTATATAAAGTGGTAAACATTTTGTTATATTGTGATAGGGCTCAGTTTGTTGTGATCTTGGATCACAAAGCAGTCCTGTCTGAGCTGCAACAAAATCAGTTTAAAAAAAAACAGTTCACCTACAACAATGTAGGTTATATTCTTCCCATTGTGTTCTAAACTTGTGCATTCAGCAGGTAAAAATAGTTCAGAAAAGTAAATATCAGTCAGTGCCCAATTAGACCCTGCAGAACAGCAGAGAGGAATACATCAACCTCTTTGCCATTGATGTAATTGCCAATTCAATGACACTGAATGAGTTTGGGAGATAAAGAACAAAGAACAAAACAGCACGGGAAACAGGCCCTTCGGCCCAACGAGCCTGCGCCGCCACCCCAATGTTCCCACCTCTACCCGTGATCCCTGTCTATGTTTATAGATCTATAGATTAAAAACCAAATTTGAGACAATTTAGGGAGAATTTGTTTTGTCAATTAGCCTAAGAGCACATCTTTGGGATGTGGGAGGAAACTGGAGCACCCGGAGAAAACCCACGCAAGCATGGGAAGAATGCGCAAACTCCCACAGACACAGGCCCAAATCCATGTATCTGCACAGCACAGCAATAGTTACTGAGCTGTCGTGTTGCCCATCAAATGGTCCAGGTCAAGTGTACACTAACGGCATGAAGCTCTAGGATACTCTTGAAAAAAAAATCCAAGAGCAGCCCTCTCAAGACCCATTGCGTATATGCCCCTTGCGTGTATGGACCAAAGCACCTGTAGGATAAAAACAAGTACATCAATATCATCATCTATTTACACACTTCCCAGGGACTCCCAAGGCTCATGATCCCTATTTTAAATCAGTTTTCTATACCTCTCCATTCCCATTCTGTTCATGTGCCCATCTAAGTATTCCTTAAATAACTTCAGAGTGCCTGCCTCCACCACTTTACTTGGCAGCGCATTCCATACCCCCACCACCCTCTGTGTTGAAAAACTCCCTCTAGCATCCAAATTATACCTTACCCCCCTCACTCTAAGCCCGTGACCCCTCGTGCCATCCGAGTCCATCCTAGGAAAGAGCTTAACCCTGTTTACTCTATCTATACCCCTCATAATCTTGTACACCTCTATTCGATCTCCTCTAAGTCTACGTCCTTCTAAGGAAAACAGTCCCAATTTGCCTAACCTCTCCTCGTAACTCAGACCTTCCATACCAGGCAGCATCCTGATAAACCTCCTCTGCACTCTCTCCAGAGTCTCCACGTCCTTCCAGTAGTAGGGCGACCAGAACTGGATGCAGAATTCCAAATGAGATCTAACCAGCGTTTTATACAACTGCAACATTAAAGACCAATTCTTGTACTCTATACCCCTTCCTATAAAGACTAACATACTATATGCTTCCTTCATAACCTTCTCCACTTGCTCTGCCACCTTCAGAGACTTGTTCACCTGCACCCCCAAGTCCCTCTGCCTTTCTATACTCTTAATAGGTCTACCCTTTATCATATACCTCCCCCCTACATTCTTTCTCCTGAAATGCATCACCTCACATTTATCAGGATTGAATTCCATCTGCCATCTGTCTGCCCAAGCTACCAGCCTATATATGTCCTGCTGTATCGCCTGACAATGCTCCTCACTATCCGCAAGTCCAGCCATCTTTGTATCGTCTGCAAACTTGCTGATCACTCCACTTACTCCCTCTTCCAAGTCATTTATATATATTACAAATAGAAGAGGTCCTAGTACCGAGCCCTGCGGCACACCACTAGTGACCGACCTCCAGCTAGAAAAACACCCTTCCACTATTACTCTCTGTCTCCTATTACCAAGCCAGTTACTTATCCATCTAGCTACCTGCCCTTGTATCCCATTAGCCTTGACCTTCTCAACTAACCTCCCATGAGGGACTTTGTCAAATGCCTTACTAAAATCCATATAGACGAAATCAATGGCTCGCCCTTCATCCACCATTTTCGTCACCTCCTCAAAAAATTCTACCAGATTTGTAAGGCACGACCTCCCTTTAACAAATCCATGCTGCGTATCCCTAATCAGATCGCAACGCTCTAAGTGCCTATACATCCTATCTCTAAGAATCCCCTCCAACAGCTTCCCTACCACTGACGTCAAACTCACCGGCCTATAATTTCCAGGGTTATCCCTACTACACTTTTTAAACAACGGTACAACATTAGCTATTCTCCAGTCCTCTGGGACCTCACTTGTGTCCAAAGAAGAGACAAAGATTTGAGTCAGAGGCCCAGCAATTTCACCTACACCTCCCTAAGCAGCTTGGGATAAATGCCATCAGGCCCCGGAGATTTATCAGTCTTAATGCTACCTAGAAGCTTTAATACTTCCTCCCCCGGTATGGATATTCCCTCAATTGGTCCACAGCTCCCTCAGAGACAGGAGCTGTCAACAAGCCCCTCTCCTTCGTGAATACCGACGCAAAGTATTCATTCAGGATCTCCGCCATTCCCTCGGGCTCTAAGCACAGTTCCCCTCCTTTGTCCCTAAGAGGTCCGATTTTTCCTCTAACCACCCTTTTATTCCTAACATAGGAGTAAAAAGCCTTTGGATTTTCCTTCATCCTATCCGCCAAAATCATTTCACGCCCCCTTTCTGCCCTTCTAACTCTCTGTTTGAGCTCCCTCCTACTCTCTCTATATTCTTCCAACACTGTCTCCATTCCCAGTTGCTTCGACCTATCATACGCCTCTGTTTTCTTCCTAACCAAGTCCTCAATATCCCTAGTAATCCACGGCTCTCTAATCCTACCTTTCCCATCTTTCCTCTTGGCTGGCACATACTTATCTTGCAACATTTTCAGTATTCCCTTGAAAGAGTCCCACATGCCTAGCATGGACTTACCCTCAAACAACTGTTCCCAATCAGTTTCCCTAAGTTCCTGCCTAATCCGAACATAGTTAGCCTTCCCCAATTCAGCACCCTGCCCCTGGGGCAACAAGCATCCTTTTCCTTCTGTATCCTAAAGTAGACAGAATTGTGGTCACTGTTAGCCACATGTTCCCTACTACAACATCAACCACCTGCCTTGAAAGAATGATACTCCACTAAAACAATTGATGGCTATGTGTCGATCACTAACAGGTATAGAATCTCTGCCATGCAGAAGGAGACAATGCAGCCTGCATCATATCTCCGATAGAGCATCTTACACAAACCTTATTCCCGTAACCCTACATATTTACCCTGTTTAGCCCGCAAATTTACAAATATTCAGACACTAAGGGGCAATTTAGTAAAGTCAATCCATCTAACCTGCACATGTTTGGATTAAGGGAGGAAACTGGAGTATGAAGAAGAAACCCATGCAGACACGGGCAGAATGTGCTAACTCCAACAGACATGACCCAAGGCCAGGATTGTACCCAGATCCCTGACACTGTGAGGCAGCAATATTAACCATTCATCTACCATGCCACCTCTCTGCAATGTCGTGCATAGAAGAGGAAGCATTTCAGTTTAAAATAATGTTGTTACCAATGAGTGGCATTACTCCCCAAGAACTAGAAATCTAATCTCTGTCCTACCAGACTGTTCATATTACAGAATGTGGCCAAGACCTTTATTTCATTACCACTTGAAATGCAGATAGATAGCTGGATATTCAGTATTTCGATGCTCTAGAGGTAGGTTCATTTATTAATGCGATAAGTAGGTTTACATTAATATTGCAATGAAGTTACTGTGAAAATCCCTTAGTCACCACACTCCAGCACCTGTTCGGGTACACTGAGAAAGAATGTAGCATGGCCAATATATCTAAGCAGCACACCTATCTGGACTGTGGGAGAAAATGGAGCACCTAGAGGAAACCCACTCAGACATGAGGAGATGCCTCACAGACAGTGACCCAAGCCGGGAATCGAACTAGTGTCTTTGGTGCTGTAAGGCAGCAATGCGAACCTCTGTGCCACTGTAAAAAAAGCAGATTAGGTCTCAGGCATTATTTTCCAATAAAATCACAACAGGCTTGCACAATGTACTTCCTGAACATGTATCTTACCCATTATCCAATATGAGTTTCAATAGGGAACCATGACATAGCTCCAATCCAATGCATTTGACAGTCCCAAAACGGTTTAGTACAATACATTTCCCACACAGAAGTTTCAGAATTAACAATCAAGTCCAAGAAAGGAAAGAATAGTGCACACATATCTTATCTACAAAACAGCCTTGCATTGCTGTTTACACAGACATGTCAGCTTTTATTTGCCATCTAACATTAAGTTATGTAGGAGACACTCAAATTCTAGTCTGACTTAGAATGTTCATTGTTTTAAGCTTCTTTAGTTAATATCACAGTAGCAAAATTTTAACAGTAAAAATGATGAGCTGGTGAAGCAAGTAAAGTAAGAGTGTTTTGTTTTCTCATGTCTTGTGTTTCATTACTTGATAACGTATGGATGAACAGTTTATGCAGATAAAGAGAATGCAATGCCTATGATTTGTCAGTGTATTGTTTGGCTAGTTTCACAAAAGCAACAGAGATTTATTCACTGCGGTTCTGCATCCAATAATATTGTGCAGTAAAATTATTGACTCAGAAGAGAGTGTAAAATCATACCATTGCCCTAATACTTCCATAAAATGATTGATAACATTGAATTTCATTCCTGTTTACAACTGGTCAGATTGTATGAAATTATATTCAATTGCCATAATTGAAATAAGTTAATGTTGGGCCCTAGCAGTTCATAATATGGAGGAAGGCCAATCATTCCATTGAACAATGAGATCTGAAGCCAATTTTACTGTCCTGTTCTCTCTCATAAATAGACTCCTATATCTTACTCTGCTTCATGTATTTCTATAACTATCCTTTAAAAGATGCAATGGTCTCTATTTTAATTGTTCCCTGGGGAAAAAGCAGCTGATGCTCATCAAAACGCTGCTAAAAGAATTTTCTCCCAAACCACCTCCCATCTCAGCAACATTGATTGCCCATGTAGAGGAAGCGGTCTGTCCCTATTCACTCATCAAAATGAAAAATCTCCATTAAATCTTCTGTTAGTATTCTGTCCCTATTGATTGGATTGAGACCCAATAATCACTAAGAATTTGTCTAAATACTGACTCTTCTATGTCTCTCAGTGATCTACACACATTTACCAGTTGCTGTAAGTGCAACATAATTTCTTATACTTAAACTTCTTTCAGTAACACTGAATTGGCAATTACATCAGTGACAAATAGGCTGATGTGTTCCTCTCTGCAATGCTCATGACACTGTTCATTTTGCAAGATCTAATTTTGCAGTGTCTGTCTTGATATCTATATTACTGGATTATTTTTTGCCTTTGTTATGTACAACCTTGAAACACACTGTTAGGATTATAAGTTCTACGTGAGTTTTGTCTTTCAGTGTTTTTTTGCAGCTGAAAATGACCGGCATTATTTTGTGATGAAGGAGGATTGTAAACTCAGTCTGATCACCGTACAAATGAAAGCATCACATCTTCATACCCATGAGAGCATCCAATGTCGTACATTCAAGTCAAGGCAATTCAAAGCCAATTCACTGCATGTAAAATGCTTTGAGATATTAAGCTTTCACTGCCTCCGCCACCAGTGCATTGTGGCTGCAGCAGCTCACTGAGGCTTCTTCCAAAACGTCTGCAAAGGCCGTAATCTCTACCACGAAATATGAAGGCAGCGAGCATATGGGGCTACCACAATCTTCAGGTTCCCTTCTAAGGTTCACACCATTCTGACCTGGACTATATCCTTGTTCTTTCATTGTTGCTTGGTCAAAGTCCTGCATCTCTCTACCCAAAGTACTGTGCGAGTACATTCAGCACCTTTCAGTCAACAAGTGGTGGTTTTCAGTGATATCTACATCCCACAAGAGAAAGAATGAAAAGTATTTCAAGCCTCTCCTCATTACTATTGTTTCCCATCCCTATCATCAACCATGTTTTCTATGATGTTAACGACTTTTCTATGGGGAGGTTCTTGAAAATGTGTGCAGTGCTCCTATTGTAATCTGATCAATTAACATAAGTTTACAATTTTTCTGTTCTATGCCTCCATTTAAAAAAACTCCAAATTCTGTTTTTATATGACATCAATGGTCAGCATTCAAGACCCGTGATTCCCCCAAAAGTGTTGAATTGGTGGGAAAATTGTTCTAGATCCTGAAACTCGATATTCTCGCCAGAATCTCCGTACTCTGTGCACTGCAGTGGTGACAATTGTGAATCTCATTAAAAACGTAGGGGAGTGGGGCCTATTCAACTTGGAGTTTGACAGTTCTGGAGCTCTGTTCAGGCACAGTGGCTCCGATCTGTCAGTCTCTCCATTTCCTGGCCATCTCAATTGTCCGGGATGAACATAGTGTTGCTTCTCTAACAACACCCGCCATGGCCCAATCGTAGACTCCGCAGCAATTCCTGGGTCAGTTCTGATATCTCCCTCTCCCTGTCCCAGTGCACCCCGACATACAGACCAACCCCCCCCACTAACAGTGGTGATCTCCCCACACCCCTCAACCCAGCAGCCCTCCCCCACCCCCTCCACCCCCCCTACTGACCCTTCCCAGGGTCAGACACCCTCTCCCCGGAACACAAGCTTCCCCCCCTCACCCCCAGACCAGCAGACTACATCTTCCCCATCCTATCCCATTCATTGCCCTCTCTCCATCCCAGACTGATCCTGTCTGAAAATTGGCAGCAGAGCCTTCCCAGATCCCACTGACTGCTCCTAGGTACCTACCACACTAGTGCCTCCATTAGCACTACCCGATACCCAATTGGCAGTGCCAAAGAGCCTCCTGGGCATCAGCACTTTGCCTCTAAGACAGTGCCAAGGGTACAGATTGGCACTGCCAAGCTGCCTATGCCCAGGGTGCACCCCACCACCCCCAGCCACCCAACCCCCTGGGGGACCCCGATTGCCCCCTTTGGTTCTGGTGGATTCTACCGCTTGTTCCCCGAATTTAGGGAGCTAGTCTAAACCCAGTCAGAATGAAGTACTCCTGGTGGAATAAGAAATTCATTCGAGAGTGGTAAGTTACCGACAATTAGATTTAAATGACATTTAAAATATATTAAAAAAAGATTCAATTAAAATACATTAAAAAAAGCCTTCCCACCAGTTTCCAGTGCAGTCTGGTCAGCGACTGTTCACCAGCTCTAGGAGGTGCAATTGTCTTCCCAGCGCATGTGTAAATGCTGGAGCAAGGCTGTGCCCTCCCACCCTGACCCACCAGAAAAGTTGCGGGTCGTGATGAGAGAATCGCGACCCAAATTTCACTTTGCTCATCCACACCTTCCAGCCCCTTCTAATGAGTACATTCTTTCATTACCTCCTAATTGTCCTGGATCACACTTCCCTGCACTGCACTTGCCAGCTAACTACACATTGCACACACCTAGCTGTCTTCCTAAAGTCTTCTGCAATTCTTCTCACCTTTTATCAAAATCCTTGATTTTTGCTTCAACAGCAACATTTGAAATTGCGCCCCATCAATCCAATTATTTGTCTCAGTAAAAATGAATCCAGCAATAATCCTAAAGTAGACCACATCAAATCTGAGTGACATCCATTCAGCCTCTATCTCTTGAACTCTTGTTATTTGTTGGTGAGCTTTCTATCCGTACTGCTGAATTTCTTCATGTGCTGTCTGTGTATTTTTCCAAAAAGTTTTTGTGAGACATTTAAACACCTCCCAAAAATCCATGAATCTACAAGAAAAATACTAATTGTTTACCTTTTTTCTATATAATTGGCCACAATATATCAATTGATAGTTGCCTTTAGCAACTCAAGGCTGGCTGCAGGAAATTAACCCTTGCATTGTCCAACTAAATTAAATGTTTTGGTGGGATTCTCAGCAATATAAAAGATTCCAGGAAGTGCTTGATGTAAGACAATTCTACAAAATCTGATTAAGCACAGAGTGAAAAGTGATTAAATCGTATTGTTCTAGTAAACTGATAGATAAATGTAGGAGGTGTTGAAAATTGAGAATTCGCCACAGTGAATCTGAACTAAAAGCAATCAATGCTACTTTGAAACAAAAACAGAAAATGCTGGAAATACTCAACAGGTAAGGCAACACCTCTGAAGGGAGAAAGAGTATTTTAAGTCAATTACCTTTATTCAGAACAAGAAAACATAGAGATAAAAAAGATTTTATCTTTTTCAAAAGGCCAAGTAAGGGAAGGATGGAAAAGACTGCGGGGGGTGGGGGTGGGGGGTGGGGGGGGGGGTGCATGACGGGGGTGATCTGCGATAGAATGGAAAACAGTGTAAAGAGTTAATATTAGAACTGCTTGACGCTGATCTCATGATGATGTGACACCACATGATTGAATATCAGAGAGCTGGAAGGAGCAGAAGTTCCAACCTAGAATTATGGAATCCATATAGTGCTGAAGGAAGCTATTTGACTGGTATAGTCTGCACTGACAACAATCGCACCCAGGGGTTATCCCTGTAACTGTACATATTTACCATGGCCAATCCACCTAAGGGGCAATTTACCATGGCCAATGCACCTAATCTGCACATCTTTGGACTATGGGAGGAAACCAAAGCACCTGAGAAAACCCACACAGACACAGGGACTCCACATGGACAGTCACCTGAGGTTGGATGTGAACTCAGGTCCCAGCCCTGTGAAACAGCAGTGCTAACCACTGTACTGCTATTCTGTCCCATGCAGAGCTCCCAATATGTAGTCAAGACTCGAGCAGCTTATGTTGAGAGAACAGTGAAAGCCCAAAGAACATCATCTAGACGCTGACCACGCAAGAGAACTTAGTGGCAGTGGACAATGAGTAAAAGACATGGAGAAATCTACAAGATGTAGCTACAGACCTAAAAGGTCAAGAAATAATTAAAAGAAGGATGGAAGGAACAGTTTCGAAACTCACCAAAGAGTCAGAGCATCACAGAAAGTACCAGACAACAGCTGATGTACTATTGAGGGTACCAATTGAAAGAACCAATCCAGAGAATTTGGATTTCATTAAGAAAAGGGACCTATATTTATGTCTCATCATGAACTATTGTCATCAAGGCCATGGGAGTGTCTGAGATTGGATTTATTTGATTTTTGAAAATGAGTTATCATTTATTGTCATTGATAGTTACACAAGGTGGATTGAGGTGAATAGATTGCACAGCATCACCATGGAAGCACTCATCCAATCACTGAAAAGAATTTATGCATTGTAGTGTCAGGCTTGTAACTTTAACAGAACATGAGACCTATTAGTGCTAAAGCCCAGGGAGAGAGTACGGGTATGAAACCACCAAAAAGAAGGAAAAAGTGAGCTAAAGATTTCCATCATACAGGATTGAGATGATCTAGGCAATTAGAAGGAGAAATCATAACACTTTAACTTCTTTGGATGAAAGAGCATCACTTTGAATGCTTGTGTTTCCAGATAAATCTGTTAGACTTTAACCTGGTATTCTGAGATATCTTATTCTGTCCATCTCAGTTCAATGCCAGCATCTCCACATCATCCTTGGAAAGAAGCCAATAGAAACTTGGGCTTACGAATCAGATGCTGATGGAGGTAGAAAAGAAACAAGGCAAAACTCTGCAGCTTCCCAAGAGAAGCACTCTTGCACTGACAGAGAATGTGGAATAACCTCAACCTCAGAAAGAGGTCAGAGAAAGAATAGGGACAATACTTAAGTAACTCAGAGATCAACACTGCAAAGTCTACGGGCTGGATTTTCTGGCCTCGCTCGCCCCAAAAACACCTGCCGGAGGTCAACAACTCTCTCCATAGTCCACCCCCTCAACTGCTCTGATCTCCTTGGTGGTAGGACAGTAAAATTCACCCCTGAGACTTTGGGAATGGGGATGTAGGAGGATGCAATGGATTGGGAGAATGTCATGGGGGAGGAAACACACAATGCTGATATAATGATGATAAACACATAATTGAGTAGTTGAGGGAGCAGAAGTTCCAGTGCTCCACAGAACCCCCAATTTGTACGTATCTATGCATAAAGAGCAGTGGTTGTAACACACTGCAGTCTTAAGCAGCTTACTTTGGGAGAATGGACAAGCCCCAAAGAATCTCATCCAGATCACAAGCATATGGGCCTGATTCTCTGGCCATTCACACCCACCGCTGCTGTGAGCGAGAAAAGAAAATTTGGCCCTCAGCTCAATTTCCATTCACTGCAGTGAGACTGGAAAATCCTGGCTGCTGGCAAGATGAGAGAAAATACACGATAGTAAATGGTAATGCAAGGCAAAGGAAGATGTTAATTGGACTTCTAAAAGAAAGGTGTGTCTAATTGAGGTGCAAATGTAAATAGCAGATCAGCAACAATAGCTGTCTTCTGAAAAATGGGGCAGAGTTTATGATCTTAAATTGTTGGGCTCAATGCCAAATCCAATAAATCCTGAAGCGTCTAATTAAACTTACAGCTTACATAAGCTTCACTGGAACAGAATAGAAGGCTGAGGGCAAAGAGGTCGGAGTGGGAGTGGGGCAAAATATTAACATGACAGGCAACTGGAGACTCACAATCACTTAAGGATTGCACAAAGTCTTTTTTTCCACAAAGCAGCCATGTGGAGCATTTTGTTTCTCCAATACAGCATTGTGGACAACAAATAATGTGCTAAAGTGAAATGAGTAAAAATTGAATATCTTAATAAGCATTCAATCAAGGCCGGCTTGAAAATTGGGATCTGCAGTCAAGTGGTGAACAGTTTTTTTTGAAACTCACTATCACCTCATTGTTTGATTGTAAAGAAAAAGAAAGGAATCACCCTCTCAAATGGTGGTGATATCCATGAACACAAACCCTGGTAAGAGAGAGCACTTTCAGTGACAGTTAGAATTTTGTTTATCAATGACGTTGTGTTATAATTCAGGTTAGAAATCCCAAAGAGTTTTACAAAGTCTATCTGGATCCTAAATTTTGCAATTTGAATTTGGCAAGGGTAAGCATGAGATATTTCACTTCAGGTAGAATTCAAGTGTTCCACTAGGGAACTTTTATCAAACAGATTTCATTTTAGAATACAGTTAACAGGTATAGAAAGAAAATCAGCAATAACTTTTACTGATTAGAAATAAGGAAATAAAACAACCAAATTATTGTATAAAACTGAACAGCAAAATACCACTCCAACCAAATGAATCCTAGAAACAAAAACCTTCCCACACATTTAGCACAGAAAGTATGAATACTCACACGATGCTGGAACTTAGTTGCTTGGTTGGATGCTGCAGTTTTCTTGATACACAACAATAAATAAACTCAAAGTCAGAACAGTTTCCCAAAACACCAGGGGAAGAGAGAGAGAGAGAAAGAGAGAAGGTCTAAATGCTCACTAGCAATGCACCAACAACAGAATTTTCATTTTAGGAAGGTCAGCAGACCTGCTTCCAGCTAGCTGGTAGGAATCAATAATATCTCTTTATAATAATAACATCCCTTTAACCTGTGTTTAAGGATCTCTCCAATCACATTGTCTATATCTTTAAGACTTAATTACCTGTAAAGACTCGCATTCCAATCATTATTTTCTAAATTGAGTTTATAATTTTATATGCGCTGTTTGTAAATTGAACTCCCCTTTACATGATAAAAGGGCAGCAAGCACTCTGAAAGCTAGTGGCTTTTGCTAACAAATAAACCTGTTGGACTTTAACCTGGTGTTGTGAAACTTCTTACTGTGTTTACCCCAGTCTAATGTCAGCATCTCCACATCAGAATCAATAATACCAGGGAGTGAGAGAGAGAAACTGCTTGCCACTTGATAACCAGGGCAGCTTTTGATTCAAACAGCAACAAGCAGCCAAACTGAAAGTGAAACCTTGAATTCGCTGTGAAGATAAAAAATTGTCCAAAAGACATTTTGATTTGATGTGATTTATTATTGAGGTATGTATTAACATACAGTGAAAAGTATTGTTTCTTGTGCACTATATAAAGCATACTGTTCATAGAGAAGGAAACAAGAGAGTGAAGAATGTTACACTCATAGCTAGGGTGTAGAGAATGCTTAATGCAAGTTGGTGAGAGTCACAGCTGACATGCCAAATTTCTAGTCTTCTGAGAATGTAGAAGCATTGGTGAACTTTCTTAACTATACTGTCAGTTTGGTGGTATCAGGACAGGTTTTGGTGATCTGGACACCTAAAAACTTGAAGCTCTCAACCCTTTTTACTTGATCTTGACAGGGGCATGTTTTTCTTTACGCTTCCTGAAACCAATGACAATCCCCTTTGTTTTGTTGACATTTAGGGAGAAATTATTGTTGCCATACTAGTTCACCTTTTTCTCTACCTCATTCCTATACTCTGTCTTCTCATTTTTTGACATCTGACACATTACGCTGCTGTCGTCAGCAAACTTGAAAATCAAACTGGAGGGAAAGTTGGCCACACAATCACAGGTGTATATGAAGTATAGTAGGAGCTGAGAACACAGCCTTGTGGAGCACAAATGTTGAGAATGATTGTGGAGGAGTGTTGTTGCCTGCCCTTACTAATTGTGGTCCCCGAGTTCGGAAGTTCAGGATCCAGTCACAGAGGGAAGTGCAGAGGCTCAGGCCATGGAGTTTGGAGCTGTCTTTCATGAGAATAATGATGTTGAAGACTGAGCTGCAGTCAATAAATAGGAGACTGACATATGTGTCCTTGTCATCTAAGTGTTCCAGAGTTGAGTACAAAGCCAGGGAAATGGCATCTGCTGTGGACCTGTTGTGGCTGTGGGCAAACTGTAGTGGATCCAAGTAGTCCAGGAGGCTGGAATTGATTCATGCCATGACTAACCTTTTGAAACTCTTCATAATGATGGATGTCAGAGCCACTGGTCAATAGTCATTAAGGCACACTGCTTGGTTTTTCTTAGGTACCAGGATGATGGTCATCTTCTTGAAGCAGATAGGGACCTCAGATTTCTGTAAAGAGAGGTTGAAGATGTCTGTGAATACCCACACCAGATTAGCCACACAGGATCTGAACACTTGGCCGCGTACCCATCCAGGTTAGCCACTTTCTGTGGATTGACCTTTGAAAAAACTGCCCTGACATCTGCAATGGTGATCCCAGATACAACTTCACCCAGTGCTTCCAGGGTGGAGAATTTACTCTCACTGACCTCTTGCTCAAGACAGGCATAGAATTGTGTTGGAGCAAGTGATTTTACATGCCTTCATCTTGTATCCAGTTATGTTTTGCAGACCTTGTTGGTGTGGCTAGCCTGGGACTCTAACTTGGTCCAGTACTGTCATTTGGCATTTATGATGGATCTCCTTAAATCGTATCTGGGTTTCTTGTAAAGGTCAATGTTGCCTAACTTGAACAGTTCAATACTGCCATCCAGACTTCCCTGTGGAACAGATCCCAGAACATACCTGAATCTCAGCGTAAAAATAAACAAATCACCAATTTAAACCATTGAATAAGACCATAAGACTGTTAGACATAAGAGCAGAATTAAGCCACTCCATCCATTGAGCCTGCTCCAGCATTCAATCATGGCTGGTATTCTTCTCATTCTCATTCTCCTGCCTTTTCCCTGTAACCCCTGATCTCCTTATTAATCAAGAACTATCTAAGTCTGTGTTAGAGACACTCAATGACCTAGCCTCCAGAGCCTTCTGTGGCAAAGAGTTCCACAAATTCACTACTCTCTGGCTGAAGAAATTCCTCCTCATCTCTGTTTTAAAGGATCATCCCTTTAGCCTAAGGTTGTGCCCTCTGGTTCTAGTTTTTCCTACTTGTAGAAACATCCTCTCCATGTCCACTCTATCCATTAAGTTTCAATAAGATCCCCCCTCGTCCTTCTGAACTCCAACAAGTACAGACCCAGAGTCCTCAACCACTCCTGATGTTATAAGCTCTTTATTCCAGGGACTAATCGTTTGAACTTCCTCTGGACATTTTCCAAGGCCAACACATCTTTCCTTGGATATGAGGTCTAAAACTGCTCACAATGGGGTCTGACCAGAGCTTTAAACAGCCTCAGAAATATATCCATGCTTTTGTATTCTAGGCCTGTCCATGAATGCTGACATTGCATTTGCCTCCCTTTTTGAACCCTGGGGTGTAGTCCATCCAATCCAGGTGATTTATCCACTTTCAAAACTTACAGTTTCAGAAGTAAATGTAAGAGGAACTCTAGTATACAGCCCGCCAACAATGAAAAGAAATGAAGCTGATTATAGCAGAAAAGATTGTGATTTTAAAAAAGATTCTTAAAGCTACATTATTGTCACAATTGTAAAACAAAAATAACCCTCCAATAAGTGAGACTGAAAATGGGTGAGAGTTACACCAATGGATGAAATGGCCAGTCTGTAAACTGGTGAAAAGATAAGGGTTTGAACTGGTGAAATTAGATCAGAAATTTCCCTTTCATACTCATTTTTGGAGCAATTAGAACATTAAAGGATCAGCGGGGGTCGGGGGGAGGGAGGGGGGGTCTCTCCAGCTGCACGGCTGGCTTTTCTTTCCAGATCTTCGGCATCTCTGATGCTGGTGGCAATAAAAGGGTGCTCCAAACACATACCAGGACAACACCATCCCCCATTAGTAATTGTCCATGCGCAAAGAGTCACCGCCTTCTCCACGATGAAGTGGGTCCTTCCCCCAGAAGCACTGGGGCAACCCTCACAGCACACATAAGGTGAAATCTCCCAATGGAATTCTCTAGAGAGTCTGTCCCAGTGTTGTTCTTGGCACTGCCAGGTTGGCACTGCCAATTGGACACAGATGCCAGACCAGTGCCACGGTACCTCCTGGGCATGTATCTTTTCTCCTGGGGCTATACTTACCTTTGTGGCCCCGGCAGGTTCCTCTCTACTGGCTCACCTTTTTCAAGACCTGTTGTAAACCTCGTTGACAGATGTATATTTTTGGGGGCGAATCCATATGGCATAGAAACCTTTTAATTGTATGTAAATAAATTATAATTCATCAAAATTGGTGTGCCACCACAGGACCCTCATTATCTCACAGGGGTATTAAATCTGAAACCGAGATCTCGCTGGCGAGAATCTGATTTTCCAAATCTCGCTAGGCTTTTTGCTCGTGCCACCATTCGCGCTGACGGTCAAGGCAGGAAAATTATCGCCCTCACAATGTGTGAAACTAATAGAGTTTTTCCAGCAGAATGGCTGAATATTAACAGGAATCTATGGGAATGTCAGGACCCAACAGAGATATCCAAGAAATTAATATTTCTAAGAACAGAATTCAGTTGGTTTTGAGCAGTAGTCTGGAGCCAGTACGCAATAATTGATTTCCCAAGGTAGCAGAGAACCCCAGACTATGCTATGCAACAGTACAGCCCCAAAAGGCCTGTGTTAATTGAACAGTTAACAAGCTCTGCTGTGCTCAGAACTTTTTTTTATTTCACTTTAATTCATTTTTTTTAATATATTTGTACTAAAGGCAAACATTATTTCCATTGAGAAATGTAAGTGCCAGGGGCCTATGTTATCCCAGCAAACATCTGCAACGGCTGCTGTTACCCAACAGGACAAACACTGAAAGTCACACAAGGCTGACTGCTCTCAAAGAACAGATGCTGAGATGACTCCGAGGGATCTCACCTGCAGCAACAGGCAGCTTTTCAACACCAAGCATTCCGAAAATGGTTAGTAACTGTAAAATGTTTCTGAACTTCCCTTAGAAGAAATGGAATAGCTCAGAGGTTTACCTTCCTTTCATATCGGATCACCCCTTGCTCTGAGGTGGTGTGCTGGCTGCCAAGCAGGCATCACTGTTCCCCCTTGCTGGGTTGGCGTTCAAATAATAGTTGAGTGGGTTCCCTTTCTTATCAGGAGCTGCAAATTGGATAGAATACAGCCACAACAGAGGGACAGTATTGGATGCAACTATAAGGTCCTGGTGCTGTGATTTGGAAGAGGTCAGGCTACAAGGGCAATTTGAGGTTTTAGTGATGGGGAGCTATCCTGCCCCATGAGTCATCAAGACTCTCTCACTTGATGGAGCGTGAATGCAATGAATCCCACAGCTCTCACAATGTCAATGGTGTGAGGCCAAAGGGACAGAAAGTTCAAATCCACTTCTTTATGAACTCTGAATCTCAGATATACAGCAGTGAGAGGGAGCTTATTGCTCTCATGAAAGGCTGTTTAACTGCAAAGTATTGAAGACTTGGAAGAATGAAGCTGCCCTCTAGGGAATTGCTTCAAAAACCAACTGTAGACCTCTCAAAATTCAGCTGTGCCTCGGCAAAATAAACATTGTTGGCAGAGCGACTGATTGATGCATCTTGAAGGAATCCAGCATGCCAGTTTAATATCCAGAACTAGATCTAGCTGCATTGTCTGAAAACAGAAGTTAACCTTTTGGAACATCAAGCCCCAAAAATGTAGAAGCGTCTTTCAAAATAAGTATTAACAGTGCAGAGTCTGCACTGCATGGCACACTGGGGTGGTAATAGGTGGCACCACTCATCCTATCCAGCGTCATGATTGGCAGCATTTTTGTGGTGCTCTGTCAAGTTGGAGATTTTGTTGTCATGCTATCCCTCTGATACATTTTAGCACTGTGCATGGTCAGGAATTATGTTACTTTGTGGGTGGTAGGGGGAGGAATATCCAGTGATAGATGTCCTTTATGCCAGAGCTGAAATGTATCGCAAAGTTGAATTTGTGGAGTTGGAATTTGGTGTTGGTAATGATGTCAGGAATTGTAAAAATGCTAGAGGGGAAAAAAAAAGCATTGTGTAGACCCTTTAAAAATTGGTATTTTGTTTCAGTACTTGGAGGTTTGAAATTATGTACGTAGTCCATTTGCATCAAAAAGTCAAGCAGTAGTCTGCAATCATACAACGTGCATCATGTAGGATTGTGCTCTTTTCTCAGGAAGCAACCATGACAGTTATATCATTGGCAGTTTACAAATCTGAAAGAGTCTTCTACATTCTTGAGGCTTGGTGTTCCAAAAAGTTAACTTTTGTTTTCAGACTGCGCAGCTAGATCTAGCTCTGGATATTAAACTGGCATGCTGGACTCCTTCAAGATTCATCTTTACAGGAGACTAGTGGCTGGAGGAATGGCCCCTCAAGGGCAAAGGGTATCCACTCAGGATGTTATTGATGACAACAGTGTGAAGGCCACAAACACATGCGGGGACTCGGTACAATGAGGTTCATGCTTCAATGCATGTATTGGTGGAGCAGGTGACCAGACTGTTGAAGGTGTGATTCCAGTGCGTGGACCAGTTAGGGGATGCCCTACAATGCAGCCCTCAGAGAATCTCCCATATTATTATAGTCTGCTGTGTTCTCCACAATCTAACGGTGCAGAGAGGAGACAATTTATTCCTGGAGGAGATGTGCGAGGTTCAGAATCTCCACAGAAAAGGGGAATGTTGAAGAGGGCTGAGAAAGAGGAAGAATACTGGGTAGTGGACAAAGCCAAATTTGGCATCGAGCAAAGGATGCCCTGTTTGCTTCTTGTTCTCAGAATGAGTGGAAGTAACAGTGGCGAGGTCTCTCACAATGGGTGTAAGGTCAAGTTGATGATGTTGTAACAGCATGATCTCACCATTTAGTTGCAAGGTAATCTTGAGTTCTGTGTTGTAGGGACAGAATCGGATGCCCAGGACCTTCTGGACTATAGGCCCATACTGCAGCTCCCTCTCATTCTAGGTCAGGACAGCTCTGACCAGTCCTCGGTGGATATGGATGAAGGACCTCTGAAAGTGACACTACTTTGACATCAGCTTGCACCTCATAACTTCCAGATACTGACACTTTGGTGGGTCCAGTTAGTCTTGAGGCTTCTGGGGCGTTCTCTGATGAGTACGACATGGCTGCTGATGTACTTTGGGTGGAGGAAGGAATGTCCAAAGCTTCTGGCACGCAGGGATCTGCCAAAGGCAAGGACTCAACTGGCCCCAGACTACTTGCTGGGCCTCTGTGTTCACTTCTCCCTCATCTGCTGGAGATGCAGCAACAGAGTCAAGGAATGCAGGAGGGGCTGACAGCTGTTGGGAGAATCCCAAAGCTTTCAGGCAGACCAGCTATTGCCTGCCTTATATGCTTCCTAGGCCAATATTGCGAGGGTGGCATCTGCAGTGGAAAGCCTGGGCAGGGCATCCTCATCATGTCTGGAAGGCTGTAAGTGATGGCGGAGTCGTAGCTGAGCGATTGAACAGGGTTCTTGAGATTCTGTGGCCTATGGCTGAGAGGCTTGAGAGCTTCCAGAAAAACCACTTGTATGTTTTATTGACGTCTTATTTTTACATCCGTAGACAATTTGATCCACCTTGTTGGCCAACAAGGGGCATGCAGGTGATGGGTCGTGCAAAGGCTACTCTTAGATGTTGCTTCGAGAGTTGCCTAGTGCTTCACGTCCGTTAGTGTACGCTTAAACTGGACCAATTGACGGGCAATGACAGCTCAGTGACTATCACTGTTTGATGTGCAGTTATAGGAACCCAGGTCGGTTCTCTAGCTTAGGACAATGTCTGCGGGAGTTTGCACATTCTCCCTGTGCTTGCGTGGGTTTTCTCCGGGTACTCTGGTTTCCTCCCACACCCCAATAATGTGTTTTTAGGCTGGGTGTCAATAAATTGTCCCTAAATTGGATCTCCCTTAATCGGGCGCACATATAATTCCCTAAATTTGCACCCCTTTATTGTGGAGTCCACTAGAGATAGACAAAAGTCATGGGTAGAAGAAAGACTTGAATAAGGCTCTCACTGAATGTTAAAACGGGGTGGTGCAGGCTTGTAGGGCCGAAGGGCCTATTTCCTGTGTTGTGCTGTTCTTTGTTCTTTGTTAACCAGTGGAACAGCGCTGAGATACAGCAAATTATGGTTGCAGCTTTGAGAATGTGGCCCAGTCACAGAGGGTCATGGCTGAGGGGCTGCAGAGCATGGCCCAGTCTCAGAGGGCAGCTGCTGCAGCCATTGGGAGATGGTCCACAACTTAAGTGGCCATCACAAGGACTCAACCCTCATGGGTAGGAATCGCATGGTCCTCCAGGACTGGTAGGGTCAGGTGATGCCGAAGCTTCTGGAGCTCACTGCAGAAGCACCACTGGAGTGACCCAAAGAGTGACCCAGGAAATGTCCCAGACACCTGGAAACTGGTCAGGGCCCTCAAGGTTCCAGAGGACACTTGCCACGCAAATCACAGGCAACAGGGCCTGGTAGGCAGCTGGCCTCCTCCACCTCTGATGTACATTCTGGGGAGTCACTGAGCCATAGACCCCTATTTTACCATTTTGATTCGAAGTGCTGGGTGGATTTGAAACTAGGTGTTTCAAATCTGAATTTTAGACCCATTCTCAGGCGCTCCCATACAGACTGCCTGAAGAAATATCAGTGATTTTGAATCACGCTGCACCAACCTGTGGGCGAGGCTTAATGTGCCCGAAAGATTGTAGCTCTGATCGGAACCCCTAAATGCACATACAAGAGAGAAAAGAATGATAGAATGCTGCTTCCTTGCCATATTCCTCCTGGGTCAAATAATGTCTCTCCTGACCCCCACAAACATTTCCCCACCTCCACATTATTACTGACCCCCTTATCTTCCACACCCTTCAACACTCAGTTCCCCCTTCCTTCCCCCTCACTGAACTCAGGCAGAGTGACAATGGACCCCCCTCCCCCCCCCTATTGATCTCAGGCAGAAAAATACCCCCAGATGCTCCCCAAAATCACAGCACCACCCCCCTCCCCAATTCCCCAAACCACATGTTTCCCAAAATCATAGCTCTTTGAAAAGTTGAGATTTGCAAAGGCTTTGTGCACATCCTTCAGATAGAAGATTGTGCTTGAACACAGCAGCAGCACAAGACTTGAGGTCAGTGCTGAGATCCGGGTCCATATTGCAAGTTGGAGACCCTACTGAGCAATAGCAACCACCACCCCCCCTCCCCCCCTGCCCCTTCCACACACACACAAACACTCGCAGAGCCACCACCAACCTGGAGAAAAAGCGGCTGCAACAAAAGTACAGCTGTGAGCAGCAGAGGGCCATCAGACACTATACACTTACTTCTTCACTAACCCTCACCGATGGAGCGCCCGAATCAGACTTTTATGAAGTATATCTTTCTCACACTGATTCTGGATTGGTGAACGTGGTGGTAAAGGGGGAAATGCCAATAAAGTTGGGTACGCAGCTCACTAATTCAATTTAAATGCATGCATTTAGGTGATTCTAGGTGCCAAGTCCTGCAACAGATTGCAGAGATGTTGCATAGTCTCTGTTCAGAGTTGGAGATGTTGCCAGCACATGGTGTCCAGTATCTGCTTGAAGGACTCTTGTGCATGGATCTGCCAAGGTCTCTGCTTCCTCTTTCTCCTACGCTTCCTCCCCTCTGGGTGAATGGCAGCCACCTCCTGCCTCTGGTGGTCGTGTCCCTTTGGTCCTGCAAGAGGTAAGGTCCGAGCTTCCTGTTCCTGCAGTTCTTCCTCCAGCTCCTCCTCCTTAGCAACCAGCAGCAACCAAAAGAACAGCAAAGTCTATTGGTTGCATTGAAAAAGTCATCTCATCAGTCTGAAGGCGAGGTGCCGGGGAGTTGGGGGGTGCATATAGGTGGCTGTGGGAGGGAGTTGGAGATGAACAAATGTGGAAATTATGTAATGCTGCCTGCCCCTAACACATCAACAATGACAGCCCCTCTAAGCTCCTTAATTCCCCCAGCCACATGTTCACCGCGATCACTGCCTCCCTAATCCCTCAGCCGCATGCTCCCCACAATCGCAGCTCCCTGCAAAGTTGAGAGGCTGCAGCAATGCTATTTGAAAGGAATTCGTCTACATCCTTCAGCTTGAAGTGAGCTGAATGTGCTATGACCCAGCAGCATCACAGGACCCAAAGTCAGTGCTGCAAGACAAACATGGGAAACACTGCAGAGCAAAACCCTCCCACACATTCGCAGTACTGACCCAAAATGGCCTCAATAACAGGACGCTCGTAACTAGCAGGTCACGCTATACACTTATCTCCTCGCCAACCCTCGCTGATAAAATGCCCGAATCAGACTTAAATTGAGCATGGCCATTTCACGCCAATTCCGGATTGGCAAATGCAGTGGTGAAGGAGGAAGTGCTGGTACAGTTGGACAGGCAGCCTGTTAATTCAATTTAAGTGCATTCAAATGCATTTAAATTGTAATTGTGCCCATTTCAGGCACGATTTGGATCACAGCCATTTTTGGGCCTTGATAAAGATGCAGATTGTGTTAATGACCTCATGCCTAAATTTACCATGTTTTTGCACCCAAAAATGGGCAAGATGCAATGGTAAAATCAGGCCCACAGACTGTGATTATAAAATGTTATCACAGACAGAAATTATAAACAGTAAACACAGACAGGAATTATAAACAGCATTCAGAGACTGGAAATAGGAATTGAAATCACAGTGGTTATAAATACTAATCATAGACAAGAATTAAAAACAGACATCACAGACAGAAATTATGAACAGTTATTATAAACAGGAATCACATACAGGAATTATAAACAGTCATCACACTGATTATAACCGGTAATCACAGACAGGATTTAAAACAGTAATCACATTGATTATAAATAGTAATCATAGACAGGAATTATAAACAGTAATCAGACACGAATTGTAAACAATAATCACAGATATGAATTATAAATAGTAATCACAGACAGCAATTATAAACAATAATCACATTCATCATAAACAGTAATCACAGACAGGAATTATAGAAAGGAACTGATAACAGTAGTCACAGAAAAAGATTATTAACAATAATCACAGAGAAGAATTATAATCACTAATCACAAACATCAATTATAAACAGTAGTCAAGCGATTATAATTAGTAATCACAGACAGGAATTATAATCAGTAATCAAGATAGGAATCATAAACAGTAATTGATATAGCAATTATAAACAAGAATCACAGATGGGATTTTCAAATTGTAAACACATACAGGAATTACAAAAAATAATCACAAACAGTGGTTATAAGCAGTAATCACAGTGATTATAAGCAGGAATCACAGACAGGAATTGTAAACAGTAAATACAGGCACAAATTATAAGCAGAAGTCAAAATGATTTTAATCAGTAATCATGCTCAGGAACTATAAATAGTAACCACAGACAGGAATTATAAACAGGAATCACAGACAGCAATTAGAAACAGTAATCACAGTCAGTGATTATAAACCATAATCACATTGATCATAAATAGTAATCACAGACAGGAATTTCAAACTGTGATCATAGAGAGGAATTATGAACAGTAATCACAGACAGAATTACAAACAGTAAACAAAGACAGGTATTATAAACAGTAGTCAGAATGTTTATAATCAGTAATCACAAACATGAATTATAAACAGTAATCACAGTGATTATAAACATTAATCATGGACAGGAATTGTAAACAGTAGTCACAGGCAGGAATTAAAACAGTAATCATACTGATGATAACCAGTAATCACAGACAGGAATTATAAAAGGTATACACATTGATTATAAACATTTATCATAGACAGGAATTGTGAACAGTAATCACACAGGATATGTAAACAGTAATCACAGACAGGAATTATACATAGTAATCAGACAGCAATTGTATACAGTAATCACAGGCAGTGATTATAAACAGTAATCACATTCATCATAAACAGTAATTACAGACAAGAATTATAAACAGTAATCACAGACAGCAGTTATAAATAGTAATCACATTGATCATAAGCAGTAATCACAGACAGAAATTGTAAGCAGCAAACATAGACAGGATTTATAATCAGTAGTCAGAGTGATTATAATCAGTAATCACCAACTGGAACTATAAATAGTAATCACAGACAGCAATTATAAACAGTAATCACAGTCAGTGATTATAAACAGTAATCACATCGATAACTTTTATTTATATTAATGGCTGGAACATCATGAACAGCAGATGTTTGAATTCCTAATCTTCTCTCCCAGCAGATGAAGATTCTGGTCAGGAATATTGTTCCATTAGATCAAGCTAATTTGCTCAACTTGTTTTGCTTTTTACTTAGTTTAAATAAAGTTGATGCATTCAAGTAGCTAGATATTTTCTCATCCCACATTAACATTCCTACAATGTGACATGTTCAGTGTCAATATGGACAAGTTGGGCTGAAGGGCCTGTTTTCCATGTTGTAAATCCCTATGACTCTAATATATATATAACTCTAATATAAATAGTAGCCACAGACAGGAATTTCAAACTGTAAACACAGGCAGGAATTATAAACAGTAATCACATTGATTATAAACAATAATCACAGACAGGTATTATAAACAGTAATCACAGGCAGGGAATAATAAACAGTAATCACAAACAAAAATTAAAACAGTAACCACACTGACTATAATTAGTAATCACAGACAGGAATTATAAACAATAAACACAGGCAGGAATTATAAACAGGAATCTCAGTGATTATAAATAGTAACCACAGGCAGCAATTATAAACAGTAATCACAGCCAGTGATTATGAACAATAATCACATTCATCATAAACAGTAAACACGGACAGGAATTATAGACAGGAATTGGTAACAGCAGTAACAGAAAAAGATTATTAAAAATAATTACAGACAGGAATTATAATCAATAATTACAGGCAGGAATTATAAATAGTAACCACAGCCAACAATTATAAACAGTAGTCAGAGTGATTATAATTAGCAACTACAAACAGGAATTATAATCAGTAATCACAACAAGAAGTATAAATAGTAATCGCAGAGAGCAATTAAAATAGTAACCAGAGACAGGTATTTCAAACTGTAAACACAGACAGAAATTATAAACAGTAATCACAAACAGTGATTGTAAACACTAAACACAAACAGAAATTATAAATAGTAATCACAGACAGGAATTGTGTGTAGTAAACACAACAGGGATTATAAACAGTAGTTAGAGTGATTATAATCAGTAATCACAGACAATAATTATAAATAGTAATCACAGACAGAATTAGAAACAGTAATCACAGTCAGTTACCATAAACAGTAATCACATTGATCATAAACAGTAATCACATTGATCATAAACAGTAATCACAGACAGGAATTTCAAACTATAAACACAGACAGGAATTATAAACAGTAATCACAGACAAGAATTATAAATGGCAATCACAAACAGGAATTGTGTATAGTAAACACAGACAGGGATTATAAACAGTAGTCAGAGTGTTTATAATCAATAATCATAGACATAAATTATAAACAGTAATCACAGACAGAAATTATAAAAAGTGATCACAGATAGGAATTATAACAATAATCAGTGATTATAAACACTATCATGGACAGGAATTGTAAACAGTAATCAAAAGCCAGAATTTTGAACACTAATAACATAATATATGAATAGTAATCATACGCAGGAATTATAAATAGTAATCAGATTGATTATAAATAATAATTACAGACATATTATAAACAGTAATCACAGGCAGGAATTAAAAAGAACAATCACAGTGATTATAAATAGTAATCACAGACAGGAATTATAGACATAATCGCAAACAGTAATTACAAGAATTATAAACAGTAATCACAATGATTATAATCAGTAATTATGAACAGTAACTAGAGAGAGGAATTATAAATATTAATCACAGAGCGGAATCATAAACAGTGATCACAGTGACTATGCACAGTAATCACACACAATGATTATAAACAGTAATCACAAAGAGGAATTATAAACATGAATCACAGACAGGAATTGGTAACAGTAATCACAGATGGGAATTATAAACAATAATCACAGACAGGGATTATAAACAGAAATTACAGGCAAGAATTAGAAACAGTAACCACAGACAGGAATTAGAAACAGTAATTGCAGACAGGAATTATAAACAGTAACCACAAACAGGAATTATAAATAGTAAACACATCAATTATAAACAGTAATCACAGACAGGAATTATAAAACAGTAATAATAGACAGGAATTCTTAGCCATAATCAGAGACAGGAATTATAAACAGTAATCACGCTGATTATAAACTGAAATTACAGCAGGAATTAGAAACAGCAATCATAGGCTGGAATTAGAAACAATAAACACAGACAGGAATTAGAAACAGTAATCAAAAACAGGAATTATAAACAGTAATCAGCAACTATAAGTAGTAATCACACCAACTATAAACAGTAATCATAGACAGGAATTTCAAAACAGTAATCATAGACTGCAATCAGAGACAGGGATTATAAACAGTATTCACAGGATTATAAACAGTAATCACAGTCATTGATAATAAACAATAATCATATTGATCATAAACAGTAATCACAGACAGGATTTGTAAACAGTAATCACAGGCAGAAATTATAAACAGTAATCACAGCCAGGAATTCTAAACAGTAATTACAGACAGAGATTAATAAAAAGTGATCACAGACAGGAGTTATAAACAGTAATCACAGTGATTATAATCATTAATCACAGACAGGAATTGTAAACAGTAATCAGAAGCGAGAATTTTGAACATTAGTCACATAATGTATGAATAGTGATCGCAGACACAGATTATAAATAGTAATCACATTGATTATAAATAATAAACACAGACAGGTATTATAAACAGTAATCATAGACAGTAATTAGAAACGATAACTACAAGAAGAAATTATAAATAGTAATCACAGGTGGAAATTGGAAACAGATTTCACCATGATTATAGATAATAATCATAGACAAGAAATATAAAGAATAACCTCAGAAAGGAATTATAAACAGTAATCACACTGATTATAAACAGTAGTCATGGGCAGTAATTGTAAAGGGTAATCGCAGACAGAAATTGTTAACAATAATCATATTGATTATATTGAATAATCACACACAGGTAATATAAATAGGAATCACAGGCAGGAAACATAAACTATAATCATTGATTATTATTAGCAATTACAGACAGGGATTATAAACAGTAATCATAGGCAGGAATTATTAACAGTAATCACAGGCAGGTATTACCAACTGTAATCACAGGAATTTCAGGCACTAATCATAGTGATTACAAACAGTAATCACAGACACAAATTATAAACAATAATCACAGACAGGAATTACAGACAGCAATCACAGGAATTTCAAGAATTAATCATAGTGATTATAAACAGTAATCACAGACAGGAATTATAAACTGTAATCACAGATAGGGATTATAAATAATAATCACATACATGAATTATAAACAGTAATCACAAACAGAAATTATAAACTGTAATCACTGACAAGAATTATAAACATGAATCGCAGACAGGAATTCTAAACAGTAATCACAGGCAGGAATTACAAACAGTAATCACAGAGCGGAATTATAAGCAGTAATCACAGGAATTACAAGCACTAATCATAGGCCTCTATTTTACCACTGCAACAATAATCACAGCGATTACAAATAGTAATCACAGACTGGAATTACAAAAAGTAATCACAGGAATTTCAAGCACTATTCATTGTGATTATAAACAATAATCACAGACAGGAATTATACACGGTAATCACAGACAAGAATTATAAACAGTAATCACAGACATGAATTATAAATAGTAACTACAGACAGGAATTATTAACAGTAATCATGATGATTATAAACATTAATCACAGACAGGAATTATAAACAGGAATTACAGATAGAAATGAAAAACAGCAATTACAGACAGGAATTAGAAACAGTAATGACAGTGATTTTTAACAGTAATCGCAGACAGAAATTACAAACCACAACCACCGTTGTTATAAACAGTGATCACAGACAGGAATTATAAATAGTAATCACAGAATGGAATTATGAACATTAATCAATGTGATTATACAGAGTAATCACAGTGATTATACACAATAATCACAGACAGGAATTATAAACAGGAATCACAGACAGAAATTACAAACAATCATCACAGAGAGAGCAATTATAAACAGCAATCATTGTGATAATGAACATTAATTGTACACAAGAATTATAAACAGTAAACATAGTCAGGAATTGTAAACAGTAATCACAGACAGGGAGTATAAACAGTAATCACAGCATAGAGTATAAACAGTAATCACAGTCAGGAATTATAAATATTAATTATAGGGAGGAATTATTAACAGTCATCACAGACTGGAAATTATAGACAGCAATCACTGTGATTATAAACAGTCATCACAGAGAGGAATTATATACAGTAATCACAGACACGAGTTACAAACTGTAATCACAGACAGAAATTATAAACTGTGATCATAGAGTGGGAGTACAGATATTAATCGCAGACAGGAATTGCAAACAGTAGGCACAGACAGGAATTATAAACAGTAATCACAGGGCAATTATTATAAACTGTAGTCAGGGACACTGATTATAAACAGCAATCATAGTGTTATAAACAGTAATCGCAGAAAGGAATTATAAACAGTAATCACAGACTGAATCATAGCAAGTAATCACAGACAAGAATTATGGACAGTAATCACAGGAATTATAAAGAAAAATCACAGACAGGAATTATAAACAGTAATCAAAGACAAGGATTATTAGTAGTAATTGCAGACTGGAAATATAAACAGTAATCACAATGATTATAAACAGTAATCACAGACAGGAAATTATAAACATAAATTACAGGCAGAGATTAGAAACACTAATCACAGGCTGGAATTAGAAACAATAATCAAAGGCAAGTGTTATGAACAGTAATTAAAGACAGGGATTATAACAATAATCACAAAAAGGACTTATAAACAGTAATCACAGACAGTAATTATAAACTGTAATCACAGACTGGAATTATAAAGAGTAATCACAGACAGGGATTATAAAAGTAATCACAGACAGAAATTATAAATTGTAATCAAAGATACAGATAATAAAGAGTAATCAGAGACAGGAATTATAAACAATAATTACAGACAGAAATTATAAACTGTAATCACAGACATGGATTATAAACAGTAATTGTAGACAGGAATTACAAACAGTAATCACACACATAATTTATAAACAGTGATAACAGTCAGGAATTATAAACAATAATCAAAGGCAGGAATTACAAACAGCAATACCGTGAGTATAAACAGTAATCACAGACGGGAATTATAAACAATAATCAAAGACTGGAATTGCAATCAGTAATCACAGACAGGAATTATAAACAGTAATCACAGACAGAAATTATAAACAATAATCAAAGACAGGAATTATAAACAGTAATCATAGACAGGAATTATAAATAATAATCAAAGATGGGAATTATAATCAGCAATCACAGATAGGAATTATAAACATGAATCACAGACAGGAATTATGAGCAGTAATCACAGACAGGAATCATAAACAACAATCACAAACAATGATTATAAACATTAATCACACACAAGGATTATAAACAACAATCACAGACAGGAATTAAAAACAGTAATCACAGATTGGATGTATAAAGCATAATCACAAATGGGGATTATAAACAATAATCGCCATGATTACAAACAGTAATCACAGACTTTGATTATAAACAGAAATTACAGAAATCATACAGAGTCATCATGGGCAGAAATTGTAAACAGAAATGAAAGACAGGAATTATAAATTGTAATCACAGACAGAAATTATAATCAGTAATCACACTGATTATAAACAGTAATGACAAACAGGAATTATAAACAGTAATCACCGACGGGAATTATAAATTGTAATCACAGATGGGAATTATAAACTGCAAACACATCTAGGAATTATAAATAGTAATCACAGATAGGGATTATACACAGTAATTACAAATGGGAATTATAATCAGTAATCACAGTGATTATAAACAATAATCACAGACAGGAATTATAAACTGTAATCACAGACGGGAATTATAAACAGTAATCACAGACAGGATTTATAAACAGTAATCACAGTCAGGAATTATAAATAGTAATCACTCTGATTATAAACAGTAATCACAGACAGGAATCATAAAAGGTAATCCCAGACGGGTGTTATAAAGAGTAATCACAGGAATTATAAACAGTATTCACAGATCATGATTATAAACACTAATCAAAAACAGGAATTATAAACAGCAATCACCATGAGTATAAATAGATGGCACAGATGGGAATTATAATCAGTCGTAAATAATAATCACTGTCAGTGAATATAAATAGCAAACTCAGATAACATTAGTCACCAATAATCACAGCGATTATAAACATTAATCACAGACAGGAATTATAGACAATAATCACAGACATAATTATAAACAATAATCCAAGACAGGAATTATAATCAGCAACCACTGACATGGATTATAAACAGTAATCACACACAGGGATTATTAACAGCAATCACAGACAGGAATTATAAATAGTAATCGCCGTGTTATAAACAATAATCACCATGGTTATAAACAGTAATCCCAGGCAGGAATGATAAACAGTAATCCTAGACAGGAATTATAAAGATAAACATGACAAAGATTGTAAACAGTAATCATTGTGATTATAAACATTAAGGGCAGAGAGAAATTGTAAACACTAATCCCAGACAGGGATTACAAACAGTAATCACAAATTGGGATCATAAACTGTAATCACAGTCAGGAATTATAAACAGTAATCATGGACAATGATTATAATCAATAATCACAGGAATTATAAGCAGTAATTACAGACAGTGAATATAAACAGTAAACAGATGTGATTAGTAACAAGTAATCACATTGATTATATAAAATAATCACAGGCAGGAATTATAAACAGTAATTATTGTGATTATATACAATAATCACTGACAGTGATTATAAACAGTAATCCCAGACAGGAATTATAAACAGTAATCACAGACAGGAATTGTAACTGTAATCATAGACAGGAATTACAAACTGGAATCATGGACAGGGATTATAATGAGCAATCATAGATAGGGATTACAAAGAGTAATCACTGATGGGGGGTATAATCAGGAATCCCAGTGATTATCAACAGTAATCATAGACAGGAATTATAAACTATAGTCACAGACGGGAAATATATACAGTAATGACAGACAGAAATTATAACAGTAATCACAGGAATTGTAAGCAGTAATCACAGACAGGGAATACACCAGTAAATACAGCTAAAGGTTAGTAACCACAGGTAAGAATGGTAAACAGTAATCACGGACACGTATTATTAATAATAAACACAGACAGGAATTATAAACTGTAATCACAGAGAGGAATTATAAACTGTAATCAAAGATAGGAATTATATGCAGTAATCACTGACAGGGATTATAAACTGTAATCACAGATGGGAATTGTAATCAGTAATCACAGTGATTATGAACAGTAATCACAGACAGGAATTATAAATAGTAGCCACAGACAGGAATTATAAACAGTAATCAGAGACAGGAATTATAAACAGTAATCACAGATAGCGATTATAAACAACAATCATAAACTGATTATAAACAGTAATCAAAGATGGGAATTACAATCAATAATCACAATGATTATAAACAGTAATCCCATACAGGAATTATAAACAGTAATTACAGGAATTGGAAGCAATAATCAGACAGTGAATACATCAGTAAACACAATGGGTAAAGATTAGTAACTAGTAATCATTGTGATTATAAGCAGTAATCACAGACAGGAACTATAATAATTAATCACAGGCAGAGATTATTAACAGTAAGCACAAGCAAGAATTGTAAACAATAATCATAGAGTAGAATTATAAACAGTAATCACAGAAGGGAATTATTAATAGTAATCACCCTGATTATAAAGTGTAATCACAGACTGCAATTATAAACATAATCACAGACAGTGATTGTAAACAGCAATCACAGTAATTATAAACAATAATCACAGAGAGTATAAACAGTTATCACAGATGGGAATTATAATCAGTCATCACACCGATTATGAATAATAATCAAAGACAGGAATTATAATCAGCAATTAAAGACAGGGATTATAAACCGTAATCACAGGCAGGGATTATAAACAGTAATCACAGACAGGATTTATAAACAGTAATCACAAACAGGAATTATAAACGGTAGTCATCCTGATTATAAACAGTAATCACAGATGGGAACTATATACAAGAACTATATACAAGAGACAGGAATTATAAACCGTAATCATCATGATTATAAACAATAAACACAGGCAGGAATTATAAACAGTAATCCTAAATGGGAATTATAAATGGTAATCACAGATAGGAATTATAAACAGTAATCCCAGACAGGGATTATAAATAGAAATCACAAATCGGGAATTATTAACACTAATCATGGACAGGAATTATCAACAGTAGTGATGGACAGTGATTGTAAACAAATGGGAATTATAATCAGTAATAGCAGGAATTACAAGCAGTAATTACAGACAGTGAATATAAACAGTGAACACAGATGAGATTAGTAACAAGTAATCATATTGACTATGGAAAGTAATCACAGACAGGAATTATAAATAGTAATCATTGTGATTATAAACAGTAATAACAGACAGGAAATATAAACAGGAATCACAGACTGGAATTATTTACAGTAATCACAGATTGGAATTATAAGTAGTAGTCACAGGCAGGATTTATAAACATTAATAAATGTTTATTATTTAACATAAATAATGGAATTATTTATTCCATTATTGGAATAATGGAATACTCCATTATTCTGGAATGGACTGGAATTATAAATGCTAACCACAGATTGGAATTATAAACAGTAATCATTGTGATTATGAACAGTAATCACAGACAGGAAATATAAACAGGAATCACAAACTGGAATTATATACAGTAATTATAGACAGGAAATATATACAGTAATCATAGACTGGAATTAGAAACAGCAATCACATTGATTGTAAACAGTAATCCCAGATGGGACTTATTAACAAGTAATCACAAGGGAAACTACTAACAGTAATAACAGATGGGAATCTTATAAACTGTAATCACAGATGGGAATTATAAACGCAATCGCAGACAATGATTTTAAACAGTAATCACACAGAGTGATTGTAAACAACAACCACAGTGAGTATAAACAGTTATCACAGATAGGAATTATGATCAGTCGTCACACAGATTATAAATAATAATCAAAGACAGGAATTATGATCAGCAATCATACACAGGGATTATAAACAGCAATCACAGACAGGAATAATAAACAGTAATCACAGACAGCGATTATTAACAGTAATCACAGACAGGAATTAAAAACAATAATCACAGGAATTATAAACAGTAATTGCAGGTAGGATTTATAAACAATAATCACAGTCAGGAATTATAAACAGTAATCACAGACAGGAATTAAAAACAACAATCACAGGAATTATAAACAGGAATCACAGATAGGATTTATAAAAAATAATCACAGACTGAAATTATAAACAGTAATCACCATGATTATAAACAGTAAACCCAAGCGGAAAATATAAACAGTAATCCTAGGTGGAATTATAAATAGTAATCACAGATAGGATTTATAAAAGTAATCACAGAATGGAACTATAAACAGTAATCACAGTGATTATAAACTGCAATCACTATTAACAGTAATCATAGATGAGAATTATGTGCAGTAAACTCAGGCAGGAATTATAAACAGTAATCACAGACAGGATTTATAAACAGTAATCACCCTGATTATAAACAGTAATCACCCTGATTATAAACAGTATTCACGATGGGAATTATATACACTAATCAGAGACAGGAATTATAAATAGTAATCACCATGATTATAAACAGTAAACCCAGGTGGGAATTATAAACAGTAATTTTAGATGGAATTATAAACATTAATCGCAGTCAGGAATTATAAACAATAATCACCATGATTATAAACTGTAATCACAAACAGGGATTATAAACTGTAATCACAGACAGGGATTATTAACAGTAATGACAGACTGTAATTATAAACAGTAATCACAGACGATGATTGTAAACTGTAATCACACACAGTGATTGTAAACAGCAATCACAGTGGGTATAAACAGTTGTCACAGATGGGAATTAGAATCAGTCATCACAATGATTATAAATAACAATCAAAGACAGGAATTATAATCAGTAATCATAAACAGGTATTATAAATAGTAATCACAGACAGAGGTTTTAAACAGTAATCACAGACAGGGATTATTAACAATAATCACGGATCAGAATTAAAAACAATAATCAAAGATGGGAATTGTAAACATTAATCGCAGAAAGGAATTATAACAGTAATTGCAGACGGGAATTATAAACAGTAATCACCCTGATTATAAACAGTAATGACAGATGGGAATTATATACCCTAATCAGAGACAGGAATTATAAACAGTAATCACCATGATTATAAATAGTAAACTCAAGTGGGAAATATAAACAGTAATCCTAGATGGGAATTATAAATGGTAATTCTAAATGGGAATTATAAACAGTAATCCCTGACAGGGATTATAAACAGAAATCACAAATCAGGATTATAAACAGCAATCATAAACAGGAATTATAAACAGTAATCATGGACGGTAATTATAAACAATAATCACAGATGGGAATTTTAATCAGTAATCACAGGAATTACAAGCAGTAATCACAGACAGTGAATATAAACGGTCAACACAGATGAGATTAGTAACAAATAATCATATTGATTATAAAACGTAATCACAGACAAGACTTATAAACAGTAATCTCAGATGGGAATTACAAACAGTAATCACAGTTATTGTAAACAGTAATTACCGACAAGAATTAGATTCAGTAATCAAGACAGAAATTAGAAACAGTAATCACAGACAGGAATTATAAACAGTAGTCATAGATAGGGATTATAAACACTAACCATAAGATGATTATAAACATAATCACAAATGGGAATTATAATCAGTCATCATAGTGATTATAAACAATAATCTCAGATAAGGATTATAAACAGCCATCACAGACAGGAATTATAAACAGTAATCACAGAAATTGTAATTAGTAATCACAGACAGTGAATATAGCAGTAAACACAGATAAAGATTAGCAACCAATAACCATAACAGTGATTATAAACAGTAATCACAGACAGGGAGAATGGACAGTAATCACAGACAGGGATTGTTAACAGTAAGCACAGAAAGGAATTATAAAGAGTAATCACAGACAGGAATTATAAACAGAAATCACAGAAATTATATACAGTAATCACAGACCGGAATTATGAACATTAATCACAGAAGGGAATTATAAACAGTAATCATGAACTGATTATAGACATAATCACAGATGGCAATTATAATCAGTAATCACAGTGATTATAAACAGTAATATCAAATAGGGATTATAAACAGCAATCACAGAAAGGAATTATAAAAGTAATCACAGAAATTGTAAGCAGTAATCACAGACAGTGAATATAGCAGTAAACACAGATAAAGATTAGTAACTAATAACCATAGTGATTATAAACTGTAATCACAGACAGGAAGAATGGACAGTAATCACAGACAGGGATTGTTAACAGTAAGCACAGACAGGAATTATAAAGAGTAATCACAGACAGAAATTATAAACAGATATCAGACAGGAATTATGAACATTAATCACAGACAGGAATTATAAACAGTCATGACAGATGGAGATTATAAACTGTAATCCATGGCAGGAATTATAAACAGTAATCAATGTACTTATAAACAGTAAACATAGATGGGGTTCATAATCAATAATCAGTGATTATAAACAGCAATCACAGGCAGGACTTATAAACAGTTTTAACAACCCGAGGTTATAAACAGTTAACACAGACTGGCATTTCAAATTGGAATTATAGTGATAATAACCAGTAATCTCAGCTTGGGGGCCCCGTGACCTGACTGTGCAGGAAAGTGATGATGATTTGCAGCGAGGACAATGCAATGCTTCTCTCATCTTCAATGATATGTGTGACTGCTACTTGATAGAGAGCTGTATGTGCTCTTCTAAAGAATGGGCAATCATGGGGTTCATCAAAGCTGGAATAATTAGTCTCAGGCACTGCAGAGCCCTCTATATATTTGGCCAAGTTTTCACTTTCATCTTACATTCGAGATGGGCAATCAGCTCCTTCATATCTCCTTGGCCTCTCTCATTCAGATGAAGACACTGGATGAATGGAGGGGTTTTTCATCCCATGATTGGGTTGTTGGAAAGGGTTTTTTTAACTCTGTGTGGAGAGATATGACTCGAAGGTTTAAAGGAGATATACGAGGTATTTTTATTTGCACAAAAGTTCGGGGGTGCCTGCCACTCGCTGCCGGGGGAGGTCGCAGAGGCAGGTACGATAGCAACCTTCAACGAGCATCATTACAGCTACGTGAATGAGATGGGAACAGAGACTCAGATCCCAGGAAAGGTATGGGGTTACGAATAGGTAGGCAGTCTGGTTGTGACAGACTTGGAAGGCCGATGGGCCTGTTTCTGTGATGTGATTTTCTTGATGCCTTGTTCTATGTTTAATACTTTGCTTCCCCAATTCCTCTCCCTCTTTTGTATTTAACCTTGTGTTCTGTGTTGCAGGGACAGATCCGGATGACACGGGTCTTTTTGAACTCCAGGCTTCTACTACAGCCTCCACCCATCCTGGCCCAGGTAGCTTGAACGAATCCTTCGAGGATAGGGGGTGAAAGGGCCTCTGAGGGTGGCACCGTTTTGGCATCAGCTTCCACCTCACAACTCGCCATTCCAGATACTGACATTTGGTGGGTCCGGTTAGTGTTGAGGCCTCTGGGTCAGTGCCTGGTGAGCATCTGATAATGTACATCAGGTTGAGGAGGGAACGTCCGAAATCTCTGGCTTGCGGAGGGAAGGGGCCTGCCAGAGGTGAGGACTCAGCTGGCTCCAGGCTACGTGCTAGGCTTTGTGATCACATCTCTCTCAGCCGCTGAAGGTGCAGCTACTGAACCAGGGAATGCAGGAGGGGCTAACGGTCACTGGACCAACGGCGAGGCTGTTGCGAGGAGTCCTAAATCTTTCCGATGGACCGAATATTGCCTGCCTTGCATCTTCCCAAGCCAACACTACAAAGGTGGTGTCTGCAGTGGAAAGCCTAGGGCAGGGGATCCTCAGTAAGAAGGCTCTCAACACTAGGTTAAAGTCCAACAGGTTTCCCTGGCAGCAAACGTCACCAGCCCTCAGAATGCTGATCTTTCTGGTGTTGTGAAACTTCTTACTGTGTTTGCCCCAGTCCAACTCCGGCATCTCCGCATCATGGCTACCATTGACACTGCAAACAGGGGATCCTTACCTTGGATGGCAGGCTCCAAGCGATGGCCAAGTCACAGTGGGTCACAGCTGAGTCCCAGAGAGCCACAACCAAGTCACAGTGAGATTGATCAGGCTTCTTGACATTCCACAGCCCTTGGCAGAGAAGCTTGAGAACTGGCAGGACACCCAGCGTGACAGCGCTGAGACACAGCAAGTGACAGTAGCAGCCCTTGAGAATGTGGCCCATTGACAGAGAATCATGACTGAGGGGCTGCAGAATATGGCCCAGTCTCAGAGGTACCTGCTGCGGCCATTGACAAGTGGTCCCAGACACAAGTGGCCATCACAGAAAGCTTGACCATTATGGGTAGGACACAGATGGTTCTTCAGGATTGGCAAGGCCATGTGATGCCAGACCTTCTGGAGCTCACTGCAGAAGAATCGATATTCCATGGAGAGACCCAGAGACCCACAGGAACCCCAAGGGGGGAGGAATGGTTTGAGCCTATGCTGGGGCCTTCCAGCCAGGAGACTGTGGCTGTGGCTCCATCTTCTGTCCTCCCCCCCTTACTGACACCAAGGATGAAGAAAGTGTCATGGAAATGTCCCAGACACCTGGAAGCCAGCCTAAGACTTCCAGAGGACATCCGCCATTTGCATCTCAGGCAATGGGGAAAGGTAGGTAGCTGGCCCCCTCCACCTCTGATGTACATTCTGGGGAATCACTGAGATGTCGTAGTAGGCTACATAAGGTTAAAGAGTTGAAGTTGTGCTATGATGGCACAGGTGAAGAGCTGCACTTGTTAGGTAGATCTTTAAACACTTTAACATTTTCATTCACAAGTCTTATGTTAGAACTTCTTATTTAACCAACTTTACTGCAATCATTAAATGCTTTTTCACCACCCACCCAATTTGTCTCAGGTTTGTCTCGATAATGAATTATCTTCCATTGATGTTTGCTGGAGGGATGCTTCATGTTGGAGAGTTGGAGAGGGGGCTGGAGTGGGGGAGCAGGGAGTGGGTGATGTTTGGAGATTTAGAGGTTATGGAAAACTGTTTTCCTGTAGACCATCCCATCAGCAGTCATTGTCCATGCTTCCCAATTCCCCCAGCCACATGCTCCCCACAAACACAGCTCTCCATTCCCTCAGCCACATGCTCCTCACAATTACAGCCTCTTCATTACTCTAACCACATGCTCCCCACAATCACAGCCCACCGCAATTCCCCCAGCCACATGCTCCCCACAATCACAGCCCACCCAATTCCCCAGCCACATGCTCCCCACAATCACAGCCACCCCAATTCCCCCAGCCACATGCTCCCGACAATCACAGCCCACCCAATTCCCCCAGCCACATGCTCCCCACAATCACAGCCCACCACAATTCCCCCGCCACATGCTCCCCACAATCACAGCCCACCCAATTCTCCCAGCCACATGCTCCTCACAATCACGGCCACCCGAATTCCCCACCACATGCTCCCCACAATCACAGCCCACCACAATTCCCCCAGCCACATGCTCCCCACAATCACAGCCCACCCCAATTCCCCCAGCCACATGCTCCCCACAATCACAGCCCACCACAATTCTGACAGCCACATGCTCCTCACAATCACAGGCCACCCCAATTCCCCCAGCCACATACTCCCCACAATCACAGCCCACCCCAATTCCCCCAGCCACATGCTCCCCACAATTATAGCCTCTCCCCTCCAATTCCACCAGCCAAATGCTCCCCACGATCACAGTTCCTTGGAGGGTCTGTAGCCCTGAAATTTGCAAGGGTTTTGTGCACATCCTTCAGCTAGAAGTGAGCTGAGTGCATGAGGACCCAGCAGCACCACATGACCTGAGGTCAGTGCTGAGAGCAGGATCCGTGCTGTAAATTGGATATTAGAGACCCTGCTGAGCAACAGCTCTCATCACCCCACCCCCACACACTTGCAGAGCCGCCACCGACTCAAGAAAGAAAATGGCTACAACGAAAGTGCACCCATAAGTAGCAGAGAACTGTTGACACTACACATTTACCTCTTCACGATCTGTTGCTGATGGAATGTCCAAATTGTATTTTTATAGAGCACGTCTATTCCAGGCCGATTCCAGATGGGTGAATGCGATGGTAAAGGGGGCTGGTGAATTTGGGTACCAGCCCATTAATTTAATTTAAACGCGTGCAAATGCAACTAAATAGCCATTGCACCCATTTCGGGTGCAGCCCCAATCGCAGCCATTTTCAGGCCTTAGTGAATGGGAACAGCATGGAGGCAGGTGCGGATCACGCTATGCACCTCATGTCCAACTTTACCAAGTTTTTGTGTCTGAAAACAGGTGCAACTTGATGGTGAAATTGGGCCTATTGGCTCTATTCTCTCCCCATAGATGCTGTCCGACCTGCTGAGATTTTCCAGCATTTTCTGTTTTTGTTGCCCTACTGAGGGGTTGGCCTTAGTTCTCCAAATTCACTGCTTACCCCCCACTCCCCCCCCAAAATGCATCACCTTCCCCCACTCTGCGATATCCTCAAACCCAGGCCACCCCTACTCATCGCGACCTCCCATGGCTTTCCTGTACTATTTCTCCCCATGGTCTCCCTAGAGGGTAGTATTGACCTTCGCCCTCACTTCTGATAGCTCCCATTGGAGGTGAGCTTACCAGGTTCATGCTTTTAAAAACCTGTTGTGAACTGCACTGGCCTGTTGTCCTACTCGTGAGGTCATTATTTGCAATGATTGGGAAGGTTATGTCAGGGCTGCCGACCAAATAGTTTAAAATTTATTCAAATTAGAATTCCAACCTTCCAGGGACAAAATATTTCCGTTAGTAGGAAAGACTAGAACCTGAGGGCATAATCTCAGAGTAAAAGGACGACCCTTTTGAACTGAGAATTTCTTCAGCCAGCGGGTGATGAATAGTTGGAATTCATTGCCACAGAGGGCTGTGGAGGCCAAGTCATCGCGCGTGCTTAAGACTAAGGTAGATAGGTTCTTGATTGGTAGGAGGGTCAAAGATTACAGGGAAAAGGTGGGAAAATGGGATTGAGAAACTTATCAGCCATGATTGAATGGCATGGACCGAATGGCTAAATTCTGCACCTATATCTTATGAGCTTACCATCTAAAATCCAGACCTTTGTCTCCTTGTTGGTTTATTTAGAAAAGTCATAGGTTATTTTCCAGGAACCAAGAGAATTGTTCAGATCAGTCAGTGTTCTCTGCAATATGAATGTGTTGCTGCAGAGTACCTTGGCATTGTGAGGTGATTATTCATTGTCACGTTTCAGAATTGTTTGCTCATAAGAATTGCTGGCACATGGCAAGAGATTAGTGCCTGCACTATGTGTTCACTTGCAAGGAAAGAAGGTTCATTAATGTTTAGACACAGCACTCTCAACATTGTTAATAATATCAGTGGTTAAAGTTTAAGAGACAAAAGAACTTCTATTTAATGGATACTTAACTTCCAATAATCTGCTGTAAAAGCAAAATATGAATAATTAAAACCATTCTAATGTGATGTGATTAATGCTTTCATTCTGCACAAATTCACTACAGACCCTCCGGTCACCAGCAAATTAAACACTTGGGGACCGGGGTCAGATTGATTTTCTGGCTTTTATGTGTCGAAGTACTTTTGGTTGGTTTTTTTTTTGAGTGATTAATCATCACACAAGCAAGGACAAATTTTGACAAACAACATCTTCGTCTAACGTGAACAGTAATTTAAGATATCTGTGAAGTTCATCAGCACGGTTCTGAATGAGGAAAATTACATTTTTGCAAATACATTCATGGCAATCACATATTGATGAGGGTAACAGTAATAATGTGCTAAATGGGCAATTTTGCAGTCACATTCGAGCTCTCTGGTCTTTCTTGCCCTATGCTAATTTGCTTTTGGCTCAGGTTATAATCCAAAAATTAATACTTCTGTACTTCTGCTTCTTCTTTAGACCCAGCTGGCCAAACTTCTTCAGCAGAACTGCTTTCTTAACCTTACCTTTGTTGTCGGTACAAATGGACATTGACGACTGGATTCTTCCTCTCCCATTGAGTTCCTCAAGTTCCTCGCCAGCGCAGGTAAGGTCAGCCCTGGCAATGGGAAGACAACAAACATAACCTTCGGCATTCAGCTGCAGGTTCTCGCTCATTATATTCTGGGGGGAATGTCATTAAATAATGGCAGAGGGGGAAAGTGATCTTATCAGCTCCTCACACCAGTCAATCGTTATGGTGGGCTGTGAGACAAACGTTTGGGGGTCGATGCTCCCCCCAAAAAAACCAATGTTGAATTCTTGTAAAAACTGGAGTAAATTCCAGTTTTTTTCAGCAGCAGTTTCAAAATGAATCTTCCACGTGCTGTGCACTGCAGAGTGTCCTACCATGAATCCTATTTAAAATCTGTGGGTGCAGCCTATTCCCACTGGAGAGGTTGGCAGAATAGTGCTGATTTGGCCACTGTACGTGTGCTGATCTGTCAGTGTGCGTTGTGACCCTGCATTGCTGACCTCCCGATTGCTGGCCAGTCCCGCGATCCGCTTTGCTCACCACCCAGCCCCACAAGGCCCAATTGCTGGGCTCCCAGATGTGTCCAGGCCAGCCTCAAGCCCTGCTCACCCCCAGTTCACCTCAATCTCCCTCCACTCCAACAGCAGGGCCAACCCTCCCTCCCCACAGCCCCAATCCTCCAACCACTCCCTCTGTGGCTCCAGCCTCCCCTAGTAGGCCAACCTCTCTAAGTCCAGCCCCCGTCACTGGACTCCCTCCCTCTGTCACCTCCAAGTGCAGAGTGGCAGAGGGACCCCCCCCACCCCTCACCCCCACTGATTTCCTCCCCACAGAGGGTGCTGCCACTCTTGAATTCTGTTTAATGCAACTAATTATTTTTCCAATATCAGAAATATCACTCAGCTGTTATCTTTAGTTATACCAATGGTTTCGTTAATTTAACTATAAATTTAATATGATACTTCGAATAAAGATGGCAGTGGAAGTTTTGTGTTGCAGCTGTAATATTTTGGTGCTGGTGTGATCTACAGCAATCACATCTGCGATAAGTAACTGCAGCTCAAGAAGCTTTGGCTGCAGGTTAATGAACTGGAGCCCAAGCTTCAGACACAGCAACGCTTTAGGGAGGGGAAAGTTAGCTGGACACTTTGTTTCAGGAGAGATGGTGGTACAGTGGTTAGCACTGCTGCCTCACAATGCCAGGGACTTGGGTCAATTAAAGTCTTGGGTGATTGTGTGAAGTTTAAACTACTGCCCCCTTTTAGACAGAAAAAAATCTTAAACTCACCGACCAATCACCTCCCTGCTCACCGAATTAATAGATTTGAGCACTGGAGGCAGAAAAAAGATACAAAAAGCAGCAACTGCAAAATCAGCTTCCAGCTACTATAATTAACACCTATTGAGGCAGCCACTTTTGACTGACAGATAACTGCCACTGCCGGACAATTTCTGTTAAATTTTTTACAGTTCTAAAGAAGAACTTGACTGTTCATCTAAACTATACTTGAGAAAAAAAGAATCAGAGATAACCCAGGCGTCGGTATTATGAATAATATAATGTCAATGGAGGGAGACAGCTATCAGAAAGACCACATTGAATCAAAGAACAAAGAACAAAGAGCAACACAGCACGGGAAACAGGCCCTTCGGCCCAACGAGCCCACGCCGCCGTCCTAACGTCCTAATGACATATCCTTGTCTTTAGGCTTTGCCTATTGCTGAAGATTCCCATATAGGGACCAATATAGGGACCAATATAGGGACAATTTGTTACCCTATCAGCCTAAGAGCACATTTTTGGGATGTGGGAGGAAAGCGGAGCACCCGGAGGAAACCCACGCAACCACGGGGAGAACGCGCAAACTCCCGCAGACACAGGCCCAAATCCATGTGTCAGCACAGCAACAGCGATAGTCTCTGAGCTGTCATGTTGCCCATCAGATGGTCCATTTTAAGCATACATTGACGACGTGAAGCACTAGGCAACTCCTGGAGCAACCTCCAAGAGCAGCTCTCGCACGACATGCCGCATGCATGCCCCTTGTTGGTCAACAAGGTGGACCGAATTGCCTGCGGAAACAATAAGACTTAATTAAACATGCTAAAAAAAAACTAAGACATTCCCGAGACGAAACTAAAAGATAGTCTACTACTATTTGGTCCTCCCAATATTCAAACAGTCCTGCTATATCCCTCTATCTGCAGACTGCTCACGTGGCTGTCCAAGAGACCCTTAAACAACCCTAGCGTGCCTGCTCCCACCACCTTACTCGGCAGTGCATTCCACATCCCTACTACCCTTTGTGTGAAAAACTGGCCTCTAATATTCGTCTTATACATAGCCCCCCTCATCCTGAGCCCATGACCCCTCGTTCTATCCATTTCTAATGGTGGAAAAAGCTTACCATCATTTACTCTATCTATACCCCTCATAATCTTATATATCTCTAAAAGATCCCCTCTCAGCCGACGTCTTTCAAGGGAAAACAACCCCAGTGTTTTCAATCTTTCCTCGTAAAACAGCCCTTCCATACCAGGCAGCATCCTGGTAAATCTCCTCTGCACTCTCTCCAGGGCCCCTACATCCTTCCTGTAGTACAGCGACCAGAACTGGACACTGTACTCCAGATGAGGCCTAACCAACGTTCTATACATATAGATAGAGATAAAAGATATTAAAGGATCAATCACATTAAAAGCTGCAGTATATACCTATCTAATGATAGAAAGAAGATGAAGAAAGAATGCAGATTAATTAGAGAGTAGATTTAAAAAAACATAGAATAGTAATTGTAGAGAATTTCAATTATCTCAATATTAATTGAACAGAAGATAAAGAGGATAAGAGTATAGAATTCCTCCAATGTATACAGAATTCCTTTCTACTCCAACATGTAAACATCCCAATGAGGGAAGATTCACTACTGGATCCAGTAATGAGGAATAAATCAAAGCAGATAAGGAATTTAGAATAGGTGAACATGTAGGCAATAGTGACCATAATAAAATATACTGCAAATGTTGATTGAGTTGGACATTAAGTATGATGAAGTAGTGGATTGGAGGAATGCTGATTTTAAGGCACTGAGAATGGAACTTGGTAAAATAAATTGGTGACAATACTGACAAACAAGAATATAAAACAACAACGTTCACAAGACAGATCTGAAATTATCTATTTGAATATTGCACAAATGGTTTTCACCTATTGGAAGCTATCAAATGTATCAATTTATAGATCTTGTAGAACAAATATAGGATTTGATAAAATTCATGCTAAATGCAGTATGACAGTATTTAGATTGTTCCCACAGGGTTGGCCAGTCGAGAGGAATATGAACAGCAGTTGTGTGGAGAAATGTTTCCTGATGCCTTTTTTCATCTGTTGTGATGAATCAACATAGCAAGGTGTGAATTCTAATCATTAGGACTATAGATTAAGCAACTTTCTCCAGTTGAGTAATTCAAACATTATCATCAATAATTTCTATAACTGAAGTCCAAGAACATTCAAAAGTATTCCACGCTCTAATTGGAATGAACCACAAGCCATAATTAGCAAACTCGCAAGAAGATACAACAACGCAACAGGCCAGGAGATTCAAGGAGAGGCCGTGTAATGGGCTTCCAACTAGACACAATGATCTCTGTGCATCTCCAGCTGCCAGATTTTTAGGGTCATCAGCTCTGTGCCAGAAATCGGTACGGAGCTGAATAAATTATGTTAATGAGTATTTGAATGTAGTTAGCGGGGCTAGCCGGTGATCGAGCTGTCCAGCGTTCGGGAGGCCAGCAGTGTGGGGCTACTGCATATCACTCTGACAACTATGCTGCTAGGCTCTCCGGCAAGAATAAGTCCCACCCACTGATTCTCAATGAGATTCACGCTGGTGCATTCTGCAGTGCACAGAGCGTGGAAGGTTCATTTTGAAAATCCCGCTGAAAAAAACCAGGACGATTTACTCCAGATTTTACATGAAGTCAGCATTTTGAATGTTTTCTGGGACACTCCCACTCATTATTTAAAATAGAATCACCAGGCAGTTGTTGCATTGAGAAGGAGTCATTTCCACCGTTATGTTCATGCTGATTCCCTACAACAACACTCAGCCACTTCCACTTCCCTGTGTTTCCCCTATAAACCTGCATTATTTTCCTCTTTCAGATATTTATCCAATTCCCTTTTGAAAGGATTGATTGAATCCAACTCCACCATACTTACAAGCATTGCATTCCAGGTCCCAATCATTCGCTGCACAAAAAGGGCCCACAGCTTTCTGGCTACTTACCGAGTTTCAGATTTGAGAGGAGGAAAAGTTAAAAGAAGTAAAACTGCTTTTAACTTCAATGTAACTATTTCAAATATCCAGACTGATCCTTTCACGTGATTCCACGCTCCCAGGGAGAGTGAAGACTCCTCAGCTGTCCAGCCCTACTAAGCACTCCATCCACAGTACTCAGAGCACTCGACCTTCCCACCCACCTGGAATTCCCCAACCCACCTGCATGAGCCCTGGCCCCAATTGTCTCGACTTGCTCCCAATCTAACTAGACCCTTCCCTGATCCTACTCAGTCCTCTATTGCTCCCCTCACCCTCCCGATATGAACTGCCTGCCCAGTTCGCCCTAACCCTATACCCACCCCGCAATGTCTGATCCATCCGTCCAATGGTCTGATGCCTGACCCCCACACCCACCGACCCCTATGGCTGACCCTCCACACGTACCATGTCCGGATCTTCCATCATGTCGGACTTCACCCCCATGTCTGACCCCTCCATTTCCCTATGTATGAAACCCCCACACCCTCAAAGCTGGCCTCCCACTCCTTCTAATGTCTGGGTACCCCCCCATCCCAATATCCGACTCCCACCACCTGCGATGTCCAATCCACTTCCCAACATCTGACCTCACACAGTACCCCCCCTGGATCCAACCTCCCCACTCCCCATGTCTGACCCGACCCACCCCCCCGCCCCCCTCACCTCCTCGTGCCCCATATCTGGTCCCACTCATCCCCTCCGGTTCTCAACCCTTTCACCAGTGGGAACAGTTTCTCTGTATCTCCTCTGTCCAGCTCTCTCATGATTTTGAACAATTCTATCAAATCTCCCGTCAGCCTTCTCTCCTCCAACCCAGTGTTTGCATTCGATCCTTATAGCTGAGGTTTATCAACTTGACGCCATTCTCATGATTTTTTTTCTATATCTTCCCTATCGCCTCTGATCATGAGCTGGAGATGGAGGAAGAGCCAGGAGATTAGCACGTTTCATTTACAGCTAACACATACAGTGCTGCGACTGAATTCTTGTTAACTGTGGGAAATCCTCAGCTCACTATCCCCCCCTGCACTCTGTGTTTCACCTTAAATCACTCCCTCATGGCAACCTGCTCTTAACACTTTGATTTTCCAAAGTACAAAAATATAAGATATTGTTGCTTTATCCAGTCACATTAAATTTGTGGAACAGTTCAGTCTGCTATCCTTTTGCTGAGACACTGCAAATTACAACCGTTGATTGGGAGCCCAGATTGTAGCAATGAATGAAGGGAATAATGAATCTGGTATTGAGCGAGTGCGAATAAAAGAAAATCCTGTCAGTCTGGCATCAAATGATGAGAATTATCTGTATTTTATCCAAGGGAAAATATTTCAGTCATGACAAAGCACATTGGCCTCCAGCTCCATTGGCCCTGGCTTTAACATTGTACCTTTGTTATTGCTTGGTACAGTCAAGCTCCTCTCAAATCCAGCAGAAAAATTGAACATTACAATAGCTTGAAAACAAGGATGAAAATTTAAATGGGAATTAAAGATGTTAATACTTTAGGAACAAGAATAAGACTGGGAAAACATTCATTGCTCTCGGGAGTGTCTGCGAGTTTGTTTTCACAGATGTTTACTATTACATACGGCTTGGTAATCTGATATATCTGATCTCTATTCAAAGCTACTTGGCAATATGATTTGATGCCAATATTGTGTTGAAGGTGAGCTTCTCTTTCCAAGAAACAAATAAAATGCCAACAATATTGGATATTTGATTACCTCTCACTCAGATCTCTTTCAATTGATGGTTGCACTGAGTATTACACTAAGAATAAATGACAATCTGACATTGTGCAGAAAATGCACAACCACTTTCTCCAGGTATAAGGAAAGCTAGCTTGCAAGCTTCAATTCTCATTGAATCAAAAGAATATTAACTGCCTTTTTTTTTAGGCATGAACCTATGAAACTGAGAGAAGTGTAAAAGTCCATGTGCTCCTTCAGGTCCATCTAGCATTGTCTTGGTATAAGTTCTGCTCATCATCACCCCTGCATCCAACGAAATCCTACCCAACACCCCATCCTCATTTATCAAACAACCTCCTGAATAAGACAAGAAAAACAGCAATAGGATCCCTACAGTGCAGAAGGGAGCCTTCAGCCCATCGAACTTGTACTGACAACATAGCCACCCAAGTCCTATCCCCGTAACCCCATGTTTTTACCTTTCTAATCTCCCTGACATTAAAGGACAATTTAGCACAGCCAATCTACCTAACCTGCACATTTTTGGAATGTGGGAGGAAACTGGAGCACCCAGAGAAAACTCATTTGGACAAAGGGAGAATGTGCAATCTACATCCAGGCAGTCAACCAAGGACGGAATTGAACCCAATTCCCTGGCACTGTAAGACAGCAGTGCAAACCATTGTGCCACTGTACTGTCAATTCAGAAAGCTGACTGGGAAATTTCAAATTTCAGGAGGCCACAATGTCTGGAGATACTTTGATGTAATCAACTGAATATCCACTAAGAGGGGTATAGGCCGAGTTTGTAGAAGGCCCTTAGGAGTTTACCATTGTGTGAACTATCGGTGAAAATTTCTTCTTTGAGACACATCCACAGTTAAATAGAAAGCATTTAGTCCCTCAAGCCTGTTCCAGCATTGAATGAGATCATGGCAGATTTGTATCTTAACCCAAGCAACCTTGTTTCTGTAAACATTAATATCCTACTTAAGAAAAAGCAATCTCAGTCTTAGGATATTCAATTCATCTTCACCCTCATCAGCATTTTGTGGGAAAATAATCCAGATTTCTTCTAAACTTAAGTGGAAGAGTCCTTCTTCCTGACTTCTTCTGTTAATGGTCTAGCCCTAATTTTTATTCACCTTTTATTCACGATTTTTCCATGAATGATGAAATGAAAATACATTCTCCTATCTATCCTGTCAGGGCCCAGAATGATCTTAAACACTTTAAGTAGATCACCCTAAGCTCTATGTCACTCTAGTCAAGGGTGCAACAATACTGGACGAAATGAGGATGAAATACATCAACCTCGTTCCATGTGTTCCTTCTTCTCAAGGAGTCAGGAAGATGTCTCATAAATCAATGGGGAGGAAGACCACCAACTGGGCAGCTCTGGAGCTACATATCAGGACACTCCACGGTTACCCTGCTTCAATTCCCCTTCCGTCAATGACCTATTATCTCCTGCAGTTCAGTCTATGAAACTTACATTAACCCAGTGCTAGATGGACCTGAAGGAGCGCATGGACTTTTTACATACTGCTTGGTAACTTGATATATCCCTCACTGTCATATGTTCATACCTGGACCTGTCTAGGAGACCATCAGCAGGTCAGTGTCCTCTAGGCATCGAGCCACGAGAGGACCCCAGCAAAAGTTTCATATCAACAGAGCATAGCACTTAGTATGCTGCCACCAGATCAGCTACGGTTGACAGGGCTGCATCTCGGTATAGAGATAGAAAAAGAAAGATGAAGAGGATCCGATTAGGTCTACAATCAAGATGCTTGTCGCACACCGTCAGCACTGCAATTGATTATTCCACCAAGGGCCCATCATTTGTGAGTGTGTGGCCAAGGAGCACATCATGCAATCCATCAGTTGCAGCTCAACAAGTTCTCAGCTCTGCTGGATGCTGTCTGCCCAATGTGCCATGTCTGTAGTAAAGCCATTGAATCTCCTACTGCTGTGGCCCTGATGTTGATCCTGAGGAGATGCAGAACACTCTTAAGGAGAGTTAATGGGTGACAAGGAACGTTGATGTTGCATTCCTGTCAAGAAGAACTGCTTGCACAAATTATAAGAGCGGTAAAGAGGAATCTATATCTATGCTCACTCGGTTTTTTTGAATAAGCCTATGGCAAGGAAAGACTGGCTTAAGAACCATATTTAGTCAATGAGTAAGCATTGGAATATACAAGGAACACTTTCGATGGAGTGTGAGGCTCTCCACAGAAGAATAGAAAACCAGTCTTTGTTAAATATTGAAAAAAAGTGGAGAATTACGGACATCCAAATGGACTTGGCAGTACATGTTCAAGTGTAATTTTAAACTAATATGCAGATGTAGCCAGGAAGTAAAGAGGCAACTGTCAAGTTGATTCCAAGAGGGACTGAGTGTAGAATTAAAGGAATCTAGTTCCAGTTGACTGCAGCCTTGGTGATATTTCACCTGAAGTATTGCATGTTTTCTTCAGGAAAGATTAGCTTTCAAAGTGAGTGCAAATAAGATTCATCGATTATCCCATGGAGTAAGAATGAAGAGACTGGAACTGTATCCATGGCAGTGAAGATATCTGAGAAGATATCCATGTGAGGAATAAAGGTCTCTTACAGGGCTGCAGAGTTATGTTGGAAAGATGTTTACCCTGGCTGGAGTTTTCAGGATCAGGTAATACAGGCCAGAAGAGTTTGTTGGTGTTACCATATCACCATCTAATACCATTACCAATGTGACACTGGAGGTTATTGATAGCTTAATATATCCAGGTTCCACAATCACTAAATATCCATCACTTGATGCTAAAATCAACACACACAGCACCAAAGCTACAGTTGTTACGTACAAACTAAGTGAATGGGGCAAACAGCAACCTGGCTGAGAACACCAGTTGTGTGTCTACCAAACCTACATCTTTAGTACAATCTTCTACATTGGCCGGACCTGGACAATATATGCTAAGCAGGAGAAAATGTTGAACAATTGCCATCTTTACTGCCTCAAATGTAAACTCTAAATGTCTTTGCAGGACAAGGTCACCAACTCAGAAATTTTGGAGTGTGATAATTCTTGCTATATAACTATATTGTTAAATGTTTGTTGTGGGCTTTGATGTTCAACTCTTTAATTGCTCACAGCTTTTAGTTCCTTTAAGCCTCTTTAAGGTTATGGAGTTCTCTTAAGCAACTGTTTTAACTCAAGCTATAATGAGGACTCTGGAAAAATCACAGGTCACTGTCATTAGCAGAATTCAGGAATACATAAACAGTTGGAGCTTCAAATTTGATTGCAAGTAATTAACATATGCCAAATATGATATAGAAGTTATCTCTATCCATTCATAGCTATTGATTCAGGTTACATCATGCATAAGATGCAGATATTCAAACCAATTTCAATCATTGCATGCCTGCTTAATTATAATATCCAATCATCATGAAGACTTAATCATTGATATCTAGTTTGTGTTTGTGTCTCTGAATGTTTGTGTTTGCATCTACTTCCTTCTCCAAATGTCAGATTTAATGAATTCTCTCAGACTAAAGGCTTTGATGCTTATTTGTGTTGACTTTTATAAAACTTCTGGCTTTTAAGTTAAAGATAAGTTTATTTATTAGTCACAAGTAAGGCTTACATTAACACTGCAATAAAGCTACTGTGAAATTCCCCTCATTACCACTATCTGGCATCTGTTTGGGTCAATGCACGTAACCAGCACATCTTTTAGAATGTGGGAGGAAACCAAAGCACCTGAAGCACACCTTGCAGGCATGGGGAGAACTCAACATGGACAGTGACCCAAGCCAGGAATCAAACCTGGCTCCCTGGTGCTGTGAGGCAGCTGTGCTAACCACTATGCTGCCATATAGCATCTTATACGCTTTTTAATACCTTTAACCCTTTCAGCCAATGTATAACACAAAGGAGGTAGCACATTCTCTTGTGTCTGCATGGGTTTCCTCCAGGTGCTCCTGTTTCCTCCCACAGTCCAAAAATGTGCAAGTTAAGTGCATTGGCCATGCTAAATTCTCTGTGTATCCAAACTGGTGCCAGAGTGTGGTGACAAGGGGATTTTCACAGTAACTTCATTACAATGTAAGCATACTTGTAACTAATTAATAAATTTTAAAAAGAGTTGGTGCAGATTTGATGGGCTGAATGACCTCTACTGCACTGTAGTGATTGTATGATATGGAATGATCATCAGAGGAATGACCTATCATTCCCAGGCTGGTTCTTTGAAAAGGATATCCAAGTAGGTGCACTCCCATCTCTTTCTTCAAGTTCCCTGTTCCTTCTCTGGTCTCACACCACCATTGGCAGGTTAAAAGTGCACTCTTATAGTAAAGGATGCGAGATCTGTTTTCAGGAATGGCCATTGAACCTGAGCAGAATATCTCACATAAAACCCCAAAAAACATAAGCCTCAGCATAATATTCTTTATATGATATTTGAACATTAATTTAACCACATGGCGCAATAATCAGAAATTTTATGGATTCTTTAACATGGTTACCAATAGCACACCAAGAACAAAGGGGTCACCAATTTAAGACTGAGATAAGGAGAGATTTGTTCTCTCAAAGGTTTGTGAGTCTTTGGAGCTCTTTGTCACGGACAGCTTTGGAGGCAGAGTTCTTGTATATATTTAAGGCAGCAATAGATAGATTTTTGATCAGTCAGGGAAGCAAGGGTTACGGGGAGAGGACAGGAAAGTGAACGTGAGGAATGTCGGATCAGCCATGACCCGATTGAATGGTGGAGCACGTTTGAGGGGCCAAACAGCCTTTCCCCGTTCCTATTTCTTATGGTCTTAAGATGCTTCACAGAAATACAATCAAAGAAAATGAACATCAAGCCACTTAAGCAGATGAGAGTACAGATGAAAAAAATCTTAGTCAAAGAGGTGGGTTTTGATAGAATTATTTAAACGAAGAGGAAAAACCATCAAGATGGGATCCTAGAGAAGGAATTGCAAAGCGATACAATTTATCTCACCAAATGTGCATAGGAACATTAGCACTTTTGTATGTTAATTGAATCAACGATGAAAAAGATTTGAAAATTTCCACTGTGCTATTGATGGATCCAATTTCAGTTGAATGGTTACATACTGTGCTAATTCATTCTTTAGGCATCTGCTGTGCCTGAAAGCAGGAACCATAATTGAATGCAGTTAAGATGCTCTTTGTCCCAAATGTGAATGTACATAGATTCCTATAAATCCTAGCACAATGGGGAGGCCATTCAGCCATCATACATAAGCCAATGATATCCCTATATTAAAGCTAATTCCATTTTCCTATATTTCCTTGAGACTTTTGGATATTTTTCTCATTCATTCGTTCATCGAGTTATCTTTGATGTTCTGGTCGGACAGTTACATGAACCATCTGCATTCTATCCTCGAATATCCAGTTGCATTGAATTATTTCTCTGACCTCTCATGCTCTGCTGGTTCCTTGTTTATGAATATAATTGGCAAATCAGACAATGCGTGCACCAACTTCAGAATCTTTGGAACATCACCCATTTCGGTCCCTACCTTAGCTAACTTGCAGCTGAAACCTCATCTATGCTTAATTACCTTGATATTTGATGTTTGCAAGAACTGCCCTGCCCCATCCCTCCTGCATCCACTGTCCTACATTCGTTCTGGATCCACCAATGCCTCAACAGCACAATTCTGACTATCATGTTCAAATTCTTCCTTTAGTATTTCTCCTCTTATCTTGACAATGTTTGCTAGCCATGCAATCCTCCAAAAGACTCAATCCTCCAATCCAATCTTGACATTCTTTGTTTCCTTTGACACATCAGTAGAAGCCATTCCTTAGATATATAGGCCCCAAGTTCTTGAAATGCTTTCCTTAATCTGTCCACCTCTCTTCCCTTTTAGGACATTCTTTATAATCAATCTCTCCTATTGTCTTCTTCTTTGGTTCTGTGGGAGATATTTTTGCTGAAAGCAGCCATGCAATGTACTTGAATGGCTGTCCTACTTAAAGAGGAGCTTTTAATTGTAAGTTTTCCATAGTGATTTACTGGCCAGCAGACTTCAGGAAATCACTGCTATGAAACTGGGAACATGAGAGAAAATATCACATAGAACCCCATAAAATCATAGAACTCCCACAATGCAGAAGGAGGCCATTCAGCCCTTTGAGTCTGCATGACTCTCTGAAAGAGTATTCTACCTAGACCCATTTCCTCCCTCTATTCCTACGACTTCACACATTGATCATGGCTAATCCATCTAATCTGCACACCTTCAGACCCTAAAGGGCAATTTAGCATGGCCAATTCACCTAAAATGTCCATTTGTGGACTATGGGAGGAAACCGGAGCACCCAGAGGAAATCCATGTAGACACGAGGAAAACATGTAAACTCCACAAAGGCACTCACCCAAGCCTGGAATTGAACCTGGATCCCTGGCTTTGTGAGGCAGCTGTGCAAACCACCGTGTCATACATGCAGCACGTACTAATGGCAAATGACTTTGGAGCTAGCTCTGAGATGATAACATGGAAGAGTTGTACTTTTGGGGCATTTGTTGTTGCAGAATGAGGCAGCTGTCCTAATGACGACATTTCTCGATGATTTACCGCACCATTTAAAAAAAAAACTGATACTAAACATTAGCCAATACCTATTTAATGTAACTGGGTAAGTGAAATATGTATTTTGTCAAAGTTGGAAAAGTGAATTTCAGAAGAAGATTCATTAGTGCTTTTCAAAGGAACAGCTAAAAGTCAAAATTGTGATGTTAAAATTGTAAAATGATCAGAGTATTTGACTTGCTTGATTCGTAGATCATCCACCTTATGACAACTATACTGCATGCCTCTAATCTGAATTTCCAGGGCAGACCAGTCTAATCAAGGCAATACTTATCAAGCAAAAAGGTATCAATTAGACACGGTGCAGTGACTAACTCTCATATTATATGTCAGGCTCCCATCACAGCGAAGGGATTTGTTTCAACTCCGCAATGCAAGTCAAGTCTGCCACAACGAGATAAACGATTCATGCAGCTCGTAGATTATTAACATGTCTCCATGCTACTGGCAGATAGAGGTTTCATGGTCAATACAGAACCATGCACCGCTGCTCCCAGCCACTTCCGCCGAGAGATTTGCATCCTCAAAGTCAATCACATCACGCGCTCGATGCACCTATGTAAATAACCTGCACAAATTGGCCCAGGGTTTGACAACTAACACAAATGCATTCATCAGTGGCAGTACTAAGTGGTTTCAGTAAAGCCATCCTAATTCACAGTGTGTGAACACATCGATACCGACCAGGAATGTGAATGCTGGTAATCCAAAGCTAGAATCTCAGACTGACAGATATCCCTGTTCAACCTATACACCCGTTGTCCCTACTTGTCCATCTATAACATGGAAAACCTCTTGAGAGTTATATCATATCCAGGTTCACTTTTCACCACAATGACACATTCTGAACTCTAAAGAGGAATTTTAAGGGGTCATATCACACTATTGGACCATCAACGAATATTATGTGAGTAAATGGCACCCATAGTCGGCAGTATGATTGTTTCAAGTGGTGCATCTCAGAAAAGCTTTGGTGCAGTTGTAGCTAGATCTGACTCCTTCATTCAATGGTTGTCAACATCTTACAGGGGATATTTGTAAGATGAATGTAGAGGTGGAGAGAGATCTATTTTGTAATAAAACAAATCATATCAAACACTTCAGCATATCAGCCAGGTGCTGGGATTGATGAATTAAAGAGGGACACATAAAAGGCGAAGTTTGATGGAGGAAGGGAATAGAAGGGTATAGGAAGGGTGGGAAAGGGAGAACGAAGAGGTAATTAATATGGGAAAGGACTTGTATGGAGTATACTAAGCTGGGCCTGTTTCTGTGCTGTGGGATGTAAAAATTGACAATTGTGCAATGATGTTAATGAATCTTATACAAGTGCAACATCAAATTATCTCCACTGGTAATATACTTGTCCACCTGGAATCCCAGTCAAAGCTGATCCAATTATGAATATCTGGAAAGCATTACTTACAAGAGGGTTTATGCTATTACTGCTAGATTCTATTTTCCATCCCGCACTGACCTTTCACTGGCCCTGCTTCCTTTTAAATGCTGTCCACCCATAATCGCTTTCAGTTCTTTCTGACTTAAAACAATGGGGATGATTCTCCCAGCTAGAGCAACACAGAGGGCTGGAAAACATCACGAGAGGCCATCTTCTTGCTGGATGTCACAATCTCCACAAGTCTTCTGGCTGAAGGTTTCTGATATAATCAGCTCCATGCCAGAAGTCAGATAGCTGACTCCAAAATGGAAATGAGCATTTCCATATTATTAGCGGGCCTAGAGTGAAGTCTGGCACTGCACAAGGGTTAAACAAGCAGTGCCCATGGGACACCCTGGCACTGCCAACAGGTGTAGGGCAGTGTCAACAGGGCAGAGACAGAGGGGACAGGGCCTTTCAGTGGGGGTAGGAGGGGCCTGCCACCACTTGGCATTCAGGATCATGGGATAGTTGCCAGTGATAGGGGTGGTTATCCGGGTGGGAGGGGAGAGCGGAATTGGGACTGTTCTGGGTGGGAGTGTGCGCTGTGGATTGGGAGATTGGGACTGGTGAGGTAGCACTTCAGGGAGATCGGGGTGGGCCTTTGAAAGGGGGAGGGGGTGGTATCAGGGCTTGCCCGGGGATGTCAGAAAGGCCAGCGTCCAGGGAGTTGGGACTCTGTAAGTCCAGCAATGGGGGGTTGAGGGCCTGACCAGCGATCATGCTGTCCAGCAATCAAGAGGCCAGCAATGTGGAGCCACTACGCATGTGCTGATCTCAATGTTGACAGATCGGCACAGGGGGCAGTGGTCTGTTCAGTGCTATGCTTCCAGCCTGTCAGGCGGGAATAGGCCCAGAGGGAATCCTGCTAGAGCACTCTGCAGGCTCAGATCATTGGAGATTCACTCTGATTGCTGCCTCATCAAAAAGAAGGCACTTTCAACTGTGCAGCATTCCTTCAATACCCCACGGAGGTTGTCCGCTGAGATACTTGTGCTTAAGTCTTGAAATGAGATTGAGTGCTGGAGGAGACAATGGGAGGGGGGGAGGCAGTTTTGAGGTGGGGGAAGGGAATAGGCAAACTAATGGTGGAGGGGAAGGTGGTGGTAAGGTGGGGACATTATAGTAGGTCAGAAATATAGCAAAGATACACACGGGTTTCAGCCACTGCCTATCAAATGGATTTCATGGATGCACGGATAGGGAATGGTAGCAGTTATTTCCCTGTATCTGTCCATTGCACATCAGGAGACAATGCAGCCTTCACTGTGGTATTACTATAATGTTCTGAAATCTTTTCTCCCAGGCGGGAGTCTTCAGAAAGTTTTATTATAAAATCATTCTGATATGTATGAGAAGATATCAAGGATTCTCATGAGACTACAATAATTAGGATCCTCTACCATTAATATCCTTAGCAAAAATCCATCCAAAAGCTTCAGTTTGCAAAGGCCTCTTATTACATATTTCAAAGATAATGCCACATCTGTAGGGACTTACCATTTCAATAGAAAATTCTGTGCACAATGGCATAATTATTAGTAGCTTGAACATGAACATCTTTTATCCAAGGTATTCCAAGCATAGAGTGAACAGAGAGGTTCTGTTTGCACATTTCTCTTTTCTTCTGATGTCTTCCATCTCCTGCTAGTTGCCTGCGGCTACTGCCAGAGCTATGGCTGCCACTTGCGTCTTTCACTAGGCGCACGTTACAGAGGAAAGACCCGCGGAATGGAATGTGTAGTGGGACAACTGGAGAAACAGTCTTATCCGCCTTCATTCATGGGGCTGAGCTACATCACTCACTGTCTGAGAAGGAGGGCAGCACCTCACTGCCTGCCCATCACATCTCAACCATCTTACTGTCCCTTAGGCAGACTTCAACTATCTGGGTTGGTGCTTGAGAAAGAGCAAGAGCTATAGGTCAGCACAGGAGTAGTCATTGTGCTCAAGGCAAGTCAACAAAATGCTCCAATGCTAACAACAGTAGAAGAGTCACTGATGCATGTGGAATAGAAAATAGTATACAATTAGGATGAAAGCTCAGGCATAAGGAAATGTGCAGTAAAAGAGCCAACCAAAAAAGTACAAAAGAACAAAACAGCACAGGAAACAGGCCCTTCAGCCCAATGAGCCCACGCTGCCACCCCGATGTTCCCACTTCTACCCATGATCCCTGTCATCCCTGTCTATGTTTATAGATCTGTGCATTAGAACCAAATTTGAGACAATTTAGGGAGAATTTGTTCTGTCAATCAGCCTAAGAGAGAGAATCAGTAAGGAATCTTGTTCCACAGCAGTGAGCCAGGCTGGGAATTTGGGAAGGGCAGGATGTGGCTTGGCTGTGACAGTCTGCAGTGTTTTCTCACATTCACTGTATTGCTGAAAAAATTAGGTTTACTGTGCAAACCATGCACTCAATCAGGACAATTCATAAGAATACCAAATGGTGAAGGAAACAACAACTCATACTTCAAGAGAAGACTGTGCTCATTGGTTGTAAGTAGACTCTTATTGGTAGAAATGTTGCTATGGAGAATGCACCAGGAACTGATAATGGACAGTTAATTACCAAGTTTAGTTTAATATCATCTGGACTGATTAAGGCCCTGGAGAATGAACCAGAGAATGTCTATCCTCTGAGCTTTTGTTTAGTTGAAAAAGGCTCACTGCGTGAACATGATACTTTTCTCTACAAAGGACAGGGCTCTGTGTGTAAGTATATGTTGCTTCTTAGCTGCAATTCACACCAAGTTCAGGAGAACATGAATGAGGATTTTTCTTGCTCTGGACAAGAAGAAAAGACCTCAATAGTTTCCAAAGCATGATTTATCTCCCTTAGAATCCTAGCAGTACAGAAGGAGACCCATTGAGTCTTCCTCAACTCTCAGAAAATGCATCCTACCCAGGGCCCACCCCCTCTGACCCACCTCTGTAGCCCTGTGCATTTATTATCGCTAATCCACTAACCTGTACACCTTTGGACTGTGGGAGGAAACCGGAGCACCCACAAGAAACCACAAATAGTTAACCAAGGCCAGCATTGAACCTGGGTTCCTGGCACTGTGAGGCAGCAGTGCTAACCACTGTGCCACCTCTACACAGTATAAATGAAAATATATCACTTGGTATCGTATTTTCATTTTCCTCTGGCAAGAGGGAAAAAAGAAGGAAAAATAAGAAAAATATACTATCTTAAGTATAAGCATTTTCTTTTGTCCAGCTGCTACAATGAGAAGAATACATGCCTACATTTCAGTTGTGCTTCATCTACTAATATGCTCAGCTTGTAAATTGCTTTGTATGCTGAAATAGTGAGTACTGTGACTGCAATAACAACTACCGAAGGATCTGATTACTACTCCAGCAAACACAGCAGGTCTTTTTTTAAAAAAAAATAGTGAGGAAGGAATGGATGGCTGGGTTTTTATTAAAAATAGCAGTTTATATCACTGCAATTTGTGAAAATTCCCTTGTTGCCACACTCCAGTGTTCAGGTACACTGAGGGAGAATTTAGCATGGCTGACACACTTAACCAGCACATCTTTCAGATTGCAGGAGGAAACTGGAGCACCCGGAGGAAACCCATGCAGACAAAGGGAGAACATGCAGATTCCACACAGACAGTGACCCAAGCCAAGAATTGAATCAGGTCTCTGGCTCTGCTAACCACTGTGCCAATGTGCAAACCAAGAAATGGCACAGCACCTAAAGGAAACAATGGCCAATCCAGCAAAACAGAAAATGGACTCAAACTAACTGAATTAGGAGACCAGTGGGTTAAAATCATAACTGCTGTCTTTAATCTGGCTAGCTAGATAAATAAACAATATGAGGGATATCAGGGTCATGTATAAAGCACGGCAGAATTTGGGCAGCTTCAGGTATTGAGTACTGCATCTTAAAAGGTAACCATTTGAGTGAGGAGCTCAACATACCAATGCAGTTGGTAGATCCACAATTGATGAGATACAACCTCGAGAAAAATAGATGAATATAATGTGCAGAGAAGATGCTGGTTATGACTAACAGTAGCTTTGAGAGACCAGTTGCTATTTTCATTTGGACAGCAATTTTGGTGGTGTCCTCATAATGGCTTGTAAGGTGAAATGCCGGTTTGATCCCAACATAAATCCAGGTGATTCTGAACTTTTTACACCTTAGGGAAAGTAATATTGATCTTTCGTCAAAATTCAAGCCAATTTCCTGGCAGTCAAAATATTTTCTGTTCGATGTTTCTACTTTTCAACTCTGTGAAATCAATCTCATCATTTGCATCAAAATTAATTAGCATTTCTCAAGTAATAAAATCCTTCAAATCTGATAGAACTGATGGACAATGAAACGTTTTGGTCTGATGGACAGTGAGATGTTTGGGTCTGATGGACAGTGAGATGTTTGGGTCTGATGGACAGTAAGATGTTTGGGTTGAACGATGAGATGTTTGGGTCTGATGGACAGTGAGATGTTTGGGTCTGATGGACAGTAAGATGTTTGGGTCGAACGATGAGATGTTTGGGTCTGATGGACAGTGAGATGCTAATTCCAGATGTGGTGATATTAATGGTGGCAAAGTGATAGCGACTGGCTGTACATCATAGAAAGAGGCGCACACTCAACTGAGAATGATGAACAATCACCAAAGATTACCAAGGAGCAGGAAGACGTACAATGAGAAAGACAGTACAATCCTTTCTGGGCAGAAAGATGGATCATTGCCTCAGAGTTATGATTAAGATCAGGACAGAAGTCAGAATGGATCTTCTTACAGAGAAATGTGAGGGGAGGGAGATGGGCACTGGTGGACAGCTTGAACTGATTGTTAGGGTGAGAAAATGATGAGCCAAGGAGTCTGATTTTAGCTTCCACACTCTTCATTAAATTCAGCATTGCCAATTGACTGCCTGTTACTGGCTGTGCTCGATTTTCTTTCTTCATTGGGTTTGTTTCCCATTGATTTTTAACATTGTCTGCCAATTTTTAGGCCAGCACTGATAATTACAAAGGTAGCCAATTGATTTGAGATTCAGTGTTTAACGGGTTGGCATTCTGGGAGGATGCCATCAAATGAGCCAAAATACCCTCCTTTTCCATTGTGATTTCTTTAAGTTGCTTCTGCCTTCCAGGCACGGTGGGTTTCAAAGATTAGGAAACTGAAAGTGATACATGGTCAAGATTTTCCATCAAGTACAAGACAGCATATAAATAGTCTGTTCTGAGTCAACTACTTGTTGTGGGCAGCATTTCTCAGGTTCACTGGTGGAGATCAACATGTGGGATGTGAGTGTGTCATTTTCAGTTAGGTCAAAAGTTGTTGCCCATCCCTAATTGCCCTCAAGGTAATGAACCGCCTTTTGAACCATTGCAGTCTATGACTCATTCATATAAACATAAGCGCTATCTATGCACAGTCACTTGATAAACATCTAGGCTGCTTCATATACTGTAATTCAATAAGTTGAGAATATTTAAAAATTTTTATGTGCCAGAAATTGTTAATGTAAAATTTAGTTCAGTGGTAATTGCTTTCATTCTACCAGGATAAAATAAAAGAATTAAACCCAGCCTCATCTACGGAAGAATGTTGCACTGTGTGGAGCTGCATAGTGACACAGTGGTTTGCACAGCACCAAAGACCTGGGTTTGATCCCAGTCTCGGGTTACTGCGTGGAGTTTGCATAGATTTCCTCTGTAAGCTCCGGTTTCCTCCCACAGTTCAAAGATGTGCAGGTTAAATAGATTGGCCATGCGAAATTGTCTTTTGATATCTCAAGGTATATAGGTTTGGGGATTAGCAAGATAAATACGTAGGATTACGGGACTAGGGCCTAGGTAAGAGTTGGTGCAGACTCAATGGGCCGAATGGTCTCCTTCTGCACTGTATGGATTCTATGCCATTGCAGTGATCTTTCAGACTGACTAAAAAAGACAGCTGTATTTGTGGAGGTTCATATAAGTTTATATGGTCTGTGTGGTTTGCCAAAATATCTGGATTTAGTAAATGTCATTTAAATTTATAAAGGACCTGTTGTTGTTTCAGCAGCATTGATCAGATGGCCTTTTAATGAGTCTAATTGGAACCTGCCATGAGGATCTAGTATCTGGAACCTCTAAAGACAGTTAGCTAAGTCAGATAACTTCCATTATTGGCAAGGAAAGGCAAAATAATTGCACATAAAAATTAATTATCACATAGTTTCACAGAGAGCAGCAAGCAATTTGTTATTTCCTATTATAGTAAGAAGTCTCACAATACCAGGTGAAAACCAAACAGGTTTACTGGGGATCAAAAGCTTTTGAGCGTTGCCCTTTATCAGGTGCGTGGACAGATCAGCTTCACAGACGCAGCACCCATAGACAGACACAATTGCAAGATAATGATTGGAATACTCGTCTTTACAGGCAATCAAGACTTTAAAGGTACAGACAGTGCGACTGGAGACAGGGATAATCACAGGTTAACTGTCTCTAGATATAAATTGTCTCAAGCCTGGACAGGATTTTGGAAGCTCAGACCAAATGATAGGGGATACATGTGGTGTGACATAAACCCAAGATTCTGGTTGAGGTTGTCCTCATGTGTGCAGAACTTATGTTCTACTATATAAGACAGAATCCAAGTTCAGCGGGATGCTGTAATGTACATGTTGTGGCACTTTTTAAAATTCATTTATAGGCTGTGGCTTTCATCAACTGGACCAGCATTTATTGCCCATCCCTAATTGTGAAGATAGTAGTGGGCGGCAAGATGGCAAAGTGATTAGCACTGCTGCCTCATAGAGCCAGGGACGCTGGTTCAATTCCAGACTTGGGTGACTGTCTGTATGGAATTTACATGTTCTCCCTGTATCTGCGTGGGTTTCCTCCAGGTGGTCTGGTTTTCTCCCACAGCCCAACAGTGTGCATGTTAGGTGAATTGGCCATTGTAAATCTTTTAATGTTTTAAAGTTCATTTATTAGTATCACAAGTAGGCTTACATTAGCACTGTAATGAAGTTACTGTGAAAATCCATTACTGTCTCAGGATGTGTAGGTTAGGAGGATTAATGGGATAATTGCTTGAGGATAGGATGGGGAAGGGGGAGGGGGTGAACCTGGGTAAAATATGCTGTCAGAGAGTCAGTGCAGACTTGGTTTAAGAAAGGAATAAAAGATAATCTAGGGAATTATCGACTAGTGAGTCCCATATTGGTGGTTGGGAAGCTATTGGAGAGGATTCTTAGCAATAGGATTTAGGCACATTTGGAAAAGCTTGGCCTAATTAGGAAAAGTAAACATGGCTTCAGCATGGCAGGTCATGTCTTACTAACTTGACTGATGTTTTTTAAGAAGGTGATGAAGGTGATCGATGAGGGTACATCAGCCGATGTCGTCTACATAGATTTTAATAAAATTTTGGACAAGATCAAACTTAAGAGCTGAAACCAAGCCCTGCAATCAGTGCCAATTGCAACAAAGGTTGCCTGCTGCAGCCCCATCGCACATATGGAGAAACCTGGCTGGCCAAGGGTGTGAGTCTATATTGAGTATGTTGGTCCATTCATAGACTTTGATGGTTGGAGCAAGCTAGTAAAATCACACGAGAGCTGAAGAATCAGGATCATACCCAATTTCTCAGCTCTCACGATTTCGGCAGGGTCAGCCGAGAGGCTGGATAAATTATATAAATCACAATTGGCGTGTGTTTAGTGAGCCTGGTGCACAATCATCTGGATTCACTTGGCTTTATGGCCACACTGGGAGAGTTTCTTCCTGGCGTGGAAAACACACACTCCCAATGAAAAGGGAACAGTTGTGTTGCCCTCGTCAACAGAACTAGAGGTCATTGAGGCCCCTAGGCCATGCCAGCAGAAGGTGGGGCCTATGTGAGTTGGGCCTGGAGTGCACAAGGCCAGTCTAAGGCTGCCCGATTGGAGAAGCGAGTCAAGTTGAGTCCCTGGAGTTATTGGACCCAAATTTACCATCAAGTTGCGCCTATTTTCGGGTACAAAAACTTGGTAAGGTCAGGCGTGAGACGAGTAGCGTGATCCATGACCGCCTCCCTGCCCATTCCCCTAACGGCCTAAAATGGACACCTTTCAGACGGCGCCCAAAACAAGCGTATTGTCAATTTAAATGCATTTGTATGCATTTATATTGACTTAATGGGCTGCACACTCAAACTTACTGGCACTTCCTCCTTTACCACCGTGTTTGCTCATCCAAATTCGGCACAAAATACATATGGTCTGCAAAAGTCTGTTTCAGGCGCTCCTGTTTCTGAGGAGATAAGTTCTGAGATTCCTGCAGCATTTGGATACAGATCGGTGTTGTGAGGATTGCAAGGGGGACAGGTCAGATGGCTCTCTGTTGGGGTGAGGGAGGTTCTCTGGTGGGATAGAGGAGCAGACAGGTCAGATGGCTGCCTGATGGGTGGAGGAGGCAGGAACACAGGGGCAGGGGCACGAGAGCAGGGGGTCTGCTACCACTCTGTGTGTGATCGGTGTGGGAGAGAAGGGGAATAGGAGCTCTTGATTGGTCTGGATAGCAGGGAGGTGGGGTGTAGAGGGTCAATTATGATATGGGGATGGAACAACATTTGTGGGGACCAGGAGGAGGCATTATCTGGCCCAGAAGCAATGCATACATGCCCAGATGTGAAGTCATGTATTAATCTGGTTTGGCGGTGACCTACGGAACTCATGAAAACCTACATTTGAACTTTGGGCTAGCATCTTAAGTTACTAGGCAACAGAAGCAATGGGGTCAGGCAAGACAGGGATTAGTTTCTGGATTTTAAGATTAATAAATTGCCATTATGCCAGAGGGTCAGATGTGATTAGATATATCACAAGTATTATTGTTGGTTTATGTATATTGAAGATAATTGATTTAAAGCTAATGAAAGTCAGGAATAATTGATAAGAAAACATTTTTTTTTATTTGTTCATGGGATGTAGATGTCGCTGGGTGGTCCAACATTTATTGCCAATCCTGAGGGCAGTTAAAAGTCAACCACATTGTTCTGAATCTTGAGTCGTATGTAGGCCAGATCAGGTACGGATGGTAGATTTCCTCCCCGAAAGGACATTAATAAACCAAATGGGTTTTTATGACAATTGACAATGGTTTTGTGGTCATCGTTTGACTTTTAGTTCCAGATTTTTATTGAATACAAATTTCACCACATGGATTGCCAAATTTCACCAAGAATTTGAACCCTGGTCCCCAGAAGCTTTGTCTGGGTCTCTGGAGTACTAGTCAAGTGTCAAGACCACTGTGCCACTGCCTCCCCAGAATAATTGATCTGTTTTGAATTGTATACATCAGAATTCATTGGAGAGGTTTAGCTGTTCCATTTTGGGAGCTGTCCTGACCCTGTGATGATTTCTCCAAGCGGCTGGTGGTCTAAATAAAGTTATGTCTTTAAACTGAGACACTGGCTTTGTGCGTCTTATATTGTCTCAGATTTCTGATGGTACCGACTATCTGGGACACACACCAACAAACGTGTAGGCCATTTGAGAGATTGAAAGTTGCTCCAGCATCCAGCACTGCCATTAGAAGCTATATTGCCATCTGGGGAACTTTGATGACTATCCAAGCACTGAAGCATCTGGTTGTCCTGAGGCAGGCATAACTGATGTTGCCATGGAAACAGATAGTCTTGAAATGCCTGTGCCTGAAGAAGCAGCTCTCCTTGTAGTTTTGGCTGACTGCAATCCCGTGAAAGCCCTCGTCAGCACAGGGAATGGTCTCCAGATTTGCCAGATCTTTGATCCCTATATCCAAGGCCTTTCTGTAACCCAAAGAAGAAACAAATGTAAGTGGAGCCGAGTATATCCCAGGTTCAGCCAACTGGCACAATTCAACGCATAGCTGAGCAGACCAAACTCCAAGTTCAAGGGCTATATACTGACTTAGTTCAAATACGGTTCTGTAAAAGGGTCACATGGACTCAAACTATTAGCTCTGTTTTTCTTTCCATGGATACTGCCAAACCCCTGTTGAGTTTTTCCAGAATTTTCTGTTTTTATTACACATTTTTAATAATAAGCAGGAGGACAAGAGGCGATGAGTTTTACACCAGTGAAGCAGCCCAAGACAGTGCGCTGTATATTGTAAATAGTTAATGTACTGAAACCCAAGATTGTGTTTGATACATTCTAAACAGTTAATGACTTGTTATCACTGTCCACACTGTCATGTGCCTGTAGCACTGGTTGCCCAATTAAAACTGGGAACACACAGACTGAGTGATCATGTGTACATTGGGATGATGTGACCACTGGAAGTGATGTGTCAGTGGCATGAGGGTTCTCTCCCAGTGTGAACAAATGTACAACATAAAAGAGCTGCTAAGATCTCTCACTTCAATGTATTCATCTTTTGTCATCATTCCCATATAACCCAGAGACTTAACACTGTATGCCCTGTACCTTTGTGCTTCCAGGTGATAGAAATTGCAGCTCTGCAAGGTACTATTAAAGTAGCTTTATCAAATTCCTAAAGTGCATCCTGTAGATGGTACACATTGATGTCACTGCATGTTGGCTCTGAAGAGAATTAGTGTTTAAGATGATGAACGGGAGCTGATCAAGGGAGCTACTTTGTCCTGAATGGTGTTGAACTTCTTGAGTGTTGTTAAAACTGCACTCATCCAGAAAAACAGAGAGTATTCCATTATATTTCTGATGTGTGCCTTGCAGATGATGGACAGGCTTTGGGAAATCAAGAGGTGAGTTACTCATCATAGGGTTCCTAGCTTCTAACCTAATGCTATAACATTTATGTGCCAAGTCTAGTTAAGTTTCTTGTCAATGGTGACCCTCCCAAGTTGTTAATGTAAAGAGACTCACTGATGGTAATGCTGTAGCTATTTAATATTCATGGCTGATATTGAAACCCAAAATGAAATCTGGAATAGTGTCATCCACTTTCCAAAGACAAGGAAGATCCCATGAAAGTGTAGAAGAGAGAAGCAATGTCTTGAGTGAGGCAAAAATAAATGGTTCTTAGCGTATTGTTCTGCACACACACTGAAACTCACCTGAAATGATTCCCAGGAAAAATATTCTTGAGGAGTTGGGCTGTATCTATGAGATAAGTCTGAAGCGAGCTTTCTGAAACTAAGACTGCGATTCTCCCATTGCGGCCTGCAACTTTTCTGTCGGTTGCGATGGGAGACATATGTCTGCAGTCTTGAACAGGGATTTGCACATGTGCTGGCAACATACTTACATCTCCCAGAACCAGCAAACGGTCATCGGCCAGACCACATTGGAAACCGGCGGGAAGGTAGGTAAGTAAGTTAATTTTTTTCTGTATTTATTTTAAACATGTATATATCAACACCTTTCAGGTCCCAATTAAATCCCCCATCTCTCCAGGAGTACTTCATTCTAGTGGGGTTCAGACCAGCTCCCCATTTTTAGGGAACGAATGGGAGACCCTGCTGGAACGAAGGAGGGTGGGATCGGGGCTTTCCAGGGATTGGACGGTAGGAGGTGGTGCCCCCTGCACATGGACTCCCTGGCAATGCCAGCCTGTGCCCCCGGCATTGCTCAAAGGGCAAAAAGCCCATGCCCAGGGGGCACCTTGGCATTGCCTAGCGGTCATCAGCAGTGCCAAGGGAATGGGGTCTACTGTGGGTGGGGTCTAGGTGCAATTGGTGGGGAGGGTGGGGCATCCAGTTGCCACTCTGCACTGGATCAGTCTGGGATGGAGGGAGGGCAGCGATTAGGGCAGGCTAGGTAGAGGGTGTTCTGCCTGGGTGGGGCCTGCTTCCACGGGGGTCTGCCTCCGGGGGGGTGTGGGGAGTGGAGATTGGTGGAAGATCTGTCAGGTGAGGGAGATGGGAGGGGCAATCACCATCGCTAGGGGTGGTATGGCCTGGACATCGGGGTGCTCCAACCTGCGGAGGTCAGAGATAGCCTGGGGATTGTTGTGGGGGCCATGATCGGGCTGTGGGTGGGGGGTCTGCAGGGGCAGCACGGTGGGGGTCTCAGGCTGACCAGAGATCGAGTTGACCAGCAAACGGGGAGACTGATAGATCAGGGCCACTGCGCACATGCAGAGTTCCGGAGCTGTCAAACTCTGACACGAATACACACCGTAACCCCTGGGGTTTTAATGAGTGTGGAGATTCAGGTGAGAAACTGAACTGCCAGAACAGTTGGGATTTAGAACAGCTTTCCTGCCAATTCAAAACTTTTGGGAGAATCGCCCCCAAAGCCACGATTCTTCCATCGCAATCTAGCGAGTCGCAGTGGGAGACACGGGTCTGCACTCTTCAGCAGGGATTTACACATTCATCAGGGAAAGCACACGCACCTTCCAGAGTCACTCACAGTTGTTGGCCAAATAATGCTGGAAACTGTGGGAAGACAAGGAAGTCACATAAATATTTTCTGCATGTATTTTGAATATGTAAATGTGTTCATTTGGCTTTCCTCTGGGTGCTCTGATTTCCTCCCACAGTGCCAGGAGTATTTCCTTCTGGCAAGGTTCAGCCTAGCTCCCCAAGTTGGTGAGAGATTCCACTGAATGAAGGGGGGAGCAATTGGGGCCCCCAAGGGGTCAGGCAGAGAGAGGTGGTGTCCCTTAGGCATGGCACCCTGGCAATGCCAGCCTGTGCCTTCTGCACTTTTCAAGAGGCAAAGTGCCCATGCCCAGAGGAGCACCTTGGCACTGTGCACTGGGCATCAGGCAGTGACAAGGGTTAGGACCTATTGAAGGTGAGCTTTAGGGGGCAATTGGTGGGGACAAGGGGCACTGCTACCACTCTGTATGGGGGAATCAGTCTGGGATGGAGACAGGGCAGTGATTGGAGAGGGCTGGGGGCGAAATGTGGTCTGCTGGGGGGAGTGCTTCCAAGGCGGGGATCAGAGTGGTGACAGTCTGCTGGATGAAGGGTGGGGGGGCATCGCCACTGCTTGGGGCTGGGAGTAGGGTTGGACATTAGGACACTCTGCCGCAGGGAGGGGGTCAGGGCTGGCTTGCTGTGGAGGGTGCGATCAGGCTATGGGGGAGGAGGAGGGGGAGAGCTGGAGGGGAACAAACTCCAGTGCAAATGGGCCACACCCTCTTAGGTTTTAATGAGATTCATGACTGGGACTTCTATAGTAGTCATGATGTAAAGATGCCGGCGTTGGATTGGAGTGGTAAGAACTCAGTAAGAATTTAGCAACACCAATTATTAATCCAACCGATTTATTTGATAGTAAAAAAGCGAGCTTTCAACACTCCCGTGTCTTCATCAGGCAAGTGCAGTGTACTTGCCTGTGTACTTGCACTGCACTTGCCTGATGAAGACACGGGAGTGTTGAAAGCTCGCTTTTTTACTATCAAATAAATCGGTTGGATTAATAATTGGTGTTGCTAAATTCTTACTGACTTCTATAGTACACAGAGTGCGGAGAATCAAGTGAGAAGCTGAACTGTTAGAACAGTTGGGATTTAGAACCATTTTCCCACCAATTCAGCACTTTTGGAAGAATCACCCTCCCAAATATCAAGACAAAACAGGCTAAAAGAACGCAAAAACATAATACATCCTATCAGCAAGCTCTGGCATGTGACTGGAAATGAATGGACTGGCTTTTCCTGGAATGGGACATCTCAGGTTGTGCACCATTAGTTAAACTTGCTCAGCTCAAAACGCTTTTCTGTGTTAATTATAAGGGCAACAGGGCTTAAGGGATTTCAGTGGAAATGGCAGAATCAACAATTTATCTCTTTAACCAATTAAATTTAAAGCTGGAAACAGAAACACTGCGGCACAGACTAAGAGGGTAAATTAAAGTCAAATCAGATACTGAAAGAGAAATAAAAGCAGGGAAAAGATAGATGGAATTAATTGTTCTCTTTTCAGACCACAGAGGTTAATTTGCATTGCATTAACAATGGCCATGTTGTTAAAAGGGCACTTAATTACCAGATTTCTGTTTCTAAATGATAAATGTGTTGCTTCAGCAAATTCTTAATTATCATGGGGACACTGATAGAGAGAATTTGTTTGTGCAAAGGAAATAGTGGAGTGACACAAATCAAGGTAGCATGAAGTTTACAACTCACGCTCTATCCCTTAATCCCCTGAATTTGCTAAACATTTTGCATATTATTAATCGTGTGCCTTATGTTTTTCTTTACTTTTATATACATGGGATTTGGATATTGCTGACTGGGGTGAGAATGTATTGCCCATCTCTAATTGTCCTTGAACTGAGTAGCATTTCAGAGGGCATTTAAGAGTCAATCATATGTCTGTCAGTCTGGAGCCACATATAGGCTAGGTAAGGGCGCAAATCTCCTTCCCTGGAGGACATTTCTAAACCAAAGTGTGTTTTTATCAGAATTGATTTCATGGTCATCATTAGACTCTTAATTCTAGATTTTTATTGAATTTAAATTTCACCATCTGACATCACGGGATTTGAACCTGGGTTACTAGATATTTACCCTACGTCTCTGGATTACAAGTCCAGGGACAATACCACTACACTGCCATTCCCCCATTTTCCAGCAAGATTGTGCCCAAGATTTCACACTCAAAAGGTGGAATTCTCTAGTATTTCAAGCCAAGCCGCCACTGCCAGTGAGAATGTAAAATTTGGCGCTCAGCCAAATCTCCATTCACTGCAGTGGGACCGGAGAATTCCAGCTGCGGCTGGAATCGGAGAATCCGACCCCAAGGAAGAGGTAGGTGCATATATAACACTCCAACATCATGTGGTGTCACTGTGTGATGATTGGATGTTCAGTTTACTGTCACGAGTGAGTTCACAATTCAATATTGGGTAATTTTTTCGCACATAAAATGTGCAACTAATTCATTCATTAATAATAAAATTCACACAATTAACAAACTAACCAGTGGAAATATTCAGCAGTCATTTATCATGCTTCTGCTGAAGTGATTCTTAACACTTTTCAGTTGGACATGGTTGTCAAGTCACCTAAATGAAAGGGAAAAGGTCTCTGATACAGTAGTGTTTGCTGATGCTCAGCTCTCATGTATCATGTTAAATTAGAAGCACTGCAATAAATTACATGTCTCTCAGTAGGTTTCTATTGCTGCTGAAAAAATCTATCCATTCAGGAACAGGGAGGCTCAGTTAACCAGTGAACAGAAATCCTGGGCTCCAGTTTGCTTTACAAGATGTGTCCTTGAGACATGGGCAGTCTTTGATTCCTGGCTTTTAGAACCATACAGAAACTACCGTAAAGAAAGAGGCCATTTGGCCCATTGAGTCTGCACTGACAACAATCCCATCCTGGCCGTACCCCACATATTTCCCCGCTAATCTCTCTAACCTACACATCTCAGGACACCAAGGGGCAACTTTAGTATGGTCAATCAACCTAACCCGCACATCTTTGGGCTGTGGAAGGAAACCGACGCATCCAGAGGAAATGCACACAGACACGAGGAGAATATCCAAACTACACACAGACAGTGACCCAAGCCAGAAATCAAACCCAGGTCCCTGGAACTCTGAAGCACCAGTGCTAACCACTGCACTACTGTACTGCCCATATTTTGTCATGCTGGTAATACAGATATTGAAAGTACATGATCAGCCATCATCATATTGAATGATGGTGCAGGCTCAAAGGGCCGAATGGCCATGTCCCATACTGTTTTGTTATGTTTCTAACTTGGGTCTATTTATCTATGTATATCTTATTTTGCTGGCTTGTCCTGATTCAATCCTGTAGGTTGTGCCTTTTGAAAAGTTTGGCTTTAGCACCGATGACTAGGAGATGGTCAACATGAAGTATTAATTTGGGAGTTACACAAATTAACAAAATCATGAACTTCAAATCTGAATTTGGAATGTTATCTGGCTTTAAACTTAAATCGCTCTCTCGCCACTTAGTTGACTCAAATTCACTTAAACAAATTTTTGCTTATTCAACCTCATAAACTTACAACGATTGCAAGACTTTCACTCTTTCACTTCATCTCTCCAACTTTAACTCCAAAGTCTTAACTATAAATGAATACTACCCAGCTTCTTGAGCTAACTGGCCAGGTTGCTCCTCCCAATATACATCGTCCCTCATGGTTCTTTTGTCTTCTAACAAAGAACAAAGAACAAAGAACAACACAGCACGGGAAACAGGCCCTTCAGCCCAACGAGCCCACGCCGCCGTCCTAACGTCTTAATGACATATAGAGACCAATATAGGGACAATTTGTTACCCAATCATCCTAAGAGCACATTTTTGGGATGTGGGAGGAAACCGGAGCACCCGGAGAAAACCCACGCAACCACGGGGAGAACGCGCAAACTCCCGTAGACACAGGCCCAAATCCATGTGTCTGCACAGCAACAGCGATAGTCTCTGAGCTGTCATGTTGCCCATCTGATGGTCCAGTTTAAGCATACACTAACGACGTGAAGCACTAGGCTACTCCTGAAGTAACATCCAGGAGCAGCCCTCGCACGACCTGTCGAATGCATGCACCTTGTTGGTCAACAAGGTGGACCGAACAGCTTGTGGAAACAATTAAAGTATTTAAACAGTCCTCCTATATCCCTCTATCTGCAGACCGCTCATGTGGCTGTCCAAGAGACCTTTAAACATCCTCTCTGAAGATGTTCTCTAGGGCACACTTGCAATGCGAGGTCTTGAGTCATCGCTGGAGACAAAGGCTGAAACACCCTTTTATATCCCCAACCTTTCCCAATCTTCCAGAAAATTCTCTGGCACAAAGCCAATAACCGACCACAATGTTAGATCACAGCCAATGAAGTTATCCATAATCAACTCTCACACGGTTATACCAGCTACATATAAATTACATAGCTCATCATATATGGAAATAATGGCTCTGACATATCTAAACAACTATCCTTATTTACTTAACACAGTGCCATGTCAATGTTCACCAAGGCCAGGTCACAGCTCACTGCAACCTTCTAATCTGCATTTATGTTTAATTATAACTTGACCAAAATTCCCAGCATACTTGACACTCATTGTCAAAACTGGCTTTATGATAAATGTTGCTATTGTTGTTGCTGTTTCAATTGTCGTTGTAGTCAACCCTCTGACCACAGGAGACTCCAATTAAGACCTTGCTCACACACCGGTACAGTCAACAAAATGTTGGACACCTGACTTAAAATATACAGTTGACTCCTTACTGCATTATTGCATGAGACCAACCTAATTTGGCATCACATAAATCTATCATGAGCTGTTGCTTAACATATCTACCTTATATGAACTGTTTCAACCAAAATACATTTAAATAAATCATATCCATACACAATATGATTATACTCAAAGTGCATTCTGTGTTAATGTCAGTACAGCACGACAGTATAACTGATTATATGCATCAATTGTAAGATTACCTTGTATGGATGAATAATGAAGGAGAGTAAAGACATGAAAAAATATCTGGAAATGTAAATATGGCAGCAGTACGTAAAAAGCAATTTAATATGCAGCAAATTATATAACTGAAAACTCAAAAGAAGATACTTTTTCAATCAACTTCAAGATGTGGGATGGGATTTTCCAGCCATGCTTGGCCCAAGACTGGAAAATCCTACCCGAGGGCAATGGACTACTGTATGGTTTGCCCCCGACCGCTATAATTCACATGATGGGCATGATGGAAAAATTTCACCTATTGTGTTTCTTTAAGAAAACAATGACTGGAATTCTCCGTTTACTGCAGCGTGATCAGACAATCCCAGCTGCGGGTGAGGTTGAAGAATCCAACCCAATTTTAACAGGTCAAATCCAGTGGTATACTTTTTTCATATGGGGACAGTATGGAATGCGCCTCACTCAAAATCTCAAGAGTGAGTTGATTTGAATAATAATATTGCAATTTTAGTCAAGTTTCTCACGTCAGTAGCAACTTTTCCTCATTTGCCTTACCCATCCACGAGCCTTACCAAATAAAACTTTAAATTATAAGATGTGCGATGTGGATGCGTTAGTGTTTGAAATTAAATGAATGAAGAGCAGTATGGTAGTACAGTGTTTAGCACTGCTGCTTCACAGCTCCAGGGACTTGGGTTCGATTCCTGGCTTGGGTTACTGTCTGTGTGGAGTTACACATTCCCCTCCTGTCTGTGTGGGTTTCCTCTGGGTAATCTGGTTTTCTCCCACAGTCCAAAAATGTGTAGGTTAGGTTGATTGGCCACACTAAAATTGCCCCTTAGTGTCCTGAGAGGCATAGGTTAGAGGAATTAGTGGTTAAAATGTATAAGGGGGTAGGGCTTAGGTGGGTTTGTCGTCGGTACAGACTTGATGGACTGAATGGCCTATTTCTGTAATGTAGTGTTTCTATGATTTCTATGAGTGTGATAGCATATAAAAGGATGTGACATGACATGGCTGTGTAATATGAATTTTCAAATAATGGGTGGAATTTTACCTTAATTTGTCAGAAGGTCAGGCAGTACCAGGGGACAGTGCCTGGGCATGTCCATCACCCACTGTGAGCTACACTTAACTTACTGCCCCAATGGGATCCCCTCAATTGAATCCCATTTTTATAAAGATGTTGCACATCTTGCCAATGTCATGTTATGTCTGCGAGAAATGAATATTCAGTGAGAGGGATATCATATGGCAGGGAGGTATATTCATAAGATTTAAATGTATTGAGCTTCCCATCCTTTGTGGGTCGGAACCTCATTATACCATTGGCAGAGGGCAGGAAAATTTGGGAAGTGAGATCTCACTGGCAAGGATCTTGTTTCCTGATCTTGTGGGATTTTGCTTTCGCATCGCTGTTTACACTCACAGATGACGAGGGCTCAAAACTCCACTCAATATATCATATGAAATGTGAGATGTGTGTGTGGTGATAAGTAATACGCTGTGTTACAGAATATTGTTAGCCAAATTTGTTGAATTTATTCGATATTGGCAAGACAATATGGGGACAATTCTCCCAAAAAAATTCTAAGTGTCGAATTTGCATGAAAACTGGAGTAAGTATGTTGCTTTTTTCAGAAGGAGTTCAGAGAAGAATCTCCCACACTCTGTGCACTGCAAAGAGCATCAGCAAAAATCATGTTGGAGCCCCAAACATGCATGCCTGGATCAGCCCTGACAACATTCACCCCCTCCTGGCCTGCCCGAATATCTAGCATCCTGGAACTCCCCCCACTGGCAACCACGACACACTCTATTCCCCCTTGCCCCCCCACTCTCTCCGGTGTCCAGACCCTTTTCTATCCCGTTGGCCAGCCCCAATCACTGGCCTCCTTCCTTCCTCTATCGATTCTGACTGGCAACAGGACTGCTCGCCCAACCCCCACTGATCGCTATATCAGGTTCTGCTTCCATTAGTCCCTGCCCCCATCAGGCCAGCCCCCTTGGAACTGCCCCATGCCTAATCGGTGAGCGTTGGCACTTCACCTTTTTGACAATATCAGGGGCCCAGGCTTGCCTTGCTATGGTGTTAATGCCCAGCAGCTACTCCACCTGGTGCCCCATGCTCTGGGAAGCACCAATTGCCTTCCCTTCACCCCAGCGGGGTCAGGCTACCAGCTCCCTACAAATGGGGGAGCTATTGTAAACTCCACTGGAGTGAAATACTCCTGGTGGCTGGGAGACAGTTTAGCAAGCCCAGAGACTTCAGTCCTGGGCCTGCTAATTGTATTTAACTGATGTTAAAATTACCATGTGCATGCATTATGCAGTTCCATTCCTATTTCCAGAGTGGAGTTGATGGCACAGATATCCGGTACTGGGACCGCACTAATCCAGCCCCACTTAAATCTCGCCTCCATCTGTACTAAAAAAATCAGTGCAGCGGAATGGGAGAATCACCCCCAATGTGTTCACAAAGTGGAAGTACCATCTCTTTAACATTCAGTTGTCCAAATAAAGACAGATGCTTACAACAACAATAACCACATAACTGAGCTGGCAAAACAATGTTTATCGAGTATAATTCAAATTTAAATTCATATTCCCATCACCCATCTCTGAGCCATTTCCCTCTTTCCTCAACACTTTCCTCTCCCTCCCAAAATCCTGATAAGATTTCCTTTGTCCTCACTTTCCATCAGCTGCATATTCAAAAAAAATCATCCGGCATGCCATCATCACCAAACACATCTCTTTGCCTTCCTTGCCAATGTTCCAAACTTTTTTAAGTTCAGCAATATGCAAACGTATTTGAATATATACTGGAGAGGAAAAATTAATTACCTTCACTTTCTGAGCTGAGTGGGTATAATTCGCTCACAGGTCATTGATTACACCCAAAGTGGAAACTCTTAGTTGATGTCTCCAGGCCAAATTATATTCCTCTCTGTACTCACACAGAGAAGCCAAGATGCAATATTTGCTGGACTGAAAAGGGTCAATATGTGTTTTAAAGAGGAATAATGTCGAACAACACAATTTCATGCAGTTTTTCCCAAAGTAACACCATAGTCCATTCCTCTATCACTCCAAATATCTCATCCCTTTCTCAGGCTCCTTCCCATGGAGGTGTAACACCTGTCCCTTTCCCTTGTCCCTCCTCACCATCAAGGCCCCAAACATTTCTTCTGGGTGAAGCAATGATTCCCTCGCATGTCTTTGCAGAACATCATCACTCAGTCTACAAGGATGACCCCCAACCTTCCAGTTACTTGGCATTTCAATTCGCCATCTTGTTCTCATGCTCACATTCCCATCCTCAGACTGCCACAATGTGCAGCCCAACGCAAGTCAAAAGAGTAGCTCCTTGTTTTCTGCTTCGGCACTTTACGGCCTGGACTCAACATTGAGTTCAACTTCAGATAATGAACTCTGCCCTTCAATTTGAATCTTTTTCCCAAGTGCCAGTCTGCATCTTGTTATGTTTTTTGCTTTCAGACAACACAGACCTTTATTCTGCTGTTAACGCCTTCAGTTATTTTGCTGTCAAATAGTACTGAACTTTATTCTGCTCTAACGCTTAACTCAGAACCAAAACTTTATATTTTAATATTATTATCACCATTCCCTTTGACTTGTGTTGTATGACATCTTTGTCATTTAATCTTCCTGCCTTCTAACCTATCCCTGACTTCCTACTTTGCTCTACCTGTCCCTACCCGCTTTTCCCAACAGCATAAAGCTCGTCACCTTTCTCCCTCACTTCAGTTCCAAAGAGTCACATTGGATTCACTAATTCAGTTTCTCTCTCACAGATGCTGTCAGACTGGGGAGTTTTTTGAATATTTTCTGTTTAATATCATCATAAATCCATTTTATACATATTTCTTGAGTAGAAATCACCAAACGAAATGATCTTATAAGGCAAGTACATTTTGAAGCTAGTTTGTATATATAGACCAAATTTTACCATTGACTGTCAGGTGTGAAGATGACTAGATAATTTCACCTCATAATGCTTTTCCCCTTCATTTTCATATCTCTCCTTGAGGTCACCAAACTAACTTCATTTCAGTTCCACATTGTATCATACCATGCCATGTATGAATTCTTTCAAAGTCTGGAATGTGATAAACCTGCACAACTTGTCTTGGAGGTCAACTTCCACATCCCAGTAGAGAAGACAACTGCATGAAATTGTGTTGTTTGACCTGTACTCTGCTTTAAAACATATAATGACCCTTACCTGTCCAGCAAATATTGCATGCTAATAGTTTCTCTGTATAAGTACATGGAGAAGTTAAAAATACAATTTGACCTGGAGACATCAACTAAGAGTTTCCACTTTGGATGCAATCAATGACCTGTGAGCAAATTATACTCAGACATCTCAGAAAGTGAAGGTAATTAATTTTTCCCCTCCAGTATATGTTCAAGCACATTTGCATATCGCTGAACTTAAAATCTATTATCAGCCAACACAACCAGGCAGCACTTTAGAAAGTTTTTTTTCTGTAATTCTGAAGAAAAAGTACGTTCCTCAATATATTTTTGTGACAATCTGGTGTATCTTTATTCATACGCCTATAAATGGGATCATGACAAGAAATAAGCATTGTAATGAGAATGTCTAGCCAATCACTTGTGAGTAATACAATTTCAAATGACAGAAAGTGGTTGTAAGAAACTCAAACAGAGCTATTTATCAGTTATATTTGGAGACAATAGTAGGTTCTGAGACATGCCTGTTAGCGGCCTTGCTCATAAAGAAGTCTTAATTTTAAAAGCCTCCTCAAATGATCACAAATGAGAACAATTAGCAATAATTTGTGAAGGTAATTCATTCATTCTGGGCTTATGATGGTTTTGAAGCCAAAAGTAGTTTCTCTTGCACAATACATATGAAAAGATAACAAAACCTCAGCTCACAGTAGATGTAATTTTTAGTTGAAATTCTGCGATTTTAATTTTCACACTGGTTTAGCCAATGTCAGGTGAATTACATTGCAAAGAAACAAACTCATGATTTCATAATAATCACCACAAAATTGTTTTGTTTTGTGACTGCTGTACGTAGGATTGATGAAATCATTTGGTCAAATTGCAAGTGCATTCATGAAATAATTTTTTGTTAAAACCGCTTATGGGATGTAGTCGCCACTAGTTATGCCAGCACTTATTGACCATTCCTGATTGTCTTTGAATTGAGTGACTTACAAGCCACTCAGAGTATTTCAGAGTCAACTACCTTGGAGTGTGTTTGGAGTCACATGTTGGTCAGACCAGGTAAGGATGGCAGATTTCCTTTTCTAAAGGATATTAGTGAACCAGATGGGTTTTCATGACATTCGTTTCATGGTCATCATTACACTTTTAATGTCAGCTTTTACTGGATTCAAATTTCACTATCTGCCATGGTGGAATGCGAACCCAGCACCCAGACTATGACCCTGGCTCTCTGGGTTGCTAGTCCACTGACAAGACAACTATGCCACTGGCTTCCCTGTGGAGTAAGGGAGTTAATAGGAGTGTATTTGAAACTGAGCCACCATAAGATTGCAAAATAGGAAGCAAAAACTTTTTTTAGAGATTATGTGAAGGAGGAGAGAGGATGTTGAGGCAGAGTGGCTTAAGGAGCAAGGACCAGACCTGAGGGTTTTGGTAATGTGCAACACTGCTGAATTAGAGGAATGCAGATACTTCAGAGAACGAGAAGAGATTATCAAAATAGAGAGACTGTGGCAAGACCGTGGAGGGACTGGGGAACAAAGAACTTAATTTTTAAAATTGGGTTATTGTTAAATTGGAGCTAATATTGCTCACTGGCCATTTGAGGGCTGGTGCCCAAGGAATTGACTAAGCCATTCAATTTAAATACAAGCACAGTATCCAAATTTATGTCTGACTGGCAAATTTCTTGCAGTTTCCTAAATTTACATGGTCACGGTTGTGAAGTGAATTGTCAAAATGTGTTTTCTTCATTACAGAAGACCTGTTGAAAGGTGATCAAGCTAGATAGCTTTACAACTGGCAAGAAATAGAAAGGAACGACAATGCGAGAATATTGCATAATTTAGTGCACCAGTCATAAATCATTTGTTGTTTTGTGCTGTTTGAAGCGCTGGCAATTTTTCATAGTCGCAGCAAAATCTATCTTGTTTTACAACTGCGATTCAATTGCTTTTTTAATCTCTTTATTTGTTGGTTAAGCCTCAAATAATGTCCAATGTGGATTTATTCTGCCATTTTCTCAAGATAATGAGAATTCTGTGTGATAATTTTGTCATAGCGGCCACAAAGGACACGGAATATCATTAATTGGTCTCCCTTTGGGTTTTGTGGAGTACACGTCCCTGTTGAGCAAGTGAGAGTTCTCCCAATGAGGGACAAGTGGTGGGTGATTAAAACCTGCAGTTATGTCGGCCGGAGCACAGGGCTTGATTTGTTGTAAACCTAAAGTGGTCTTTGTTTTAATAAAGCAGTGTTTTACTGGACAACTGGCCTTGGTGAGATTATTGCACAAATGATGAAACCAATACTGTAACTGAAGTAATAGGCTTTTCTGGGGAGAGAAAATAGAGTCAATGTTTCAAGGCAGGAGGGTCATTTCTCTCTCCCCACATGCTGTGGTTTTCCAGCATTTTTGTTTCAGATTCCAGCATTTGCAGTATTTTGCCCTTATAATAGGCTTTTTTGTATTTTCAAAGGGCACGCCACAGATTTGTAGAGATAATGAAATGCCGCAGGCCAGAAATCTTTGTTTCCCTGTTTGTCTCTCTCCACAGATGTTGTCAGGTCTGCTGAATATTTGCAGCATTTTTGTTTCTTATTTGGATGTCCAGCACCCATTTGTCTTGAAATTAAAAGGCTGCCTGAAGCCTAGGGAGCTAGCGTATCAATGATGACCACAGTTTGAAACACTTACACACCCAAGGTGAAAAAGCAGATCCCATTGACACACAACAGTGGTGGCAGTTTAGGTGAGATAGAATACCACAAGTAGGCCAACAAACTCAATTAGATTGGCAGACAACCAGAGTGTAAACTGCCCAGAAGATCCAACAAAGACATTATGATCCAAATTATGGGGAGGGAGAGAATGAACAGTACAATAATGGGCAGCACTGGGTCATGTGTTGGGTATCACTAGTGTTTAGCCATACCTGACAAGTTAGTGCAATATCAGGGATCACCATGCATTGTAATGGTATGCAGTGCAGATAGCACACAGAACAGTTCTGGAAGTAGCTGATGCTCGGGCACTCTTTTAGTGCTTCTGGGGATGGTAAGCATTGCATTATCGCACGGACTGCCTAACTTAAAATCCCAGTCAATTAATCGGACCATTTGGGGAGAGTGACAATCCTGTTTCATCCCAAAGAGTGATTGAGGCAAAAATGAGATGATGACAAACATTGCGAGTCAGATTTCACACAGTGTGACATCCCATTAGCTGAAACAAGTCTACTTACACAGCGTGCCAGAGAGAAATTTATGTCTTGCGAAATAAAAAATGGCATAAATTTACACCTCAGCTTTCTTTGTAGATTGGGTTATTTAAGATGAAAAATCACCCGCAAATGAAGCAGCTGAGACAAAGCCTCCTCACTGAGTCCTGCCGCAACACATTTCAAAGACAATAACTCAGCTTCTAACAGCTTTCTTACCAATGAAGATTTCTGAAGCATTTTTTTTCTCCATTTGCCCGGAGTGTCAAACAGATGAGTACAAGTAATGAAAAATAATACTCTAAGCCTTAGAGAACTGAATTTCAAATCCTGCCAAAGAGGAAGGAGATGGGCTATTAAGGAGTGCAATTTGATTTTTAATTGGACTCCTAGCTTCAATCCACCCTCAAATCTGTGGGTGTGCATGCTTAAATTAAAGAACATTAAAAATATTCATCAATTGATGATTAAAGTATATTAGCTACAGCTCTGGCATTAACCTTAGATGGAAACTTTATTTTTTTTCAACCAACAGAGTTGCTGTCAGGCCAAGGTCCACTGCACAAGGTTGAAAAGCCTCCAGAGGAAACAGAAGGTAAATCAAGTCATGGTGGCTAATCCGGCATATTTAAAAATCTATAGACAGTTAGACAGTAACAGAGTGATGAAAGTAAGCAGGATTGAAGGGTTGCACCCTAAAGAAGATACAGTATAAGATTGAATGATGATTTAGGCATGAGGAATCTGAGAGGGAAGCTGTAGGCTGATCTGTCTGGAATTAGAGAAACAAGAGATAAAAATTCAGAGGATAGTGATTACTTTAGCATCAATTGTGCCAGATAAAGGTTTCAGCAAGCATATTGTGGAGGTGAAATATAAACCTATTCCACTTACGAACTGTGTAACCACAACCAGCATGAGTCCATCTCCGAACCGCACAATGTCCTGGAACAGACAGGAAAAGGACAGAGAAGAAACAATTCTTCTGATCAGTTTTGGAAAACACTTGTGTTGGAGCCCTCATTCTGTTTGGCTTCACTTCTCCATGGTCCCGACCTTTGTCTTCCTTGCAGATAAAGAATGAGTTTACTTGCACATTTACTTGCTCTATAACCTATCTAAACTGAAAGTGATGGTGAAAAACACACTGCAACCCGACCAGGGAGCTCCTCTATGTTGCTCTTGGAGGATAGACTCAGTTCCTGAGGTATGCATGAGTCCAGTGTTCTAGCCCCATATACAGAAACTGGGTGACAAAAACTTTTGGACTACTTTTCCCATATCTGTAAATCGTGCTCCCTGACTATAAATATCAAGAAAACCATGGTCATGGGACAAGTTGTTCAATTTACACTTCCGGCTACAATACATACCAACTCACTGTAAATTGTTTAATAAATTAAGACATTCGACTTCCTGCTATCAGAAAAAAAGACTCACTAATGTCTAAATTTGATACTGGTAGTGCATTATGGATCTATTGTGACAGGATAAAATTATAAATTCTCCATCTTACAGACAGACCACCAAGTGTTTTGGCACAAATCAAACAGACATGGCTTCTTTGATCAGGTACATCCTCAGGAAGGAAGACCCATGAGGCAGACAACTAGTGGGGCACCCAAGACTCCACTTCAAGTTCTTATAAGTGTGTCTTGAAGGCCCTGAACAATAACTACCACAGCTGGGAGTCTCTAACTGCCAAAGAAGGAAATGGTGACACCTACTGTTGGCTGGCATGCAGTACTAAAAAATCAGTTGCTACAACTGCTTGGCAGCAAGTACCAAGTGGGTGGCATGGTGACATGGTAGTTAACACTGTTCTCCCAGAGCCAGGACGCAGGTTTGATTCCTGGCTTGGGTCAATGTTTGTGCAGAGTTTGCATATTCTCCCCACGTCTGTATGGGTTTCCTGTGAGTGCTTCAGTTTCTTCCTGTGAATGCTTTCAGGTCTGAAAGACCTGCTAGTTAGGTGCATCAGCCATACTAAATTCTCCTTCAGTATACTCAAACATATGCCGGAGTGTGGCGTCCAGGAGGTTTTACAGTAATTTCATTGCAGTGTTAATGTAAGCCTATTCGTGACACTAACAAATAACTAACTAACTAACTAACTAACACCAAAAACATGAATCCATAATGACATTTGGCAGCTTCATATGTGGTGCTTATGGTAGAACCTACTTCTCAAGAATTGGCACATTCAGCTATTAGCAAGGCTGTGCCATATGAAGGCTTCACACCTAAGTGGATTGGAGCTGCATTTTCATCCTCCCTCACAGATGAAAAGATGCCCACATTTCATATGAAAGTTCTCTGACCTCATCTGCGGCTAGAATTGTTTGGTCCTACTCTTATGCATGGAGGTTTGGTGGAGAACGAAAATTTTCCATTCTTGCTAGCAGTTGTAGCAAGGCAAATGAGATTGGAGAATTCTGGCCCTACTGAACTGACTATTTTCTCCATTAAAGCATTTCCCCAGTTCACCATTTCTTCGTATTGTCAGCCTTAGTTCTAAATAATGAATGTACCACGTGGATATAAGAAATAACTGAAGAATGATATAATGGTTAGAAAGTAAATTACACATTGAGCAAGGTGTGCAGAAATCACCTCCTTGCAAAACGTAACAGAGATCAGTGTATCAGCAACTTTCAGGTGTAACTGAGTTGGTGTGTGGGCTGAGGCAGTGCAACAGAGACATGCACATGCAGATTGTGAATGTATAAACTCAGCCTGAAAACAAGCCTCACAGGAGCCTGCTTTAAGGCTGAGTATGTTACATTCTTGCTGCATCAAAAACTGCTTAAAGAGTAACGTTAGGGAATTTAAAGCCTCCTCAGAATTCTACATTAATGGCGATCTGCTTTTGCACCTCAGGGTAACTTCCAGAAATGATCTGCGTTCAAAGATAGATCGCATTCACGACCTTGGACCAGGGACACCAAATGGTGTAGACGATTCTTGTATTTTCTCGGAATAGTTAACAAAATCGCTAGAAAAAGGCAAATTCAATAATTTCCATCACAGAGTGTGTGTCAGCTTTATTCTCAAAGGACATGGGGATTTTTTCTTCAGTCAGAAGGATGTCCCAGTAGACTGGGACAGAAAAATATTTGTATTCCTTAGTGTCTGAAATGACTGGAGGACATTGGTGGAACCTGGATATGAAAGTTAATCATGTTCCTCAAAAAGAAGAGTTTAAGGTGACTACTTTGTTTCAGTTTTACATGCAGTTATATGTCTGAGATACTTCAGTCATTCTCATCACAGAGACAAAGTAGAAAGGGTTGAGAGCTTCAGGTTTTTCAGTGTCCAGATCATCAACAACCTAACCTGGTATCTCCCCATAATTACAATATAGTTAAGAAAGCCCACCAATGTCGCTGCATTCTCAGAAGACTAAGGAAATTGGGTGTGTCAGCTACAACTCACACCAACTTTTCCAGATGCACTATAGAAAACATTCTTTCTGGTTGTATGACAGCTTGCTACTGCTCGTGCTCTGCCCAAGACCGCAAGAAACTACAAAAGGTTGTGAAAGTAGCCCAATCCATCACGCAAACAGGCCTCCCATTCATTGATTCAATCTACACTTCCTGTTACCTCGGCAAAGCAGCCAGTATAATTAAGGACCTTGCGCACCCTGAACATTCTCTGTTCCATCTTCTTCCTTCAAGAAAAAGATACAAAAGTCTGAGGTCATGTACCAACCAACTCAGGAATAACTCACCCCTGCTGCTGTCAGACTTTTGAATGGACTTACCTTGCATTACTTTGATCTTTCTCTACTCTCTAGCTATGACTGTAACACTACATTCTGCACTCTCTCATTTCCTTCTCTAGAAATGGTATGCTTTGTATAGCACGCAAGAAACAATACTTTTCACTATATATTAATACATGTGACAATAATAAATCAAATCAAATCAAATCAAAATCAAAATCAGTTTCTCATACTGGCAACCATGGTTTTACTTACTCTATGTTTTTATTTAAACCACTTTTATCACTTCTACTCACTTAAATTAAAGCTACGTTGATGCCCCGGCTCGCGTTCTGCATAACAGATTGGATCACCCACTCCCCTCCCATCCTTAGACATCCCTTGGAGTATACAGTAATATCTGAGAGATAGAAATGGAGTTAGTGCAAATAACATCAACTGAATTGAATCTTTCTTGGCCAAGAAGATTGTTGTGGAATAGACATGAGGAATGTGGAATGGAACATTGCCCATTCCAGCAGTGGATCATTAAAAAAGCATATAATTTGGATGGATAATATCCATTCTGCCATGATCTCAAAATGTGCAAAAATAAAGATGTATTTCAGCTTTCGGTTGGTAACTTTCTCTTTCAGAAAATGAATGGCTGGTTATATGTTCCCAATATGTTCTGATATTGCAGCATTCCTTTCTGTATATATTCATTCTTGATGTTAATGAAACTTCTAATCTGTCTATCATTCTTGATTACCATTTTCTCAATAGGCTTGGATGAACATCCTATCATATTACGTATCTGGCTGATTGCATTACCACTATCGTCTGTAATAAATACAATAAATCATTGCTATTTTCCACACAATTGTTGTTCCAATTTCGATGCTTGTTTCTGATTTTACCTGATTCCTAAATCTCTGGTTTCTTTTCTTTGCTGCCAATGCCTTATACAATTTTTGCCCCAGTATTCTGTTTATTTGCTTATGGTATGCTCTTCCTCCTTAGGCCCTTATTGTTAAGTCATCTGAAATTTAGTATTCCAAAAATTAGAGTTCTGGCCTCTGTTTTTATTGATTGAAGAAACTTGTCAGCGTTCATAAGCCAGGAAACTTCAATTTCCTCTTAGGGAAATGTAGTCTAAGTAACTGACTAGATTTTGTCATTGTCGTAGTGTCAGATTCTCTGATCTGATCTTCAGAGCAGTATGTGACAGTACTGTGCCTTTAAGAAATGTTTCTTATGCAGGATGTACTTGCCTATAACAAGCACCCTCTACTGTTACTATAGCAGCATAACTGTTCCTAATTGTTAGAATGTTTATTTTAATCTGGACTAAATCTATCCTGTTGTTTGTGGGGGGGGAGGGGAGTTTGCAGAATAGGTCTAGATTGGATTGTTTAAAGTAAAATTGAGTGATTGTGTGGAGCTAGACTTACGCAGAGAACTCAAGCTTCTTTGCTGCTTTGATTTGTTAGAGTGCAGTGCTTCACCTTTCTTCTCTGAAAATGGAGACTAGAATCTGCCAAGGAATAAGAGATTCTGCTATTTGGGGATTTTTTTTCTGGAGATGATTATATGAGAATCAGAAGACAGATGTCCATCTGGGTCTCTTTTAACATAAGGGATATTAAAAGATTGGAAATCCAGTATCCACGTGATATATCTGCTTTTGGTGTGAAGTAGTTTGAAGAAGGGATTTATGTTTATGGGATTACTGCTAAATTGGAACAATGGAGGTAGATAGCTATTCAAAAATAGACATGGCCATGTTTCAGTATGTTAATTGGTAAAGGTTATGCTAATTTTTGTAATATGCTAAATTAAGTTTGTTTTGATAAAAGCTTCCGAGTGGGTCAATTGAATAATACCTGGAGTGAAACATCATATGCTCACCATAATGCCAAAATCAAAGGTGAAAGTTGAGTTCTAGACTAACTTCATTAAACACATTGGAGTGTCTGATCTGGTTCCTAACAAGCAATGTAAGGACTCTGTGAATACATGGACTTCTGTTCCTAGCCCAACTGAATCTCCAGTAAAATAGTACATTAAGCCAATACTTTCAATGACCTGATCAAATGGTATTGATAGTGTGAAATTATATTACAGAATTTAAGGATAACTATTTTAAAAGTACATTTCCATTTTAAAACCTTTAGGTTAAGTAAAACCTTCGTCAGAATGGGCATCATGAAATGTCACTTCAAACATGGTCAGAGCTGGCTACAAAAAATATTTAAAGATCAAAAGACTCCTCCAGGGATGTCCATCCCACCCTCTTTCAAAAGAAGCCTCTTGGCTTCTGAGAGTACAGGAGTTGGTAAGGGTTCGCTATTCAGGTTGGGTCAATGAGGTAGGCAGATCAGGTTAAGTAGGTTCAAGGAGGTAATTGGTTTGGGATAAGCCAGGGGAAATAGTTGGATCGGGCTGGGGTAGGGGGTGGGTGGAGGTAGGGAGGATGGGGTACTTGGTTTGGAGAGTGTAGTCAGTTACAGATGGTAGTTCAATTAGAGAAGTAGTCAGATCAAGTGGGTAATCAGGTCAAGGGGGTGGTAGTCGGGTCAAGGGAAGGTACCGGGTCAGTGGGATTGTCAAATTAGGGAGTAGTCCGGTCAAGGGATAAGTCAATTTGGAGGTAGGAAGGTTGGAAGGATGGTTGTCTTTGTGGGGGAAATCATTGCCTTGGGGGGAGACTGCTGAAAGAGAGAGTTGGGTCAGGTGGAGGTGGTTGGAGGTCAGTTATGGTGCACCATTCAATTACACTGGCTAATTATTGAGATAGAACAGGTTTGAAGCAGTGCACATTTCCAGACTAAATGTTGGGAAAGTCTCACATGTCTAGCACAAGGCTCCGATTCTGAGCTATCAGAGATATTTGTGTAGTGTCCTGAGCTGTGTAAATCAATCCATATGAAGTTTAAACTTCCTGCCAATTTCAATAAATGTGCACACATCAGGACATCCATCAGGCCCTGATGCACAACAGCAACTTCAGTCCTGATTTTGCTATTCTGGATCTTGAAAGGTTAAGACCAATGATTCCCATCCTGTCTCTCAGTCGGATATGCTACTTTACTCCTCATTTGACTCTCAACTGTACAACATGAGATTTTAATCTCCAACCTATCTCTCTGTTGATAGGTTGGGTATCAGATCACTAATGTATTTGGCATCTCAACTTTTGAAGATATTTGTCTTGAATCCATGAACCCAACAGCACTTAACCTGAAAGGATTTATGAATGACCTGGATAAGCTAAATAATCTCCTTCGATCTCTCTAATGTTGCAATAAATCACTGCGCTAATCTCATTATGTCACACTATTAAATATCCATGTCTGTATGTTTGAAATAAAATCATAGGTTTTGCGATAAAAATTAATTAGCACTGACATTCACATTTGCAACAATTGGCAGAGTCAGTACCTATGGATATAAATGCGGAAATGGCACATTGGTTAGCACTACTGACTCACAGTGCCAGGGACCCGGGTTCAATTCTCAGCTTGGGTCACTATCTATGCAGAATCTACACATTCTCCCCGTGTTTGCATGGGTTTCCTCCAGCTGCTTCAGTTTCCTCCGGCACTCAAAGATGTGTGGGTTAGGTTGATAGGCCATGCTAAATTCTCCATGATAAAGTGAACAGGTGCTGGAGTGTGGCAACTAAGGGATTTTCACAGTAACTTCACTGCAGTAGTAATATAAAGCTATTTGTGACACTAATAAATAACTTTAAAACTTTCTTTAGAATTACTAGTTCCTTTGATGGAAATCGGTGCTGATCATTTACAACAATGTGTGATTGATACTTGATCTAGGAATAGCTTATTTCAGTCAAAATACAGGAATGCAGGAACAAATATTGATTTTGCATTTTTATGATGAGAAGCCAATTGGGAGACACTCACATTTAGGTACATTGGATCAGCCTCAATCAAGCGATGCTAATATCCGGTTTGCTTGAAAATGCACAACAGGCCCATTAATGCACAAATTGCTTCAATTTTTAATGGTTTTTGCTCTTGTTTGTTATATTTACCAAATTGCAGGAAAGCTCTTTCTGCTTATTCCCTGCTAGCTTCCCACAAACTGACTGTGCAACGTTGTAGATTGACTCTGACTTGGTGTTCAATTCATAATTCATCTACAACACAAAAGGACAGGTCAATTTATTTAAGTCATCCCAGCTCAGCGAAGAGTAGGTTTTACTTGAGGTGCTTTAATGTAGTTACAAGACAAGCAAGTGTGCTGACAGCACTAATGGATGTGGATCAGGATTAGAGAGATGGTAATTTTTGCTTCCTCGAAGTATGAGCAAATTCACTCAAAGCTGCAACTTTAAAAAGCCGCGTTGATCTGGTACTGTCCTGCATTATTGCACCTAAGTGCAGTTATTACATGGGTTCACATTGAGCATACTGCACAGAAACATAACCTTTAGCTTAACCACTTCCATGCCAACATTTATACTCCACTGGAGCCTCTTCGCATTCTTCTTCATGTAACCTTATTAGCATAACTCTCTATTCTCCTCTGCCTTCTCTGTATATCTCACTCTCCTTTATGTGCATCTCAATGATTCACCTCACTTACTCCTTCAATTCAAATTCCAACTATTCTCTAGGCTAAATATATTTCTTCTGAATTCCCCGTTTGACTTCTTGGTGACTATTTCACATTGATAGTCTTCAGTATTGTTCATCTCAGTGGAACCACAATCTGTGTTTCCTCAATCAAAGTCTTTCAGCATTTGTTAGACTTCCATTTTCAAGAGAGAAAGAAAGATCTTTTAATCTTTTCGAATCAGTATAACCTGCTGAAAATTAAGGCTGCACCATTTAGCTCCATAGTGCCCAGTTTTGTTTTTGGCCAGAATCCTTCAATGTCATTTGCCCCTGCCACTACTGCCCATGGGAATGGAGATTTTGGCACTTAGCCTCCATGAGCAGCCCAGTAGCACAGTGGTTAGAACAGCTCCAGAGACCCGGGTTCAATTCCTGACTTGGGTCACTGTCTATGTGGAGTTTGCACGTTCTCCCTGAGCATTTCCTCCAGGTGTTCCGGTTTCTTCCTGCAGTCCAAAATGTGTGGGTTAGGTGGATTGGCCATGCTAAATTGCCCCTTAGTGTCGGGGGGACTAGCTAAGGTAAATGTGTGGGTTATGGGAATAGGGCCTGGGTGGGATTGTTGTTGGTGCAGATTCAATGAACTAAAAGGCTCTCTTCTACACAATAGAGACTCGATGAGTTGGCTTCTGCAGTACCCTTGTCCCTGGCTTTGCAGGCCAGTCAAGCCCAATATCTCTCCATATGTGTTCTGATTTTGAAGTTATTCTCAGAGAAAAGGTGCTGTTTCTTCTTCATGATTATCTTCCACCTCTTCCATTTTCTGCTCTTCCCTTGCTGTCTGACCATGAAGTGGTCCTTGGATATATGAAAAGAGATTGGCACAAGGCTAGGACAGTGGCCAGCTTGGGAGGGTGGAGGGGAAAGGGGGAGCAAGAAGTGTATGGCAATACCTTTGACAATGTTGTAAATCAAAACAGGTAAGAAGATGAGGGGGAAACGGGATGAGAGTGATAGGATTCAGTTTAAGTACACAGTCATTTCAGTGGTACAGCTTCAGCATTTGCCTCAGTCACAGTCACTACAATGGTGGCAAACACTACCTCATTCACTGGGGTGAAAAGATACAGCTGGGTTTGCCCCCTATCAGTTTGAGCCTGCTGTCTTTGGGTGGAGTTCACCTTGTCCTGCAAGAGAAAGAAATGTATGTCAGTGAGTGTTGTCCAACGTATTTGGGTACAGTGACTGTCATGATTAAATAGCTAACGTTGTATGCTGTGAGGCCTGCAGCAGTGCCAACCCTGCGAGATAAAACTATGAGTACTGAGTATGACTCATGATTGACTAAGATTGCTGGTAGGTGAGTGATGGGGATATGGTGAACTGAGCAGTGTGCAAAACGGGTAGTGTAGTTGGTGTAAGTTAAAGCAAAGGTAAATTCACTGTCCTTTGTATCTCATGTGAGATCAGTAAATTTCTTGCAGCATCCAAGTTGTCAGGACTAGATCCCTGGCATCGACAGCTATCTGGTCCTGTTGCTTTCTCATTGCTTATCTGGTTCCCTGTGGATACAGAGCCTCTCTCCATCTCCCCATCTCATTCAGTAGGGCCTCAGATGCAATAGCAGAAACTCTTGAAACCCAGTGTCTGCAATGAAGTGCCAGCCTTGTGTGTTGGCCTTGTCAAAATGCTCTTATTTCAGCCAAAACACAAGAGGTGTAGGTTGGAATTGAGTAGTGCAGGCTAACTTTAAATCACACTAGCCTATCATGATTCTGACTCCTTTGTCCATGTGTTGAGCTACTCAACTGTATGGTTAGTATTGACTGCATGCCACAATCATCTGAACTAGTAAGTGGTATGAATTTTACATGCAGCCTGCAATGGAAGCAACAGACGCTGATTAATCGCATGTCACAATTCTATTACACATTTTCATTGAATTTTAAATGTAAATATCCAAATGGAATAAGCGGGCAGAGTATGGATGCACAAGTCAGGAAATGTTGCAGTTCAAGTTAAATTTAATGTGATGTTATCAAGGGAAAAAATAAGAATGGTTAAGCATGGCAAAGAGAGAGCACCAAGATTTTCTAATTTTGCACTGGAGCTCTTGGTGAGGTGGAGAGGAGATATGCCATCTATCCGCATGGAGCTCAGATAACCTCACAGACATATGATCAAATAACCATCATGGTCAATGCTAGGAATCTCACCCTGACAAACATATCTGAATGTAATGAAAGCATAAAGCCTCGCAAGAATTTCAATGACCTCACACAAGGGTCAAGGTTAGTGAATGTACATTCAAAATGCTATACCCCACTGACTGCACCACCAGTTTCACACACTTCTGAATTTGCCACACCTCCATCTCTCGCCCACTAACAATCCTTAACTATCTCTACCTGGTAAGGCCACAGAAATGCAAACAAAACATTAGTAACAGGATAAAATTGAAAAGGAGTGAGGAATTGGGGGGGAACGATTCTCCCAAAAAATTCTAAATGCTGAATTCACCAGAAAACTGGTGTAAATCACGATTGTTTTCTTTCAGTGGAAGTTCACACTTGCATCTCCCACACTCTGTGTAATGCAGACGTTACAATCGTAAACATCATTCAGGGGGTGGGGGGTAGCGGTGGGATGGGGTCTATTCATACCAGAATCAGGCAGTTCCAGAACTCCCGATCAGGCAGTTCCCGATCTGGCCAGCCTGGAACAATCGCATTGCTGCCCTTCCAGCCCTCCCCATGCCTTCCCATGTATTCCCGGGCCAGCCCTGAGCCCCTGTCCAGGAGCACCATGATCTCCAGCATCCTGCCATGCCCCAGCAAAACCCCTCCTCCAAGCCTGTCCAGATCACTGGCCTTCCTCCAGCTCCAACTAGATCCCAATGCAGACAGGCAGCACCTCCCATGCACCAATCACCTCTAAGCTTCACCCTAGGCCCCACCCCTTTGGCACTGTCCCATGCCCAGTGGGCAGTGCCAATGTGGCCATGGGCATGGGTACTTTGCCGCTTAGGCAGTGCCAAAAGACACAGGCTGACACTGCCAGGGTGCCTATAGACAGGGGGTAGCCCCCCCTCCACTGTCTGGCTCCCTGAGGGGAAGAGCTACTCTAAACCCCACTGGAATGAAATTGTACTGGCGGGATGGGAGATGCTATTGGGCCTGGAGAATTCACTCTTGGCCTGATAATTACATTTACATTACATTAAAATAGTTTCCAGCATGGTCCCACCTGGATATCTAGGGCTCAGAGATGTGCATGCACTGGGAACGCATACATGAATCGCATGAATCGGTACACGTGCAATTCTCATGGCCCAACATGCTAAAAAATTAGCGCGTGGTGATAGCGCACCCCAATATTCAAGAGAACACAACGAAGCCCACACTCCTATGAATAGTTCTGGCCTACATACTGGCTAGAATTCCCCAGCTCTTCAGTCTGGTGAGATCCCCTGGATCCACGGACAGTGCACCTCTGCTGCAGATTTCCCGGTGAAGTCCTACTCTTAACTGCGGGACCCAATTTGGCACGTCATCTCCCAACAGCAGAAAGATGCAGCGGGGAGTTCAGGTAATCCCTCCCATCGTTTCAAAAAATATGTAAATTTATTAGGATGATACTAGCTCTGAGTGGTTACTGATCAGGAAAGATTGAACAGGCTGGAGTAGGTTCTCTAGAAAGGCAAAAGCTTCAGCCAGATTAAGGTAACAAAATGGGGGATAGGGTAGACTAGAGAAGAAAGAAGGTATAATAGATAACTATGTATAGAAGATATAATAGAGAGAAGATGGATGGAATTCTCTCCAAAAATTCTAGGTATGGAATTCACGGGAAAACTGGAGTAAATTCACACTGCTTCTTTTCCAGTGGGAGCTCACACTAGAATTCACACTGGGAGATGTGCACATGGCAGGAGCTTATGTACAAATCCTGTGCATTCCTGGCCATGAGATTCTCTCATCCTGCTGAGAAAATTAGTGGGGTGGGAAGGGAGAACACACCCCCCCCCCCTCACCCCCCGATATCTCTGCATGTGGAAAGAACAAAACTGAGGGCTGTAAATCTTATTTATTGACTAATAACACCCATTGGGAATTCAAGACAAACTTCTCTGCACAGAGATGGCTCAAATTTTGTGGTTATTACGTGAAGTGATCGAGGAGTATCATAGACAAAGAAGCACGAGGCAGAAGGAAATTGAAAATTGTGCTGATAGAATTAGGCAAGGGAAGTTAGAGGAAACTCATGTGGAGCATAAATAACACCACCTGGGTCAAATGAACTGTGCATTCTATGTATATTTTGTGCAACATTTCTACCTGACTTTGTTTCTGATCCTTGAATGTATTCCTGTGCCTGGTTCTGGTTCTGTGTTACAGCATTGTAGCTGGATACATGATACTATAACTGCTGCTTCCATTTGCCAGTGGCTGTCCTTTGGTTTCTTCTCGCATGTAGGAATCAGACAGAGGCACACGGTGGCAATAATGTATCAACGTGGCCAAATGATTTTCCATCATATCTGTGAGGAAGTATTTCCTTTGGGTTCTGTTAGCTTAAGTATGCAGTGTGAGTATTTTTAGCAAATTAATATGTAAATTTGTGAAACGAGGACATTGCAGTTGGCACTACAGATGTGAAGAAGGGAGAAAATTAGAAAATGAGATTTGTGATAGCAGTGCAAGGGATCAAAAGAATTTTCCCTTTTCTATTCGCCTTGCTCAGACGAGACAGAGTTTTAAATTATATGGCCGTTAATGGATTTGTTTATTACGAATATCACAAGAGGATCAGAAAATTACAGATGTGTTAAATGAATTACAACGTCAGTGCGAGGTTGCTGAAGAAATATTAAGATTTAGATTAGTTTACAAATGGAGAAGCTCTTTCTTTGTAGAGGACTACATAGTATTTATTATTCAGAAATAGGCCATTCGGCCCAGCTGATCTATGCTGTTGTTCATGCAACTCATGACATTCACATTACACCCTCTTTGTAAAAGCCAATCAGTACATCCTTCTATTCCTTTCTTCTTCATGTATTTATTTAGCTTACCCTGAAAAGATGCTATTCACCTCAACTATTCCTTAAGAAAGTTTTACATTCAAATCATAATTCCACGCTAAAGCAATTGTATCAACTTAATATAGAGAGTTTGAAATGCTCGCTTAACTTCTATTTAGCGATGCCCACTTGGTTGTCCTCTCTCGCCCCGGGTTAAACATTGAGGGATAGTGACCCAAACTCTGACCTAAGTTCATAATACAAGTCACTGAGTTATACTGCGCTGAAGAAGTGCTGCACTCCAGCATTGAGCCCCCTCCCATTGCATCTTCCTGCTCTAATAGATGTTCAAATCTTAATGGCACAATCGAAATGAGTATTTCTTTTGGACTGACTACTGCATCCAGTTTTGAGCCTTGAAAGGGTATATTGGCCATGGAGTGTGCACACTGACAGTTCATGACACTGATTGCTGGAATGAGGGAATTGTCCCATAAGAAGAGATTGAGTCAACTAGGTCTATTTTCACCACATTTAGGAACATAGAGAGTTGATCTCACTGAAACATTGAAAACTTTCATGGGGATTGACAGATTGATGTTGAGACGATGTTTCCCCTAGCTAAGAGTCTGGACCAAGGAACCACAGTCTCAGATTAAAACGTCACCTCTTAGCCATTTAAGACTGAAATGAGAAGAAATTTCAACTCAAAGAATTGTGGATCTTTGGAATTTTCTATTCCAGAGCATTCGGGATGCTCAGTTGTTGAGTATATTCAGGACAGAGACCAATAGATAGCCAAATACTGAGGGGATTAAGAGATAAAGAGGTAGTGCAGAAAGGTAGAGCTGTGATACGAGATCATTCTAAATGGAAAAGCAGGATTGAGGCCATAATGGTCTCCTCCAGTTACTATTTCTTATGTTCTTCTGTTCTCCAGCTATCCTTTTTGATCTTCCAGTTCCCTGCTATTGGATAACTTTTCCCTGTAATACATCTGAACCTCAAGTTCTGGAAATCTATCCTAATTCAGATCATGGCCACAATTTAGGCAAGATGATTAGGCAGACATACAACCCAACCTGAAAGTACGTGGAATCGTGCGAGAAGGCGTCAGGTATGCTTACTGACATTGCTGTGTCCTTGCACAATAATTTGATTGGCAGGTACATGCAAGATTTGGAAGCGTCTTCCTCCACAATCAAACCCATAATTTTAGCCCATTTAAGGGAAAATTGAATGCAATTTTACATGACCCATCTGCTGTTATGGTTGGTGGACAGACCAATTGGCTAGGCGGACTTCACATTTTAGCTGTGTTAAATATTTAATCCTTTGATGAACAAACTTTCCATAAATAGGCATCCTCCCAATTATCAGGCAAAGGCATAAGCATAGGTATGCGAGGAGGGAGGGTACTTGAATGTTTGGAGAACAATGCATCCTAAAGGTACAGAGTTCATCTTCTTCTGCATTCACCACAAATGTAACACCAGAATTGATTATTTTCTCATGCCAAAAGCAATATTTCACTCAGTGATCTCCTGCTCCTTAGGTAGTATTGTGATCTCTAACCATGCTCCTATTCTCCTGAAGTAAAAATAGTTGAATCAGAGAAAAAGAATGGTAAGAATCCTAGCTGTTCAACGTGAAAGAAATTAATGCAATCCAAACAGCACTGGAGTTCTTGCTGCCTCAACGTGCTGATGGGAGCATATAGTTTGCCAGACAAAAACTACATGAGTTTAGAAAAAAAACAAATTGATATTTGGCTCTCCTTACTAAGAAGAAATTAGACTATTTCATCTGTGCTAGCCTCCAGGGGAAAAGGATGATTAGGATGGAAGATATTTATAAGGCATTTGTTAGGTGCATTGGCCATGCTAAATTCTCCTCAGTGTATCCGAACAGGTGTGGCGACTGGGGGATTTTCACAGTAACTTTGTTGCGGTGTTAATGTAAGCCTACTTGTGACACTGATTAATAAACTTTTAAGAACTTCTATGCTGATTTATATGGAACAGATCAGTCTGGACATGCATTAGTACGTATGGAATACTCATTTTCTTCCTTCAAACTCCCAACAACTTCTGAAGACCAAAGATTGAACCTAAATGCTCCCATTTCTAAGGGGGAAGTTTTTTTTGCCTTCAGGGATCTTCAATCTATGAATCTCAGGGGCCTGGTGGTTTTGTGAGAGAATTTTATCAGGAATTTAAAAACTTGATAAGAAATCTTTTGATTGGTGTGTGTGACCACTCATTTGAAACAGATTTGCTGCCACAGTCCCTTCAAAAAGCAAATAGCTCCTTACTTCTGAAGGGAGACAAGAATCCTGAGGAATGTACATCCTTTCAGCCAATCTCACTCTTGAATATAGATTTGAAATTGTTGTCTACAACACTGGTGATACAGCTAGAAAATATCCTCCCCTTGATTACCCAGGGCAATCAGACTAGGTAAATATAAAGGGCCAGAATTCTTGTAACAACGTTCGGAAGTTATTAAGTATCATTCAGGTCTTCTGAAAGCAGACGATAGATAGCTTAGTAATCTTACAAGATGCAGAAAGCTTTAGAATGAGTGGAACAGAATTATCAACTCTGCAGGCGGCAGAAATCTGGGCTGGGTGGAGTTTGTTAAGTGGATACAAGCGTTTTATAAAAATCCACTGACAGGATTTCTTACTGACCATTGTAGATGTGATCATTTTTGTCTTCAGCGAGGGACTAGGCAGGATTGTCCGTTATCACTGTTACTGTGTGCAACAGCTATTGAACCCCCAGTGGAGACAATTAGACATCATCCTTTGGTATTTGCTTGTGTAGTGGTGGAAAGCAATTTAAGATCACATTATGCACGGATGATGTGTTGCCATTCATGTTTAATCCTGTTGTTTCTGTTCCTGCTATTATTGACGTTGTGGGTAGGTTTTGCTTCTTTTCAGGCTTTAACATTAATTTTGCAGAACTTGAGGCCATGCCTTTAGAGGGACACCTTCGCCCACCGTGCTCCTTTCCCCTTTCGAGGTTTCTCCCTTAAGGTTTATTTATTTAGGTATTTCCATTATTCCCTCAAATGACCATAAATTCCATATTTTTATTAAATTTGAATTCCATCATCTGCTATGGCGGGGATTGAAATCCCAGGTCCGCAGAACATTAGCTGAGTTTCTGGATTAATAGTCCAGCAATAATACCACGAAGCCATCACCTCCCCAGTAGGTAAACAGGGAGATGGAACCAGGTTGGGAGAGATGGGAAGACATGATGTAGAGATGCCAGCGTTGGACTGGGGTAAACTGCATTTGCCTGACGAAGACGAAAGTTGAAAGCTCGCAGATTTACTATCAAATAAATCGGTTGGATTTAAAATTGGTGTTGCCAGACTGTTACTGAGATGGGAAGAAGCAGAGAAGAGATTCTTTATTTCTCTTTCAAGGAGCTGTGGTGCGTCCCTTCTTTAACTGGTCAAGTCTAGCAGTTCGGGGCACTTCTTGTTGGCCCCTCTCTAAGTGATAAGAGTTCTGTCTGCTTATAAATGTTTGTTATATTTTAACAGGGAATAAAACTGGCTGCAGTATCATGCAACCATATAAGGATAATTTTAATTGCAACCTCAATCCTCTTCCCACCTGCTGTGGTGGTTATTCAAGTTTCTTATTGGCCAACATCTTTGTGTGAGATACATCAAAGTCACTGGCATCTATTTACATTTGTCAAGCACTCATTGAATTCCAAATGTCTTTCATGTCTTAGAATGCATCCTTTTGTCTCCTTGTGAGATAAGAGAGAATAGTTGAAATCTACATGAGAAGGTGACTCCCTCAAAGTCCATTTTGAATCAATTCCATTTTTAAAAATGCAACCTGAAAAGTAGGTTGACAATTTGTAACACTGTCATGCCACCCCATTGTGACATATGCAATGAGTAAGCTTCACCCTGGCTTTTGCACTTCTTTTCATTTGAATTGTTTAAAACAACCCTGAATTGAATATTTAAGTTCACTACAGTACGGCTGGTGAACAAGGACAAATCTGGCTTTTTGGCAGTAATACACTGAATTAAAAGTTACAAAATTGTGTTGAGCGTTGCTGACAAGAGGAAACTGTTCAGTGGTGTCCTTAAGGGAATATAATTGTTTCAATCACTGCCCCCCCCCCCCCCGCAAGCCCCACTCCCGCTCACCCGCTCTTCCCCCATCACCCACAAACTCCACTACACCTTGGCTGCTAACTCCATACCTCTCCCTGGGCAATTCTGAGATTAAGCCAATCTGTGCTACATTCGATCCCAAGATGAGCTATAACCTACATCAGTGTCATCACTAAGACTGCTTTCTTCCACCTCTGTAATGTCACCTGCCTCAGCTCATCTGCTAACAGTCACAGAATCTATACAGTATAGAAAGATACAATGTGGCTCATCAAGCCAGCAATGATAATAATTCCAGCCAGGCCCTATCCCTGTAACCTCACATATTCACCCTGCTAATTTCCCTGACACTAAGTGGCAATTGAACATGATCAATTAACTTAACCCACACATCTTTGGAGTGTGGGAGAAAACTGGAGCACCCAGAGAAACTCCACATAGACACAGGTAGAACGTGCAAACTCCACCCAAAGCTGGAATTGAACCCAGAGTCCTAGCGCTGTGAGGTAGCAGTGCTATGCACTGTACCACCATATCACCCCCACCTCATCTATGCCTTTGTTAATTGGAGACTGACCTATTCAAACATAGTACTGGCTGGTCTCCCACATTCCATTCTTCATTAAAACGTAGAATCATCCAAATTGCCAGCATCTTAATCAGAGCGGATTCTACTCTCCATATCACTCCAAAACCCACTGATCAGCATTGGCTTTCGAGCAAACAATGTTTGTGATCTTAATGTAACCATTCCTGTCTTTAAATCTTTCCACAATCCCATCTATCCCTGTCTCAATAATGTCCTCCAACACACAATCCTCTGAGATATCTGACCTCTAATTCCTGCTACTTGGGCTTTTCCAATTTAATTTGCTCCCACCACCAATGACTTCACTGGTCTTGGCCAAAAGCCATGGAATTCCATTACTCTTTCCTTTGCATTACAAAAATTATTAAGCTTTAAAATATTTGGCTGTATGAGATGATTTTGGCGAGTAAAGATATGAAAGATACCATGATAAATGCAAGTTATCCTTTTTTCTCAGCATGTGTTTTAAACTTTTTGTGCAAATTTAAATTTCACAATATTTTTCATATCTGCATTGACACACTTTGCTCCTCGCTGTATTCAATAACATAGTACTACAGTGCCTGGTACACTAATGCCAGTGACAAATCTTCCAATCCTAGAAGCTGGTAATTTTGTAATGCCTGATGGCCTCTAGTGGCAACAGGCATTATTACCAGCAATATGTATTACTGTGTAATTTGAGAGATTTTACTAATCCTTCATCATATCTCTCTGTCAGTTGCACCTTAAGGTCAAATGAGGTGTGTGTACAACTTTAAATGAACTTTGCTGCAGACTTTCAGCAGTTACAGGGCCCAATCTACACCTTAATATGCCCAGAAGATGTTAATCATTGCTGCTTGACATGAACTCACCATTCTGAAGGTACTGTCTGCATGGTTAACTTTGAAGGTGAAAGTCAAGATAGAGTAAGCTGCCTTCCACTCTCTGGTTAGGAGAAATTGTCAGTGTACTCTTTTATACTCTTATATTTTGATTACTTCTGTTTTAGATGACACATTTGTCACCTGTACTGCCAGGTATTTTCATAGCCTAAAAACAGTCTGCATGGGAAAAAAAACCTTCTGTTTCATTCTTCCTGTAATAATCCTCAGCCTTTATCCCTTCTCCCAGACTTTTCACCAGTGGAAACAACATTTCATCATCATATATCCAATTTTAGTGGATATATTACTGTAATTTTAGTATATCTAATTTTTTTCCTTCAAAGCAATAATCTCTTAATCCTGATATTGCAGCAGTGCATCATTGTGATAACCTTTCCATATCTCTTACATACTTGCATCAATAAGATGCCCACAACCGCATTCAATAATCTAAATGTAGCAAGTCAACTCTGATTGTGAGAGGCGTTGCCGTGGAGAATACACCAGGGGATTGATAGTTAACTGCCAAGCATTGTTTGAAACTTAAATCATACAATTTGACCCTGATTGCCAAGGCATGGCCTAGAGAAATGAGTCAGCAAGTGGCTAATACTTATTTTGAGAAGGTGCAGTAAATTTGAGAAGGTGTGGTAAATCAAAGAGTAGAGGCAAGGCAAGAAAGAGAAGTGCTAATATGGAAAATAATAATGTGGACCATGACAGGAAGGTATAGAGTATAGTATTGTAGGAATAAGTCAACAGATAAGATTAGACATTTCAAAAATAATAAAAGGACACAATTAAAGGCTCTTTAACTGACTGCATGTAACATTCAAAACAACACATAAACTGCTAGCTCAAATAGAAACAAATGCAACCTGATAACCATTACAGAGACATAGCTGCAGAATGAAAAAGATTGGAACCTAAAATATTGAAGATTGCATGACATTTAGGGAGGACAAGAAATAAGGAAAAGGGTGAGGAATGATGAGGTAGCTCTGTTAATTAATGATAGTATTAGCATCAGGCTGGGTCGGGAGATGGGGTGGTGGGCAGTGGCAATACAAGGTTTGGGGAAGCTGCGGTGTGAGGGGGTACAAATTTAAAAGAGGTGCCATGAAAGTGTCATCAACCCTTGACATGTGAGAAGTGAAGGTTTCGTTTTTAAAGTAAAATGTATTTATTCGTCACAAGTAAGCTTACATTAACATTGCAATGAAGTTACTGTAAAATTCCCCTAGTGGCCACACTCCAGCACCTGTTCAGATCAATGCACTTAACCAGCACATCTGTGGGAGGAAATCAGAGCATCTGGAGAAAGCCACACAGACATGGGGAGAATGTGCAGACTCCACATAGACACTGACTCAAGCTGGGAATTGAACCTGAGTCCCTAGCACTGTGAAACAGCACTGTTAACCACTGTGCAATCATGCTGCTCAAATTCTCTGCCTGATTGCAAATATACCCTAAACAATGAAATTTAGCTCCAAACCCTTATCTGTTCTTTGGGATTTTTCTTCAGCAAATAGTACACATGAGATCCTCATTGTGTTTGGGCTCGTTGTTGACTAACAAGTGGCCAAGCTGACATGCTGGTTGCGATTTTCCGTCCTTCTCTACTCCCTGCTGGTTCACTTCCTCTCCGGAGTGAGACTCTAACACTGCATAAAGTTATGGAGGGGCACAGCTGATCAACTGATGGGATCAACTGATCAGCTGATGGGAGACCCACTGAAAGTGCCCTGTCCAGATAGTGGGACCACATCTTGAGAATGCCAATTCTCACTCAATGACAGATAGGGTGGCAGTATAGGCCTCATTGTAACAACCCTGAGGATGCTCCATCCTGGACCATGGCAGCGGCTAACTTACCCTTGTGCCTGGAGCAGATCACGCTAATCCAGAAAGATTGCGTGTGCACCCATAAGCAGGTTTTGCACCTGTGCTAAATGAGTTTTCTTGCAGGCGCAAACAAGATCTCACCCAGAAAGGGCATGAGGCCGATTAACATGAGATTGATTTGACTTCAATCTCATACGCATGTTTACAATATGATTAGCACCCCCCCGCCCCTTTTGGAATGTCTCCCACCCCTCCCAGTGGTAAGTTACAGGGGTATAAATCACTACTGATTCCTCGAAGTGTGGATCATGGATTGTAATGGCAAGCAAGGAGGTGAGCACCAGTTAACACAAATCTTGAAAGGGTAAGTTAGCCACTGCCATGGTCCAGGATGGAGCATCCTCAGGGTTGTTACAATGAGGCCTATACTGCCACCCTATCTGTCATTGAGTGAGAATTGGCATTCTCAAGATGTGGTCCCACTATCTGGACGGGGCACCTTTCAGTGGGTCTCCCATATCATGTTGATCAGCTGTGCCCCTCCATAACTTTATGCAGTGTTACAGTCTCACTCCGGAGAGGAAGTGAACCAGCAGGGAGTAGAGAAAGAGCCTGAGAAGGACCCAGAAGATGGAGAACAGGTGACAGCAACGGTCCAAGCTGCCAGGAGGACCAGAGAGGCCCTGACTGTTACTAGATGTTCTGATTAGGCGGTTTGGTGTCAACAGCTCCAAATCCAGCCCCTGATCCCCTTCCCCCTAGGAAAACCCACAATTCCATGCCCCTTCCAAGACCCTTGACTACTCTTCCAGGACACTTGCCCAAATTCACCCCCCCCTCCCCAGAAAAGTGCTTCAGTGTATCCCTCTGAGGGTCACATTGACATCACAGCAGGGTAATGGGCCTGTGTTGGGCCAAGACTTCAGTAAATGACAAGGCTTTTATTCCAGGATATCCAGGTCATCATGGGTCTCCATGGCTCTCCCTGTTTGGATTACTTGAGAGGCCAGTAGAACATTCTGAGTACAGACAGAGAGATAAACTGCCATCTTCCATGCCCCATGCCCCATCATGCCCTTGGCAGGCATACTCTGGAGGGTCAGGATGGAGAGGGCCCTGGCTGACTTTTGGGTATCACATAGATAGCTGTGCTTCCCTTTTCAGCCAGCTGCCTTTGAGATGTACAGATGTCAGATGGTGGTGAGAGTTGGGGGAAGGATTCAGAAAGGCTGGTGACTGCCAGAATCTCCTACATGGAATGCCTGAGATGGCCTCCAGAGCTTCCTCTGCCCTCAGGATGCTCACGGGCCAATGGGACACTCCAGGGGAAGGAATGAGTGCCAGAAGCCTTTGTGTCATCTTGCTCTGCCATTCCTGGAGTTGCCACCCTTGCAGTGTTGGCCTGGGTGCAATGTTAGCACCATCTCCTGCATCTTAAGGCTGTGGGAATCCTCCAAGCAGCCTTTCAATTGCCCGAATGTTGCTGACAAACCCTCCTGTGGTTCCTAGCTCTGCCTCTGCGTCTCCTGCAGCTTTGGGAAAATGTTTTCTGGTAACTGAGCATCTGGCTGGAGGCCAGCTGTTTCTTGGGATCCAGCTGACCTCTGCCTGCCCAATCGCTCAGACATGCCCATCACTGTCTGAAGTGCATCAGCTGCTATATGATACTCACCAGATAGTAAGCCTTAAGCATGTGGACTAATTTCACCCATCGATGTGTGTGTCTCTGCACTAGTGGATGATGCGGGTGATGTCTGTGAGGCCTGATCAGTGCTTTCCTTGCAGTGCTTTACTGCTAAGAGGCTTGCGGGGGTCACAAGGGGAGCAGAGTATGTTGACTCCTGATGACTGGCCTCATCAAGTGTTGATCCTGCAAGGAAAGGAATGTGGTTCATTGCAAGGGTAGGACAGGTATCTGGGTACAGGTCATATGGATGAAGCTCCTATGCATTGTCACCTCTAATGCACAGGGAAACCTCATTGACAGTCACAGCTCTGTTGTCTGGCTTCCCTGAGATCTGCATTGATCTATCCTTGTAGGTTGTAAGGGGGCACAGCTCTGAAAATCCCCTGCCAGTCTATTCCCTCCCCATTTCTTTTTTTTTATTATAGGTTATTTCCTCCTGTGGGAATGATTGAAAGCTTGATGGTTGAGGGAGGAGGGGTTAACAGGTGGTATATGTTGGCATTGTGCCTCAACAGCCAGCTGTTGTGAAAAGGAGTGCCAAAGTGATTTGAGGAAGATGCTGGGTGCTGGGCAGGGTATCAGGGGATGGATTGACGTGAACATTCCCGGTGTGACAACCAGGACTGATTCCAGGACAGGACAGATGGATGCTCACCCTTGCAGCTTGAACAAGGTCATCCATTTTCTTGCAACATTAGACAGCATTTCTCAGTGTCAGACTTACAGCCATTGCATCCCAGGCTGCCTTTGCTTCCCTGCTCCTGGGTCATCTACCCACTTGGGATTACAGGCTGGCCCACCATGGCATCCAGAAGTCATTCTCTTGCCCTCCATCAAGTGTGGAGCTGTTCCTCAAGGTGCCATCCTCCTGGTGTGACTGAGTGCAGAGGGAGCGTTTAAATGCAGCTCCCCCTCATTAACAGTTTAGAGCTGCAAGCCAGTTCCGGTGAGTTACACACTTGGGGACTCCATACCAGCTTCTGGTTTCTTGTGGGGGCTCTTTAAGCACACCAAATGTGGGTGATTGCGATCTGATTCACACTAACATACCACCGCCAATTGCATTGACTTTCTCGCCTAAAATAACATTTAAGATGGGATTCTCTCGCCATGTGTGATCCAAGACCGAAAATTCCTATGCAAGCTCAGTGGACCTTTAAATAGTTCACCAAATTTTCTGTTTCACGCGCAATGATTCCCATGGGGAGCGAGATGGAAGAAAATTAGCCATGGTCATTTTTTTGGAAAAGTTCAGCCCATTAAGTTGACAGGAAAGCTGAACAGCTCTCAACAGGAAGCTGAGCTGTCTCTCCAAAACCCTCATGGGACAGTTAAGGCCTCATTGGGTTCAAGATTCTTCCAACCAACAATCTTATCACCCCCACCCACCCAACCCTTCCCTTATTGTCAGAACGTGGTTAACTGACACCTCCCATCCATAGTGGGTGAGAATGATACTGGAACCATTTATATAAGGCCTGACAAGATCAGGATTCTCACGCTGGAATAGTGTACTTTCCAGTCAGCTTCCTATCAGGATTTAACATTGGTCCTTTATTATCTGTTGCTTCTGTGGAAAAAACAGATTTCTGAAATAATAATTTCCCCAAATGACAAAGAAACCAGTTTTCAATTAAATTTAACAAATGGAAAATTGAAATGGCTGTGTTAACTACTTTAAAGTTTTTTTTTATTCATTCATGAAACATGGGCATCATTGGTTGACCAGCATTTATTAATCATTCCTAATTGCCTTTGGAGGGCAGTTGAGAGGCAACCACATTGCTGTGACTCTGGAATTACATGAAGGACAGACCAGCAGATTTCCACCCTTAAAGGAAGGTAGAAATCCATCTTTTTGATTTGAGCCCATAACTCCATGAGCGTGTGTGTGTGTGTGTGTGTGTGTGTGCCCTTGGCACTCACAATGAGGTTGTGTATTGAATAGCTGTAGATCAGCAGATTGATATAGAACAGTTTACCTATCCAGGTATCATCTTCTTGATAATGACATACATAATTGACTGTTTAAAGCCAATGTCTTCTTTGACTATTTTGTTGGAGCACATTTAGTGAAATCTCTGCACAACTCTGCCAAGACTGTACAGAACTGTTGCCATCAACACTCTCTTGCATAGCTCAGAATCCTGGGGTGGAATTTTACAGCCTGTTCTGCAAATGGGATCTTCCAGTTCTGCCAAAGTCAATGGACTTCTGAACATTTGGTCCCATATTATATTCCCCCAACTCCTGCCTTGACAGGACCTAATAACAGATCACCATGGTGTCTATACAGAACACAAATGAGAATGCTGTAAACTTCTATCAAGACTGTCTTCAATCCATCATGAATATCAGACACTAGGATTACATCACAGACAATAAAGCTTTCAGCAGAGTCAGTCTTCCAGCTTTCAATGCATTCTTTCATAATGCCAACTGCGCTGGACACAACAAATGTATGAAGCATTTCTGATTGCCAAAAGCATTGTTTCATTGTGAACTGTACTCCAGTATGTGAGACTGAGGTGCACCATGCAAGAATGTCAGAGACTAGCTGAAAAGACAGCTCACCCAAGCTGACATTGCCCAGTGGGTACTGGAGCAGGAGGCTGTTAAAGGAGGTAGCTGGCACGCAGCAACCTGGAAAGCAATCTGCAAGTTCCAAACACACAGATGCAAGGCTGCCTAACAAAGCTGCAGACAATGGATGGAATCTATTTGTACCAGAGGCTCACTAAAGCACTGGCTCAATCACGACCCAGTTCATTAATCATTTTATTCAATGTTTAATCAGGATATATTTTGCAAGATTCTCCTTTCCTATCAATAAGTTCTCCCCACCTGTCTCGGGCAGAGTGTTCCTCATCAATGTTGCAGTGAATCAAATATTTTGTTCTTTGTGAAAAGCAAACCTTTCCTGCCAACAACAAAATGCCTGCTTCCTTTCTCATTTGTGTGATAACTGGAGGTGGCTTGACATGGCTCCAACAACAAGGGCTTATTATCTATAGTACTTATTTATACTCAAAGCGTCTGGCAGAATTTGTGCACCGTGTGATGTTAGCATATCTTTAAGAAGATTTTTTTTAATCATAGTCACAGCCTTGGTTGATGTCATTGTTGGAAGGAGAAAAAAAATTGTGAGCAGGTAAAGTGATAGACGTTTTTAAGCATTCTGCTTTGTTTTGGCTGCAGTGTTAGGACAGTCTTAGATGCAAGCTGGAAAAAAAGTCTCTTTTTCTCTCTGTTATGCTTTGAATTTTTTATTAGTTAGTTGAAAGTAAAGCTTGTTGCCCTACTGATGTAAAAATTCAATACTTTGGTATATTAGAGAGCTGATCTGGCTACAAACTGCTCTGAGTTTTCAAGATCATTTGAAAGCCGCATTTAACAGAGGGAACAGGAGTCCGGTATCATGTGAGCTTTAGCTATGAAGTGATAAATCTGTTCAAAGGGTCTTATTTATTGGATATTGGTTTTGATTGGAATATCTGATTTATATTGGTTAAGGATTATACATTATTGTGTTTTTTTTGCTTGTTATTGACAAAAGTTATTGCCAATTTTTGTTCCATGTATTTAACTATATTATTAAATTAACTTTGTTTGATAAAAACTCCCCAGTGGCTCTTTTGATTCACACCTGAAGTGAGACATCTCATGCTTACTTAATCAAATTCAAGATGCAAAACTTATGATTCAGGGCTTCATACAATACTTTGGAGTTTCTAACCTGAACCATAACAACAAATCTACTCTTTTACATCCACCTGAGGCCTTCCCTATCCCAGGACACAAACCCTTGCTCCCAATTAACCTGGCTTCCTATAGATTCTGGCCTAATCATGTAGTCCACAAAGGATTACCCCTTAAAGGGACTACACTTTGAAAGCTTGCCTATATTTTTAGTCATTAACAATCCTCTCACCATCAGATAGGCTTTGTTGACCTAGTCTGTCTTATGTAATATATTTAGCATGAGCACTACTGTCATGAGCATGAATTGCGCAGCAATGTGACACAATGGTTAACATTGCTGCCTCACACTGCCAGGGACCTGGGTTCAATGCCGGCCTCAGGTCCCTGTCTGTGTGGAATTGGCATGTTCTCTCCATGTCTACGTGGGATTTTTCCAATCCCTACGTGCCCTGGTTTCGGCTCACAGACCAAAGGTTGTGCTGGCTTGGTTGATTGGCCATGCTAAATTGCCCTTTAGTGTCACGAAGACGAACAGCATATGTATTATGGGAATAGGATCTGGCTAGGATTGCTGTCAATGCAGGCTCAGTAGACAGAATGGCCTCCTTCTGCACTGTAGGAAGTCTATGATTTCATAGTAAAGTGCAAGTAATTGAAAAATGTGGAGAGATTGTTAGATCACTCTGTTGTCAGACATCAGTGTCCAGTGGAACTGTAGTCACTTGCAATAAATGGCCATTTTATGCAATGCTGGGTTGTACTTCATTGGGTCACATGCTGGATTGTCACAAATATTATATACAGCTGAGCTAGACGAAGCTGTATTACTGGGATCACGTGGAGAAGAGGGCTCCATACACACTGTAGACACTGTATTCAGTGGAAATATTTTTATTCTTCTATTTAACTCTTGCCAATAGCAAAGTTAAAAAGCGCATTCTTGACTTAGAATGAAATGTAATAAGAGTGCGATCAGCTATTTGCAAATGAGATGAGATTGGTCTGTGTAAATGCAAAAGGGACACATACACACACATGTGCATATGCAAAAAACACATGCACATGTACATACATACAAAAACATATACACATACCATCACTAACACCCCCGCACACACACAGACAACACCACCCTACCAAAGACACACACATATATACACAAAACATACACACAAACAAGACCAGCCCCCCGCCATACACACACACACACACTCAGACAACACTACCCTACCAAAGACACATACATACATATATAAAACACATACACAAACAAGGCCAGCACTCCCTCCCCCCGCCACCACACACACACATACTGACAACAATAATCCCCCAAACAAACACACATATGTACACAAAACATGCACACAGGCAACACCACACACACATAATCACTTATACATACATACACAAAACACATACAGACAATACCACATGTGTGCGCGCACACACACACACACACACACACACACAAACATACATAACAGATCATGGCCTAACTCTGTCTTTAGCTCCATATTCCTTAGTAGTTTTTCTTAACAAAAACTTCACTATTTCAGATTTAAAGGTAGCAACTTGTTCAGCATCAACTGCAATTTGTCAAAGAGAGTTTCAAATCTCTATCATCTTTTTGTGTGTAGAAGTGCTTCCTAACATCTCTCCTGAATAATCTCATCATAATTTGTTGACTATTACCGCTAGCTCTATAATCTCCAATGGAAATAGTTCACCTTTATCTACCCTTTTTTCCCCTGTTATTACTCGAAAGATTTCAATTAGATCACCCCATAACTTTTTAAATTCTAGAAAAAACATCTAATTTGTGTAATCTCTCTTCATAATTAAACCCCTGGAGACTAGGAATCATTTTTGTAAAGTTATGCAGCACTCCCTCCAAGGTCAATATATCTTTCCTAAGATGTGGTGCCTACATCTGCTCACAGTACTCCCATGTGGGGTCTAACCAGGATTTTGGATATATAACTTCTGTGTCCTTTATATTTCAATTCTCCTGATATAAAGGCGAGAAATCCATTAGTCTTCTTGATTATTTTTTGCATCTGATCGTGGATTTAAGATCTGTTCACCTGATCTCCAGACATCCAATGTATTTAACTTGTAGAGAGGACTCTGGTCTATCTCTTTTAGCTTAGATTGGAATCCACCTGCCACAGTTTTGCCCATTCACCCAACCTAAGAGTATCCCTTTGTAATTTTATGCTTTCAACTAGAGTCCACAGTGCCACTTAAGAATTTTCCTTTTTCTGCAAATCTGAATCTGGGGTGCTGACTGACTGAACTGAAGATGTTTTATCACACAAACCTCAACTCTGCAATTGATTCTGAATTTTGTCAGCTTCAATGCCCACCTGCTTTAATTGCTACTTATTACAGAAATGTCTTAAATGTTTTATGAGCAGCTAAGTCAAGTTAAGAAGGTTCTTTTGTCTAAAAGTGCTAAATTGCATTGTGATAATATGCTTAAAAGTCTGAACTTAGCACACAATTTTGGCCTGAATTGCTGATTGCCATGTTTAGAACTTGCCCAGGAGCTGGTAAACCAGAAAGCAGCAGGTTTAGCACTTAAGTGCTGATTAGGTATGGAACAGAATGTATGAACCCACTTGACCATCCAATGAAAGTTTGAATTGCTCTAACTGGTAAATAGTACCAAGGTGCAGGATGGCTGAAGGACAGAGAGAGGGTGCACAGGTTTTGAGACGATGGTGTTCGATCTTCCCTACAGGACTTCAGCTTTCCCACAAATAAAATCCTGATTCTATTTCCTTAGTTTCAATTGTCTTGCGATCAGCACTGCTCTTTTGCCACTGTTAAATCCTCCCTTTTCTGACCTGATAATGCTTCGGCTAAGATTCCTACAATTATCCTGTCATGCATCAGCTCAACTTTTAAAATCCCATAGTTTAAAATGTATTCATTATTGTCACAAGTGGACTTACATTAGCACTGTAATGAAGTTATTGTGAAGATTCCCTAGTCGCCATGTTCCAGTGTCTGTCGGGTACACTGAGAGAGAATTTTATAGCCAATGCACCCAACCAGTTCCCTGCCAACCGGTTTGCAATTATTTTGCCTGGCTTTTGTTTACTTCTGTTAAGTTTAGTTCTCCCAATTATTAAGTAATGGTGGATGCTGAAATAAGATTTGAAAGATTTTCTGACATCTTCATAAGAAGATGTGTCTCATCCATTCCCTGCTTTGCTGTCATATTACATTACTCTCCATTTACCTGACAAAGGAGAGCATCCAAAAGCTTGTGGGTTTTATTACCAAATAAACCCGTTGGACTTTAATCTGGTGTTGTGAGACTTCTAACTGTGTTTACCCAAGTCCAACTCCGGCATCTTGCTGTCATGTTGTCAGTGATAGTTCCTACCTTATACAATAGTGTGGTGACCTCACCTTTCTGATCTTATATAATCCTGAAGCAATTCTATAACACGATAATTCTATAAGGAGAACTTCTTCTTAAGTTGCACCACTTCTGGGCATTCTCCACATTCTGAAATAGGAGTGTTTATATGGATTCCATGCTTCTGATGAACCCTTGAATTGTTCCTGCATTTAACTCTGCTTCTTGGATATTGCTTGTTGTTTCAGGCTTATGCTGACCCTATTTAGTCACCGGCTCTGTGACACAGTTTGCCTCTGCTTCTGCCGCAATGCTTTGATGTATTGGCAAGTCTTGGAATTTTTTTCTTTTGTCCTTCCCTCAAGGTTCTGTTTTCTTACCAGCCTAATGATTTCTTTCCATCTTTGCTGGACTCACAAAAACATGTGACCTGTTAATTATTTCTTTGTATTGTACTTATAACAGTGGCCATCTTCTCTAATTTCTCCTGTGTGTGTTTTTTTTTGTGTGTGTGTGTGTTGTATGATTGGAGTAGCGTTTACATCTATTGGGATGAGTGCATGAATACATAATCATCCTTGTTTAAATCCATGGAATTTAAATTAAATTAAATTAAATTAAATTAAATTAAATCTGCTGTGCTACTTTTAAAAAGTAGTTCAAGTTAGTAACATGCACATAAACCTTCTCAAAAAATAAACCACACTGATTATGGGCAGAAGACGGGAGAGAATTGAGATTTTAGTTGATCTAAGGATGGCACGGTGGCACTGTGATTCGCACTGCTGCCTTACAGCGTCAGGGAGCCAGGTTCGACTTCTGGCTTGGGTCACTGTCTGTGCGGAGTCTGTATGTTCTCCCCATATTTGCATGTGTTTCCTCCGGGTGCTCTGGTTTCCTCCCACAGTCTGAAAGATGTTGGTTAAGTGCATTTGTCATGCTAAATTCTCCCTCAATGTACCCGAAAACTGTTAGAGTGTAGTGACTAGGGGATTTACACAGTAACTTCATTGCAACTTCAGTGTTAATGTAAACCTACTTTTGACAGTAATAATATGTCTCTCCTTCACAGTCCATAACAATAAAATACATGAGTTTGGCATCAGTTCCACATTTCAGGAAAGACAGGAAATCTTTGGTGGTGGATATTGATTCAATAAAGGCAATAATTATCAAGAAGAGAATCTTTTGCAGGGATGAGCAAGGTGAAGATATGTTGGACTAACTAGATTTCTCTTTGAAAGAGACAATGCAGGCTTAAATGGGCAGAATGGCCTTGTTCTGTGCTTTATGAGAGGAGGCAGTGGCACGGTGGTATTGTTATTGGGTTAGCAGTCTAGAGACCCAGGGTAATCCATCATAGCAGGTAGTGAAATTGGAATTCAATTTAAATGAAATTAAATAGATTATATTCACTGTAAGTTCAAATAATGCAGGGGAGTTCTCATAAAAAAACCCTATAAAATCCTATGGAGGATAGATGCAGGAAGGATGTTCCATTCATGAGATAGTCCAGAACTAGTATTCCTAGTCTAAAGATATGGGGTAACCCATTTAGGATTGAGATGAGGAGAAATTCCTTCATCCAGAGAGCGGTGAGCCTGTGAAATTCTTAACCACAGTAAACATTTGAGGATAAAACATTGCACTTCCCTGAGAAAGAGTAGGAAATCAAAGGATATGGGGGAAAGCAGGAACAGGTTATTGAATTGGATGATCAGCCACGATCATAACGAATGGTGGAGCAAGCTTGAAGAGCTGAATAGCCTACTCCCATTTTCTATGTTTCTGTGAAACCATTGTTCTAAAAACCCAAACAGAGAATACTGGAAAATCTCAGCAGGTCTGACAGCATCTGTGGAGAGAGAATAGAACTAATCTTTCGAGTCAAGATGCCTTCTCATCACAGCCCATTGTAAAAACCCATCTAGTTCATTAACCAACACCTCTGCTTTCTCAGGAGGCTGAAGAAATTTGGTATGTTCACTACGGCGCTCACCAATTTTTACAGATGCACCATAGAAAACATTCTTTCTAGTTGTAATGCAGTTTGGTATGGCTCCAGCTCTATTCAAACTGCAAGGAACTACAAAAGGTCATGAACGAAGCCCAATCCACAACCAAACCAGCCTCCCATCCATTAACTCTGTCTACACGTCCTGCTGCCTAGAAAAGCAGCCAGCATAATTAAGGACCCAACACACCCAGATCACTCCCTTCCACCTCCTTCCATTGGAAAAAAATACAAAAGTCTGAGGTCATGTACCAACCTACTCAAGAACAGCTTCTTCCCTGCTATCAGACTTTGGAATGGAGCTACCACATAGTAAGTTGACCTTTCTCTACACCCTAGCTATGACTGTAACATTACATTCTACACCATCTCCTTTCCTTCCCTATGTACAGTATTCTTTCTTTGTACAGCATGCAAGAAACAATACTTTTCATTATATATTAATACATGTGAACAACAATAAATCAATTTGAAAGAAAAATATCCTTTAGGGGGGGGAATTCTGCCATCCTTACCCACTCTGACCTCCATGTGATTCCAATTCCACAGCAATATTCAGTACCCTCTGGCCTCAGTTCAAGGGCAATTAAGAATGAGTAATGAATGAAGGTCCAGCCAGCAATGCCACATCACATTAAATAATTTTAAAAATCACTCTGCAATACTATACGCCCACAGACAATCCAGAAGAAAAATACTGGGGAAATGAAATAAATATCTTTATCATTTATTTGAAAAAGTGCTTTATTTGTTTGAAAAATATTAGAGAAGGGGGAGAAAGGACTTGTCGATGGGGTGAGGTTGTTGGAGGTGGGAGGTTGTGTAATGAGGAATTTGCCTCACCAGAGTTGGCAGCTATAACACTGATAGTAAATGGTGATGTGGGAGGCAAATAATATAATTCATAGAACTGTTCTTACATACCTGCTCTGCCTCACCACCTGGGAGATTTTCTTTCTCCATAAATTTATATTAAATTCATAAAAAGGAAATGAATCAAATCCAGTTAATTACCAACCCATCAACCTTGCAGAAATAATTAAAATAAATAGAATTGATTATCAGGAATCAACCTGTGTGATGATAACCTAATAAACAGCTAAGTCCTTTGAGCTGCCTCCTCAACATTCTTCAAAGAGGTGCCATCCCGAGGGACCAGTACTGAGGTGTGATTCTTTCCCATCTGCATAAATAAACTTGGATTGAGAAATATGATGCAATAAAATTCACAAATGTTACTGAATGAAAATAGTTTGGTTGATGGTGCTCCCAGGAGTTGCATAAGGCATTTGACAAACATTCCAAGTGGGCGGAACAGTAGCAGATGGCTTTCAATATGGCTTGCCCATGGATGGACACTTAGTATACGTGCAGTCACTAAAGAACAGCAAGCACCAAAGCAAACTAATCCTGAGTTTTCTGCTCTGAGCATCCTTTTGCAGATGGGCAAAATACAAAGTTACTCTAACCCATGTGATTCCTTATCTATTCATTTTAGTTAGGGACTGGGTAGGGGTATTAACCTTCATAGTATCCAAAGCCCTCATTGTCATGTTCTGCTTTTGTAACTTTTAAAGTGCTGTGCTGAAGCAATACAATGCAATGTCATTCATTCTGACTACTGCGTCTGAGTTCTAGCCACCAAAAAGTTCTTCCTGATGTGTTTGTGCACAATTCAAGGAACAATTTACCCTGGGATGGATCTATGCAAAATCTTAAGAAGTGGGAGCAAAAGTAGGCTTTTGATGTCCTTCACCCATTAAATAAGATTATGGATGTTCTTCAACCTTACTTTTCCCCTTAATTCCCATATCCCTAAGAATCATAGAAAACTTACAGTGCAGGAAGAGACTGTGCACCAACCACAATCCCACCCAGGCCCTATCCCCATATCCCTATGTATTTACTCGCTAATCCCTCTAACCTACACATCTCAGACTCTAGGGCAATTTTTAGCATGACCAGCAACCTAATGCGCACATCTTTAGACTGGGAGGAATCCTTAGCACCCAAAAGAAAGCCACACAGTCATGAGGAAAATTTGCAAGCTCCACACAGACAGTGACCCAAGCTAGGAATTGGACCCAAATCCCTGAAGCTGTGGAGCAGCAATGCTGACCACTGTGCTACTAAGTCACCTTTGATTACCTGAGGCTCCAAAGTCTGTTGCTAGAAACGTTCAGTATATTAATTGGCTGGAATTCGCTACCCCGGAGGCTTGCAAAGACTCACAAGCATTTGACTGAAGAAATTTCTCCTCATTTCAGTCCAAAGTGGCCATTGGCATGTCCTGAGATTATATCCCTTGGTTGTGGAACCTTGAGCCAGAGAAAAGCAGCCTCTTGGCATCCAGCCTTTCAAGCCCCTGCAAAATGTGCACTGGGATCACTTTTCATGGGTTGTTGACCTGTTCTCAGCTGCTTTTAAAGCCTGTAGTCAGTGCAGCTTCAGTTTCTCCAGAATATACAGGCCTCTGTGAAGCCGAAGTATATACTGGGGTAAAATAAAAGAATACCAGTGCAGAAAATGTAAAATAGAGACAGTTGCCTGAATTTTATTGCCTCATTCACCTGAGGCCAGTGGAGGATGTTGTTTTGTAAGCCTCACCCGCCCCAATTCTGGTGTGGCCACACCAGTAAAATTACAGCCAGTATGTGTTGAAGTATGCTAAAAATTTGTGTCTTTCAGAAAGATCAAGGTACCTTAAAATCTGGTGTTAGGTAAAATGAGCATCCTCGTTCTTAATCTTTTATTCACTTTCAATGCTGTCAGATGCTTTGTGTAAAGTACCTGGATGTTAAGCCCCCGCTAATATCCTGAAGAAATAAGCAACTCATTTCCAATGTTTCCGGTTCTTGTCAAAATACTTTCAGGAAGTGGAATGCTTGAAACTCACGGATGGCACAATGGCACAGTGGTCAACACTGCTGCCTCACAGTGCCAGGAGCATTGGTTCAATTCCTGGCTTGGCTTCTATCTGTGCGGAGTCTCCCCCTATCTGCGTGAGTTTCCTCTAGGTGCTCTGGTTTCCTTGCGCAATCCAAAAAACTTGCTGATAAAGTGCATTGGCCATGCTAAATTTTCCCTCAGGGTCCCTGAACTGGTGTCGGATCGTGGCAACTAGGGGATTTTCACAGTAATTTCATTGCAGTGTTAATGTAAGCCTATTTGTGATATTGATTTAAAAACTTCTATGCTGATTTATATGAAACAAATCTGGATATAAATTAGTACATATGGAGTACTCATTTTCTTCCTTCAAACTCCCAACAATTTCTGAAGACCAAAGGTTGACCCTAAATGCCCCATTTGTAAGAAGGAAGTTTGTTTTTTTTGCCTTGCGTCTGTAAATCTCAGGGGCCTAAGAAAGCTAGAGTATTCTAGTATTCCCTAGTCCTATAGATGTGTGGAAATTATCAAATCAGGAATTTCAATAAGGATGCAAATATTGAGAGAATGAGGTGATGCATTGTATCTGATTCAACTTGCAAAAAGGAATAGATCAGGTGCACGATGGGAGAAGAAAATTAAAAATCAACATTTAGCTAAAATATTAAAAAAGAAAGCTTGACTTTTTCAAGCAGGCCCTCCTGCCCACTTTAAAGCACTGCAGATGGTGTATTTGATGGAGGGGTCGGACGCTGCATTGTAAAGAACAGCAGGCTTATGAAGAGGAAAATGTCAGCTTCTAAATCACCACGACAATTACAGCCTCCAAGGGATTGTTCAAACCCATTTCTGTACAGTGCTTCTGTGCGACTGTAACCTTTAAAATAAGTACCTCCAGATGCAAATGCACTTAACGCTTTAGCTGCCAGCATGGTGTCCCTGTTCTGCAGTGACAAAATTGCCTATTTCCATGCAATTCCTACTGAGCAAGAGAAAGCTTTTATGCTCTTTGCTAAAGGAGGAATAACCAGCGGTGAGGAAATTTCTGTGGGCACAGAAATTGCAAGCATCAGCACCATGCCTCACTATCCTCCCCCTCCCCCTCCCCCCCCTCCCCCCCCCCTTCCCCCCACCTTATCCTGCCAAATCTCTTCACCTCCCTTCAGTGTGTATAAGCAGACCTCTTGACAACTCCTGGAGCATTCAAGTGAAAGAGGAGTAGGAGCAAAACTGTGGATTTCAGATGGTTAAAGATTGGAAAGCTGCAGACACAACTATGGGCTTTGAAAGTCTCTGGGGATTTTGCTTCCACTGAGTCCTGCTGATATTGCTCAGTAATACACAAATAAATTAAAGATACAGAAGGCACTATGATATCAGGTGAATGTAAATGATCACACAGCACTATTTCACAGCAATGCAGTGAAGCTTTGTCCAATGTTCTGTCTAAAATATATTCCTTAACTAAAATCATTTAAAATAAAAACACGTTATCCAGTCATTATCACATTGCTGTGTGTGGGTGCTTGATGTGTGGAATTTGGCTGCTGTTCTTCTATATTACAGTAGTGATGACACTTCATAAGTCTTTCATTGGCTGTAAATCTCTTTTAGGTGTCCTAAGGTTGTGAAAAGCATTATATAAATTTGAGATTTTGTTTTCTTTTAACAAATAAAGATAGACATTGTGAACAGCTGAAAAAAAATGAAGGCCATTCTTGCATCAGCTAGAAGGTTAATCAAAAAAAGGATTGTAGGTAATCGCTGTTACCTGGGAAATGTATTTTTCATTTTGTGAACAATCATGGTGTTGTCAAAACATGTCAAAAATATATAGTGGGAAGGAAGTCCTGTGGGGTAGCGGATAGTGTCGCTATCTCTGAACATGAAAATCTGGGTTTGAGTCCCATCCTAGGAATTGATGGCTAAGAAAGGTGCATTTGTAACGTGGCTAAGCAGGCTGAGTTTGCAAAATACTTCCAACATGGGAAGTGGCAAGAGCGGGAGAGACTCTTGATCAAACAAGCATGATGTGGAGTTTATGCCTCCAGAAGCTCCTTGTGTGGCACCCTTATCAAAAGTTTTTTTTTAGCCTCTGGGCGAATACATATCTACTGGATTTCCATTATTGAGTCCTGTGGTGATTTCTTCAAAAAAGACAATTAAGTCATTGAGGCAAAATCTTCTTTCTCTGAATTCATGTTGGGTTTTTCTGATATGTCCATCTCTGTCAAAGCGTTCACATGCATCTATAATGATTCCCACAAGCATCTTCCCTGTTACTGGCATAAAACGAAAGGATCTGCGGTTCCACAAAGCCATCTTTACAGATGCACCATAGAAAGGATGGCAATAGGCAATGAACCCGTTCACGGAAAAAAAAATTGCTATGGGAACTGATGTGGGAAATGAAACAACAACATTATCCAAAATGTGGTAACTGAGATACTTGTGTGCGCTATTAGCTTACTTGTTCTATGCTTTAAAAAATATATAGAGTATTGGCCCTTTGAAAGGAATCTCAGGGTATGAGGGACATAATAAATTATACTCGGTACCAGTCTTCATTCTTGGCATTATTGTTCAATAGACATAATTAAGGATTGTTGACAATAAAACTATAAATATTAAAATAGATGAACATACAGTTTTGGAAAGAACCGGGATGTTTACTATTGCTATTCTGGATGTTATCCCCTGAAGGGTTTTCAAGAGGTGATTCGCAAGACCTTTCTCCACATCTTTCACATGTGTTCAGGACGCAGGACTGGAACAAATTCAATGCAGTCCTCATAATTAAAAGAGGAACTAAGATTTTGATTTGATTTATTATTGTCACATGTATTAGTGTGCAGTGAAAAGTGTTGTTTCTTGCATGCAATACAGACAAAGCATACCATTCATACAGAAGGAAAGGAGACAGTGCAGAATGCAATGTTCCAGTCATAGCTAGGGTGTAGAGAAAGATCAACTTAATGCGAGGTAGGTCTATTCAAAAGTCTGACGGTAGCGGGGAATAAATTGTTGAATCGATTGGTACATGACCTTAGACTCTTGTATCTTTTTCCTGATGGAATAAGATAGAAGAGAGTACGTCCAGGGTGTGTGGGGTTCTTAATTATGCTGGCTGATTTTCTGAGGCAGCGAGAAGTGTAAATAATGTCAGTGGATGGGAGGCTGGTTTGCATGATGGATTGGTCTATATTCATGATCCTTTGTAGTTTCTTGCAATCTTGGGCTGAGCAGCAGCCATGCCAAGCTGTCATACAAATAGAAAGCATCCTTTCTATGGTGCATCTGTAAAGATGGCTTTGTGGAACCGCAGATCCTTTAGTTTTATGTCAGTAACAGGGAAGATGCTTGTGGGAATCATTACAGATGCATGTGAACGCTTTGACAGAGATGGACATATCAGAAAAACCCAACATGAATTCAGAGAAAGAAGATTTTGCCTCAGTGACTTAATTGTCTTTTTTGAAGAAATCACCACAGGACTCAATAATGGAAATTCAGTAGATATGTATTCGCCCAGAGGCTAAAAAAAACTTTTGATAAGGGTGCCACACACGGAGCTTCTTGACAAGATTGAAGGCTTATGTATTTGTGGCAACTTACCACACTATTTTGAGAACTAGCTGAAAGCTGTTAGGCAGAAAATGATTGCAGATGGATTTCAGTCACCTTGGAAGTGATGTTCTGCAGGGAATCAGTGTTCAAACTGTTGCAATTTAGCTGAATGATTGCCTGAAATCAATATAAGAAATAATTAAGGAATGTATGGCGCGAATGTTGGACATCGTGGGAGAAATTGCTGATGATTTTGGTTCACTGGCACATGTTGCTGGAAGCAGGGTGATCAAGGTGCACTATATTCCTGTCTATCCTGAAAGTCTTTGAGTCCACCACCATCTCACTCTCTCTCTCTCTCTGGGAAGGCAGTGCCTCTGAGATGATCGCTTCCTTGCCTTCTCTCCTGGCTGATTTCTTTGTCATAAGCAGGGGATTGGTCCTGGAATTTCTGGCTCCTTTAAGGGCAAATAGCCTGAGGGTCATGTGATCTGATCACCCAACGGGGAATGAGCGCAGCGATCTTGGTGCAGAATGTGGCTTTTGCAGCCAGAACAGATCCGAGAGCTGAAAGTGTTAACATCATCAAAGTACTCTGTATATATTAGCTGCCTGCACATAAACTGTTACAGTTTATTACACTAACTGGTGGTCATCAACTCTTGCAATAATTACAGGTCCCCGTCACATTCATTTTCTTTAAACCCTTTGTGCTTGGAGGACTAATCCAGTTATAACGGCCCACTTTTTAAAAATTCATTCATCGGATTTGGGCATCACTGGCTGGGCCAGTTTTTGGTGCCCATCTTTATTTGCTTTTGAACTGAATAGCTTGTTTGGCCATTTCAAAGAGTGTTTCTATGGACCTGGAATCATGTGTTAAGGATGACTGATTTCCTTCCCTAAACGACATTAGTGAACCAAATAGGTATTTATGACAATCAACAATGGTTTCATGGTCATCAGTAGACTTTTAATTGAAACTTTTATTGATTTCAAATTTTAGCATCTGACATGGTTCCCAGAGCATTAGGTTACTAGTCAAGTGACACTATCGCTATGCCACAGCCTCCCATTTGGAAAATGTAGCAAGTCACAAAAATACTGAAGGCCATGTTTATTAACATGCCAACTGCAAGGTGCACATTTACCATGTAGGGCGAAATTCATTGTCCTCCCCAGTGGAGTGGTTGATAGTAAGGGGCATTTAATCAGATATGGGGTGGCAATGGGGACCTCAGTGTCTTCCCACCTCCCACCAAGTAGGTCCATGGATGGCCTTCCCATTCCATCATCAATTGATGTCTTTAAAAGAGCGATTAGTGAACACTTAAAGGTCTCAACCCACAGATGCTAATATTAGCTCAGTGGCAAACAGGGAAGCATGTTAAACAAACTGATGCAAGGTTGTTAATAGGTTCCCGAAACAAAGGGTGGTGTGTAGTGGCGAGGAGTGAGATCTCACATAAAAAGGGACTCAGAGATTGTTTGAGTTTTGCCTTGGATAGGATGGGGGCATAAGAGCACCATCCATCTTATTGTGTGCAGATCCCAGCCCCCCAACCCCCTGCTTTCTGCTATTATGACCTGGGATCCAGCAATGAAAATGGGTCTTAGGAGGGGGCAGTACCAGCAGCAGCCACTAACTCTCAGTTGGTGCTGCCAACCAATGAAGAGTTATGAGCCTTTTCATTGAGGCTATCAATGACTGGCTATCAGCTCTCAGTGACGGTATTTCTACTCCTAGGGTCATTGAGGGCCCACAGCAGCTTAGTTACCTAAATGGCATTAACGCTATGGACTTTCATTTAAAGCAAAGCTGTAGGACTCTCACTGCCTCAATAATTATTAGCTATAGTTGCAATGCTTGTGATACCTTCTTCAACGATAGCATCGAGCAACTCAACTGAAAATAGATTACACCTTAAACTGGAAACTGATAACAGTGCTATATCCTTTTTTCTAGTCGAATCATATTTGGAATTAAAATGGTGCTATTTAAGCAGATTGAGTATCAGATAATCACTACTTGATATGTTCATTTTGGGCCCGATTTTACCATTGCTTCGCGAAAACGTGGTAAAGTTGGATGTGAGGTCATTAATGCAATCGCGCCTGCGTCACACTAGTTACCACTTTACCGAAACCTGGGAATGGTGGCAATCCGCTTTGCACCCAAAACGGGTGCAATGGTAATTTAAATGCATTTGCATGCATTTAAATTGAATTAATGAACTGCCCATCCAACTTTATCAGCAATTCCTTTACCACCGCATTTGTCAATCAGGAACTGCGACATAATGGTCCTGCTGAATAAAAGTCTGAGTCGGGCGCTCCAGCTGCTGAAGAGTGCATTCTTCCAATGGCTCCCTGGCTCAGGTCAGTGGTAGGAGTTGGGGGGGGAGGAGGGAGGCGGGTCAGATCATTCCCTCATGGGGGTTGGTGGTGGATGGCAGTAAGGCCAGACCATTCTCTGGGCGGGCGGGAGGGGGAATGAGTGAGGCCAAATTGTTGTCTGGGGTTTGGGGGGGGAACAAAGTGAGACCAGACCATTCTCTTGGGGTGGAGTAGGGGGGAGTGAGGCCAGATCGTTGTCTGGGACGTGGGAGTGAGTGAGGCCATATCATTGTCTGGGTGCGGGGGGAGGAGAGGTGGGGGAAGGGTGAGTGAGGCCAGACCATTCTCCGGAGTGGAGAGGGGGGAGGGGAAGTGTGGCCAGATTGTTTCAGGATGGGTGGGGGGAGAGGAGGGTTGCGGGAGGAGCAGACAGGGGTGAGTGAGACCAAATCATTGTCTGAGATGGGTTGGTGAGTGAGTCCACATTATTGAAGGCGGCGGGGGGGGGGTTGTGATGAGTGATGCCACACCATTCTCTGGGGGGCAGTGGGGAGGAGTGAGGCCAGATCACTTCCTGGGAGCGGAGACAGCAATAAGCAGGAGGCCAGATCATTGTCTGGTGGGGGGCAGTGGGGGGGAGAGGAGGTGGGGAGGAGGGAGGCAGGTAAGATGTATCTCTGGTGGCTGGTAGGGGGTGGGGGGGGGAGATGCCCGATCGCTAACTGTTTGGGAGGGGTGGGCTGGTGCAGATGGATCTCTGATGATGGGGTGGTCAGATAGATTCTTAGAGTCATAAAGTTTTACAACATGGAAACAGGACTTTGGCCCAACTTGTCCATGCCACTCTTTTTTTAAAAAACACTTAAGCTAATCCCAATTGTCCGCATTTGGCTCATATCCCTTTATATCCATTAACCCATGTAACTATCTAAATGCTTTTTAAAAGACAAAATTGTACCTACCACTACTACTACCTCTGGCAGTTCCAGAAAATCATCACCCTCTGTGTGAAAAAATTGCCCCTCTGGATATTTTTGTATCTCTTTACTCTCACCTTAAATCTATGCTCTCTAGTTTTAGACTCCCCTACCTTTGTGAAAAGATATTGATTATCTGGCTGATCTGTGTCCCTCCTTATTTTATAAATTTCTATAAGATCATGCCTCCACCTCCTATGCTCCAGAGAAAAAATCCCTATCTATCCAGCCTCTTATATCTCAATCCATCAAGTTCTGGTAGCATCCTCGTAAATCTTTTCTGCACTCTTTCTAGTTTAATAATATCCTTTATATAATAGGGTGACCAGAATTGCACACAATATTCCAAGTGTGGCCTTACCAATGCCTTGTATAACTTCAACAAGACATTTCAACTCCTGTAGTCAGTGTTCTGACTGATGAAATCAAACATGCTGAATGCCTTTTTCACCACTCTCTCCATTTGTGACTCCACTTTCAAGGACCTATGAACATGTACCCCTGGATCTCTTTGTTCTATAACTCTCCCCAACACCCTACTATTAACTGATAAGTCCTGCTCTGGTTCAAGCTACCAAATGCAACACCTCGCATTTGTCTAAATTAACCTCCATCTGCCATTCGTCAGCCAACTGCTCAATTGATCAAGATCCCATTGCAATTGGAGGTAACTTTCTTCAATTTCCACTATGTCACCAATCGTTGTGTCATCTGCAAACTTACTAACCATGCCTCCTATATTCTCATCCGAATCATTAATATAAATGACAAATAACAGTGGGCCCAGCACTGATCCTGAGGCACACGCTGGTCACAAGCCTCAATTTGAAAAACAATTCTCTATAACCACCTTCTGGCTTCTGTTGTGAAGCCAATTTTGTATCCATTTAGATATCACATCTTGGGTCCCATGAGATTTAATCTTATGCAACAACCTACCATGAGATATTTTGTCAAAGGCCTTGTAAAGTCCACGTAGACAACATCAACTGCACTGCCCTCATCTACCGTATTTGTTACCCCTTCAAAAAGTCAATTAAATTTGTAAGACATGATTTTCCACTCAAAAGCTTTGCTGACTGTCCCTAATCAGTACTTGCATCTCTAAATGCCTGTAGTTCCTATCCCTCAAAATACTTTTCAACAATTTACCCACCACAGATGTGAAGCTCACTGACTTATAATTCCCAGGTTTTTCCCTGTGGACCTTTTTAAACAAAAGCACATTTGCCACTTTCCAATCTTCAGCACCTCACCTGTGACAATTGGTGGTTCAAATATTTCAACTGGGGGACCTGCAATTTCCTCCCTAGAGTCCCACAATGTCTTGGGATACACTTCACAAGGTCCCAGGGATTTATCTACTTTGATGAGCTTTAAGACTTCTAGCACCTCCTTCTCTGTAATATGTATATTTCTCAAGAGATTATTTATTTCCCCAAGTTCCTTAACATCAATGCTTTTCTCAACAGTAAATACTGATGAGAAATATTCATTTAGGATCTCACTGTTTCTTGTGTATGTGCACATAGATGATCTGGTTGATTCTTAAGGGGCCCTACTCCTTTTGCCCTTTATGTATTTGAATCTCTAGTGGGGGCATGGTGGATGGGGTGCAGGGAGGGTCCATTGCCACTTTGCTGGCGATCGGTTGGGGGCTGGCAAGGATGATGATAGGTCTAAATAGCAGGGAAGGTGTGTAAAACCACAACACAGGAAGTGTATTGGCTTAATACATCACCTTATTTGGAAAAAATTGCGACTTGTAACGCACCACATGGATGAATCAGCTATGGTTGTTGCCTGCTTTCAAAATAGTGAGAATCAGCTTTACAGTGACAGAGATCAGCAGGCAGCTATCTATCTAACTTTGAACCAACTTCATAGCCAAGGTACTGAATAACCATACCTTAAAAGTGGGAGGGAGACCTTCCCCTCAGCCTGTTTCAAATGCAGTTTCATCTGAGAACCAATATCCAGTGACAAGAAACCTCACAGCTTACTGAAAATCTTCTGCTTCTAAGAGCTTCTCTTCAACTAAATGCATCAACACATCTAAGAAATTAAAGGCCTGCCAGAAAAAAAAAGTAAGCTTTGTAATCATATTGTTTTTCTCTTCATCTGTATCTAATCTTTGTGTGAGAGACAATGCCTGTGAGTGAGACATCACACTTTCAAACTTCCAGGGTAAGTGTGGGATGATAAATAACTTTCTTTATTTGAAAAGTAACACAAAAGCTTACTACTGAGATTATTTATGTCGGGAAAATAACTCTGAGTTAAAAGAAAATACACATGTTTCACATATAAAACACTTTGATCAATGACATTTAAAAAGTATATACATTTGTCCATAGCAACAGACTGACAATCTCTTACCCTTTTTCACAAGATGAAAGTATCCTGTAGAAATTCTGTGTAGATAAACATCTTGCAATTGCCTTTAGAGATCAGGGAATCAGAGCTGTCAGTCAAGCAACATTTTCTCTGGGAATCAGGTGGATATCTGGACTTTCAGCCAAAATGAGGCCTGGCTGCAAGCCCAAAATTACATTGATTCTTTGGGGGTCTTACATTGGCATGGGGTAGTCTAATGCAGACTATAGTTCACAACTACTCTGATTGCCATTAACTATGGCTCATACACTGGAATTGTATCGCCCTGCCTGCCATGGAATCAGAACGGGCAAGGAGCAGACAATGGAAATATCCATTGCTCTTGATAAGGATTTCCCGGTCTTGCTCGAGCAAGGCTATAAAGTTCCACCCATAGCATCACTAGATAGGACAACATTTATTGCCCATCCCTTATTGCCCTTGAGATGGACAATAAATGTCGACCTAGTGAGAAATGTCCACTTGTATAAATGAATTTAAAGTAATTACACATTAGAGAGCTCTATATCCATGTTTGTCAATGGCACAAAAACCCATGCATAAAGGTAAAGGGACATTGATAGATTGAATAAGTGAGAAAAATTGTGGCAGATAGATTTCAACACAGTTTAAGTATAAATTCATCCATTTTCAATCAAGAAATATAGATTCAAGTATTATTTGAGAAATAATTAAGGTTCAAAGTGAATTGTGGGTCCAGGTACATAGATGACTAAATTGTAAATCAGGTATAAAAATAAACAAAATGGAATGTTAATCTTTATAATTTGAGAACTAGAATAAAATTGGCTATAACTATGCACAATCCTGTTATGGAACTGTTCAGAGGATTGTGTACAATCCTGGACAATATAGCTCAGAGTGAATATATTGGCATTGGATGTGTACCATGTTGATCCACAAGCTATCACCTGGATTCCAAGGGTTAGATTAAGAGGAGAGGTTACATAAACTAACCTTGTACTTCCTGAAATATAGAAAATTTAGAGGTTTTGGTTTTTGGATTTAAGCTGTGCATAAAATCCAGAATTAAAAGTCTAATAATGAGCATTATTAAAAATCCAACTGGTTCACTAATTTGCTTTAGCGATAAAAACTGTCCTATATGTAACTCCAGAAATGTGGTTGACTCTCCATTCAGTTCAAGGACAGTTGAGAGTGGGCAATAAGTGTTAGTCCAGTCAGCATGGTTTTCATGAATGCAAGATAGTCTCTGAATAAAGTGCAAGGGATCTACCATTTCTTTTTGGGGGATAAGTTCCCAAAGAGTTAAAAACATTTATGGTTCTGTGTACATTTTTCTTACTCAATTGGCAATCTATATGAAGATACCCATCTGTGTGAGACACCTTGCCTTACCGAATTGTTATCATCAGTAATCATCATCATAATTAGGATAGCAGGGGCACATATGTTGCAGATAGTGAGGATAATAAAAGGAAGACAGCATTACAAATACAGTTTAGCTGCAGTATGGCAGAAGCATGCCTTTGGGAATCTCTCGTCAATTCAAAATTAAAAACCTGGAGCAAGCACCAAGCTCACTGGAGCTGCCGAGTTAGTATGCCAAAAATTCTCATTAAGCATCCAACTGCAACCCATCACCACCAAAACAAAATGCACTTTTTTTTAAAAAACAATTATTTTATTGATAATCAGCTATTTCAACAATAAAGCAAGCGGAAAAGAGACTATGCCATAAAACACTTCCATTTGTGCAATTTTAATACCCTTATGGGTACAGTTCAAATTAATGTTTCTAATCTCAGAGCTCAAAATCTGGGTCACATACAGGAAAAAGAAAATGCTTGAAGTTCAGAAATGTATTGGGACAATTGGAGCAGAGGGTCAAATTTTATTACACAGCAGTTTTATTTCATACTATTCATTGAATTATTTACTTTCACTTTCTTGCACCCAATGCTATCCACCATTTTAATCTTATTGATGAAGTGCTGCATCAGTATTGGAAACATATTGAGTTGGGTAGAGTAACTGAACTGTTTTGTTTATCGTTTAAACAATGCACTTGAATTTATTAGTTTACACTTGCCCACAAACATATCTACTATTGTACAAACAATGGCTGTACATGCCACTATTTTTGCACCAATGTTAGACTTGGTTATGCACTGAGGTAGTCATTCTCGATCTGCAATGTGGCTCCCAAACATATTTAAAGTAAGAGGTGTTCGACTGTCTTGAATAGGTTGTCTCACATCAGTTGGAGTAGGCAGTAAGTGTAGTTTAACTCCAAGCAAGTACATTCTGGCTACCAATGTTATCGATTTTTTTTAATATTTCAGTTAAAAATTAGCTACTGGAGCTTTGTTGCTCCACTCAACCTCCATGAATTGAAGCTGGCCGTATTAGACAAGACTGACAGCTCTAAATCAAACTCAAAAGATACCAGAGAGGCCATTAACTGCAGTATAATTACGGTGACATAACGAATCAATGCTCATGCATTCCTCGTCATGATTGATGACATGAAACTTCATTTTTTTTATTCAAGGGATGTAGGCGTTAATGACTGGGCCAGCATTTATTATTGGTCATCCCTAACAGCCCTTGAGCAAAGTGGACATTTCAGAGAGTATTTAAAGGTCAACCACACGTTGTTGTGGGTTTTGAGTTACATTTAGACTGGGAAAGAATGGCAGATTTCCTTCCCTAAAGGCACATTACTGAGCCATATGAGTTTTTATGACAATCAACAATGATTTCATGGCCATCATTAGACTTTTCAATTCAAGACTTTTATTGAATTCAAATTTCACCATCTGCCATGGTAAGATTTGAACCCAGGTTCCCAGACTATTCCTCTGGATTACTACTTTAGTGACAATACCACTAAGCCACCACCTCCCAATTCTCACAGAGCCCCTGTGTTTGTTTCAGTGTATCACCAGATGTTGGGCACATTAGGCAGGATTTTCCAACCATGCTTGCCCCAAAGCCGAAAGATGCCACCCAAGGTCAACAGATCTTCGCATGGTCCATCTCCTGTCCACTATGATTCCCATGGCAGGTAGGACGGTCAAATTCAGCCCAGTGAGATGATGGAAAATTATATAACCCTCTGTGATTTTTAATGGTGTCTGAAATTGAGTGTAACAATGTTCAATGAGCAGAAAATAGCAATATATTGGGGCACCAAGAAAGTTGTGCAGAAAGAGATAGCTGAAGGCAGAAAGAAGTAGCCATAGCTTGAGCAAAGAAAGTTATTCCATCTACAAAGTGATGAATCAGGTTCATCCTCAACACTGACACCTTCTCCAAGTCTTGAGCATCACAAATTCCTTTGTGAACTAACAGCACTTCTCATCGCAATCCAATACAGTTGTTCACCCATCAGCTCTGGGTAAATCCAGACTAATTCTGCCCTGTGGATGCTGACCAAAAAGGTACATCAGAAATGGCAAGGACTGTGAGCTTGTATGGAAAGAAATGACTTGCAACTATATTGTACTTTTTTTACCTCAACATGCCCACGGTGCTTTATAATCACTTCAGTGGTTTTTGAAGTGTAATCATTCTTATTCCGCAAGAAGTAGATACCAGATCCAAGGAAAACTGCACAATCGAGTTATAAGGTATTTTTTGCCCAGTCTTCATGCCATCATTAGGAGCAGCAGCACTCCATGTAATATTCTTTCCTGCTGTCTGTGATAAAGGCATATCTTCATTTATTTATATGCAGAAAGTCCCACATAGAAATCATAGAAACCCCACAGTGTAGAATGAGGCCATTCAGCCCATCAAGCATACATTGACTACCCAAGTACTATCCCTTTAACCCCACCTATTTACCCAGCTATTCCCCTTGACACCATGGGGCAATTTAGCATGGACATCTCTTTGGACTGTTCGGGAGGCGGGGGGGGAACCAAAGCATCTGGAGGAAGCCCACACAGATGCGGGGAGAATGTAGAAACTCCACACGGGCAGTCACCTGAGGCCACAATTGAATCCAGGTCCCTGGCGCTGTGTGGCAGCAGTGCTAACCACTGTTCCACCATGCCCATATGCACATATGCTCAGCTTTTTTTTTGCACACTCAAGATCTATTGCTGTCATAATGAAAACTCTTTAGTGAATTTACTTTGCAATTAATTTCCCTGCGGCACAGGAAATTTTACTTACAGCAAACTGCTGAACTGTGCTGTTTATACACACACGCAGTCAGCGGCTGGGAATAAGTACCAAGCAAGTGAGCCAAATATGAACATCAGAACTGAAGGTTATAACTAGTAATAAGAATCTGAACTCTGGCAGATTTGGTTGATGCTGAATTTTTAAAGAAATAAACAAGCAAACACCAAAGGTGAAAATGGTTGCTTCTGGTGAGGATGGTGGATAACCTTCATGGGAGTGGGTGACTTGTTGCTGCCCTGGTTTTGGGTAACAGTACAGATATTTATCAGAATTAATATATTACTCATTAGTGTGAGCAATTCTGCTGGGGATTCATTCCAACAGTGCCTATTATAGGGAGTTCATTCTAACATTAATTATTTTAAAATGCATTTATGGGATATAGACTTTGCAGGCTTGGTTTGCATTTATTGCCCACTCCTATTTGCCCTTGAGAAGAAAGAGTTGGCTTCTTGAACTGCTGCAGTCCCTAAGTGTAAGTACATCCACATAGTTAGGGAGGGAGTTCTAGGATTTTGATCCAGCAACAGAGAAGGAGCAATGATATATTCCCAAGTCACAACAGTGAGTGACTTGGAGGGGTGCTTCCAGGTGGTGGCGATCCCATGTGTCAGCTGCCTTTTTCCTTATAGATAGTAGCAATTATTAGTTTGGAAGGCTGCCTTAAGAGCCTTGGGTAAGTTCCTGCAGCACATTTTGTAAATGGTACACACTGCTATCACTATTCTTCAGTGGTAAAAGAAGTGAATATTTGTGGAAGGGGTACCAATCAAACAGGCTACTTTGTCCTGGGTGATGTCGAGTTTCTTCAGTGTCGGTGGAGCTGCATCAATCCAGGCAAATGATGAATATTCCATCACACTCCTGGCTAATGCCTTGTAGATGGTGGGCAGGCTATGAGTGAGTTACTTGCCAGAGGATTCCTAGCCTCTGAACTGTTCTTGCGGCCAAAATATTTAGTTAAAGTTTATTTATTTATTAGCCACAAGAAGGTTTACATTAACACTGCAATGAAATTACTGTGAAAGTGCCCTAGTTGCCACACTCTGGCATCTATTCGATACACTGAGTAAGAATTTAGCATGGCCAATGTACCTAACCACCATGTCTTTCAGACTATGGGAAAAAATCAGAGCAGCCAGAGGAAACCCATTCAGACATGGGGAGAATGTGCAGACCCCACACAGACAGTGACCGAAGCCAGGAATCAAACCCAGGTCCCTGGCACTGTGAAGCAGCAGTGTGAACCACAATGCCACCATGCCGCCCTGCGACCATGCTGCCCATATTTACATAGCCAGTCCAGTTAGGTCTCCCATCAATGGTAATCCTCAGAACATTGATAGTGGGGAATTTAGTGATGGTAATTCCACTGAGTTTCTCTCTTATTGGAGATAATCATTGCCTGGCACTTGTGTGGCGTAAATATTACTTGCCACTTGTCAGCTCGAGTTTGGCTATTGTCCAGGTCTTACCGCATTTGGACATAGACTGCTTCAGTATCTGAGAAGCCACACATGGTGCTGAAGAATCATCAGTGAATATCCTCTTTTCTGTCCTTATGATGGAGGGAAGGTCATTGATGAGCAGTTGGAGATGGTTGGGCTTAGGACATTACCCTGAGGAAGTTCTGCTGTGATATCCTGGTGCTGAGATGACTGTCTTGTTCTTCTGACATGGAGATGCCAGCGTTGGACTGGGGGGTAAACACAGTAAGAAGTCTCACAACGCCAGGTTAAAGGCCAACAGGTTTATTTGATAATAAGCGCCATTAGTTTTCGGGGTTTGCCCCTTCATCAGGTGAGTAAAAGTTCTGATCACAAACAAACCATATAAAGGCACATACAGTTTACAGAATATTGATTAGAATGCATGTCTTTACAGCTAATCAAGTCTTAAAGGTGCAGACAATGTGAGTGGAGATAACATTAAGCATAGGTTAAAGAAATGTGTATTGTCTCCTGACAGGGCAGTAAGTGAGATGTTGCAAGTCATGGGGGTTACAGATATGAACCCAAGATCCTGATTGAGGCCATCCTCATGTGTGAGGAACTTGGCTATCAGTTTCTTCTCAGCAACTCTGCACTGTCACACGTCGTGAAGGTCACCTTGGAGAATGTTTACCTGAAGATCAGAGGCCGAATGCCCATGACCGTCAAAGTGTTCGCCAATAGGAAGGGAACAGTCTTGCCCAGTGATTGTCCAGTGGTGTTCATTCATCTGTTGTCGTAGCATCTGCATGGTCTCCCCAGTGTACCATGCCTTGAGACATCCTTTCCTGAAGTGTATCAGGTAGACAATGTTGGTCGAGTTGCAAGAATATGTGCCATGTACTTGATGGATAATGGTCTCATGTGAGATGATGGTATCTGTGTCGATGAACTGGCATGTCTTGCAGAGGTTGCTGTGGCAGGGTTGTGTAGTGCCGTGGTCACTGTTCTCCTGAAGGCTGGGTAGTTTGCTGTGGACAATGGTCTGTTTGAGGTTGTGCGATTGTTTGAAGGCAAGAAGTGAGGGTGTGGGGATGGCTTTGGCGAGGTGTGCATCTTCATCAATGAAATGTTGAAGACTCCAGAGAAGATGTCGTAGCTTCTCCACTCCAGAGAAGTACTGGATGACGAAGGGTACTCTGACCATCATGTCCCATGTTTGTCTTCTGAGGAGGTCGGTGTGGATTTTCGCTGTGATGTGTCAGAACTGCCAATCGATGAGTCGAGCGTCATATCCTGTTCTTATGAGGGCATCTTTCAGTGTCTGGAGGTGTCTGTTACGATCCTCCTCATCTGAGCAGATCCTATGTATACTGAGGGCTTGTCATAGGGGGTGTATTTTTTAACGTGTTTAGTGTGGAAGCTAGAGAAGTGGAGCATCATGAGATTATCTTGGCGCTTGCAGTACAGTGAGGTGCTGAGTTGACCGTCCTTAATGGAGATGGTGTGTCCAAGAATGCAACCAATCTGGAGAATAATCCATGATGAGTCTGATGGTGGGATGGAACTTGTTGATGTCATCATATAGTTATTTCAGTGATTGTTCACCATGAGTCTAAAGAAGATAATGTTATCACAGTATCTAGTGTATAGCATCGGTTGAAGGTCCTGTGCAGTGAAGAAGTCTTGTTCAAGCCTGTGCATGAAGATGTTGACAAATTGAGGTGAAAACTTGGTCCCCATGGCTGTTCCATCTGTCTGGATGAAGAACTGGTCGTTTGAAGGTGAAGCTATTGTTGTCCAGGATGAAGCAGATGAGTTGTAAAATTGCATCTGGAAACTGGCAGTTGTCGGCATTGAGTACTGAGGCAGTTGCAACAACGCCACTGTTCTTTTGAAGAAGCAATGCCTCATGAACTGAAAAGGAAGAGTCATCAGAACCCTTTTGATAGAGAAATATAAATTTCTAATTTTTTCCAACAATCTGTTGTTTTAATTCTAGTTCAGTCGTTATCAAACAGTGAGTGAAGGAAAGAGCTGGCAGCATTAGCCCGCAACCAGTTGCTAATGATCCATTAATGAAAGGGATGTAAATCTAATCTCTGACAATATAATTTGAGTGCTTCATTTGGGACTGTGTATTTCAAATGAGAAAATGTATTTTCTTCCTAGTACTTGCTATCCCACAACATTAGGACAAGAAAAGTGTGTCAGAAATTAAAGGGATCAATGGACATTCGGCTTGCTAACTGTATGTGGGCATAGTTCCAGAGGTGTATCATATGACTTTCCACGCCTACCATTTCGCCCCATCAGTCTTTTTGCTGTCTCTAATTATTTCCTAAGGAAGGCATTCAAAGCAAATGGAAGCATATATTCTAATTCTCCAATGATTTCCTACCTGGCTTCCTTGAAGCATGGTTCAGGAAATTAAAATTCAAAACTATGTTGTAGGGTTGGCAACTCACTGGCCTATCCAATGGGAGCTCAAAAACTGCAGAAATAGTGCGATGGTGTGGCGTTCAATATAGGGAAATGGGAAGATCGCCAGTCAAGATGTGACTTGAAATGTCCTTCATGTTGTTGAACAATAAGTCAACATTCTTCTTCAGAAGGCCTTTGACAGTATAAACTCACTTTGCTTCTCTATTAGACTGAAGATATTTTGGGGAGCTTGAAGTATGTGTAAATTCATATGAATGTGTTAAAGATTGAAAACACTCATTTGCAAATTGTGGTCCATTATCAAAGATGGCAATGTCAGGAATACGATGCGGAGAGAACATTTCCTTCAAGGATGTTTAAAGTTTAAAATTTAATTATTAGTGTCGCAAGTAGGCTTACATTAACACTGCAATGAAGTTATCTTGAAAAATTCCCTAGTCATCACATCCTGGAGCCTGTTTGGGTATACTGAGAGAGATGACCAGTGCATCTAACCAGCACATTTTTCAGACTGTGGGAGGAAACTGGAGGCCAGGAGGAAACCCACGCAGCCATAGGGAGAATGGGCAGATGTTGCATAGACAGTGATTCAAGACAGGAATTGAACCTGGGTCTCTGGTGCTTTGAGGCAGCAGTGATAATCACTGTGTCACCCTACTGCCCCTGCAAAGCATCAAAGGTGATGCCATGTAGCTTTTGCACCCCTATTTAGTGGAAACAATAATCTATTGCTGTAAAACATGTTTTCCCTTTCTAGTCAAACAAATCTACGCCATGGTATGTGCAAGATATTGATAGGAAGGAGGCGAGTAGAAGTGGACTTTCTGTTCCTGCCAGTGGATGGTACAGCCAACACAGTTGGAGACAATATTATGTTCAATAGAGTGTGAAATTCCTCGTCACCAGACAGACTGCTGTGCCAAAGCTTGGCAACTGGTTATGACGGGATGCCCTAAATGTATCTTCTGGAGGACTTCTCAGCAGAGAGCTCATGTTGCCATCATTCCTGCATCATAAAGTAAGAGGTCATCAACAACGCTGAAGAAGTGGTGCCACTATTTGAAATTCTTTTTGTGGATGAATTTGGAATGTATTGTGGCCATCTATCCAGGCAGCATGTCTAATTCTGGATACACTCTTCACCTTGTCTTTTGGCAGTATAAAATTTGTGCAACTTCTGTTGCTGACAAGTATTTGGTCATCAAAGATGTAAACACTTCAACTTTTGCACCTTCTGTGCCAAAGATTCTATGGCTAGGATTTCATGGCATGATGTATCTCTCACTGGCCAACATGGCGGGCAATTTAAATTGCAGTTTACTTCAGAGGGGCCACAAAATCCTCACCCATGGTTCTATGATTTAATTGAACAACAGAACAGGCTGAAGGGTGGAATGCTTATTTTCATTCCTATGTTTACACAATGGATTTTTGGATAACAGTTTTGCATTTCATCCAGGTTCTTTCTGCTTTTGCACCTTTGTTAATAGACAATTCCACATGACCTGGGCTGGAATTCTCCTGCGTCCGCGCCAGCGGGATTCTATAGTTCTGCTGCAACGAACAGAAATTTGGCCAAGCACCAAATCCTCCATCTTTGCAACAGGACGTGAAGGGTTGGAGAATTCCAGTCCTTTTTGCTAATTCCAGTTGGGTTTGAGTTGCCTCCAATTCAACACTATAACGGTCATCAGATTCGAATACCTACATATCTGTAGCTGAGGTACATTTACATTATGAGTGAAGTGCTAAATGGACACTATGCTAAGTTAATGCAGCAGAAGTCAAATGTTAAAGCCTGACCTAAAATCATAGGCCCTAGCCCTGTAATCCCACATATTTATCCTGCTAATCTCCATGACACTAAGGATCAATTTAGTTGGCCAATCTACCTAAACTGCAGATCTTTGGCCTGTGGGGGAAACCGGACCACGTGGATTGTACCAACACAGACATGGAAAGAATGTGCGAACTCCGCACAGACAATGACTCAAGTTGGAATTAAACCTGGACTTCTGGCATTGTGAGGCAGCAGTGTTAACCATTGTGCCATAATGCCACCAGTAAATGGGACCTGACTCCCAATCAAGTTGTGGTTACCCTACAACTGCAATATCAGACCCAAGAGACACTGCTTCAAGGTTAACATAACACTTACCTCACAGACACATACTGATTCAGGCAAACCTGATTCACTGATAATAACAAACTGTAAGAACTAAACATCAATAGCCCAATCACCCTTTATGTCAAATCAGGCCTTTTAAAACTATTTTCAGTATGGACAATGTGAAGTGAAAGCTCAGCAGCTAAGGGAATACAACACCATAATTTGCTGAAACCACCATTTTGGAGAGTTTGTCCTTCCATTGCTTGGTGATTTATTATTAATTCAGGACCTCTCAACAAGATTTTGCAGGCTTGGCGGAGTCGTTTTTTTTCACCTGCTATCTTTCTATCCTGTGGTGCCTGTCATTTCTCAACAGGACAATGTGATAGGAGGTCATGTGAATGGTGTTGGGGAAGGAAGAAATGCACCTCAATTACTCAGTTGTTAAAAGGAAACATGCACACACAAGGTCACCCGATCACCCATTGCCTTTCCTTCTCCGAAATGATTAAGTCATTGGGTCAAATTGCTTTTCTCAACCTGGTGAGTGTGCTTACATCTTCTGCTTTAACCTCCTGCAGGTTTTACCATGTCCGACTATTCATTACAAACCGATGTTGTCAGCCTTTGAATTATTTTGGATTCTTGTCCGGCTAAAGCGTGGAACAGGGAACACGAGTGCAGCAAAGGGCAATTATACACAGCTTTCCAGAAGGGCATGGACCATTCCTACACACACATCATTAGTCATTTTATGTTCGTCACTGAGTTAGGAGGAGGCCTTCACTAATTAAAGGGCTGAATGGAGTCAAGTCAGCAGTGAGCCCTTGAAACCAATTTACTCTATAGGCGTTTGACAAGGGCTGAACAGCTCAATGCAGTGCAAGTTCAGCAAATACTTTACAGCTTCCCTGGTTTGCATATGCAAAGCCTTCCTAATCCAATCTGCAGAGTGCAAAAAGCAGCTACCCCTCATAAAACTGCAAACAGTGTCGTTATCTGTTGCCTGACTATAATTTTTTTTAATATTGATTTAGATTATGTAAGTAATGTGGAGTGGGGAAATTAACACTTATTTCAAATTCAGATTAACATGGCAATAAATCTTTCATATGACTGCAATAGCATAAAATGAGTTGATTGGAAGGAAGCAGTTTTGATACTGTGCAGATTCAAATTGCGAGTATCAATATGACAGACAATGGATTTTATATCTCGATCTATTAGCATGGTTAGCTGGTCACTTTCCCACTGCTGTGTTGTTCCTGTGTTCAAGTCCAGTTGGGGATTTTCACAGTAACTTCATTGCAGTGTGAATGTAAACCTACTTGTGAGAAATATATAAACTTTAACTTTAGCATATAGCTTGCATTCTGGTAGAATACTTCCCAAGAGCTTCCCTTCAGATAAAATATTGATCTATTCAACAATAACTCCTCCATTACCTTAGCCTATCCTTGTTTCTGTAATTACCTTCAGCCCTATAAACTAAAATATTATTGCTAATGTTAGACTGATAGAAAATATTTCATTGAGTCAGCTAAGGTATGGAAAACAGGAGCTGGATTGAGACATCTTATTGTGCAGACTACACCTTACACCAGGTTGCAGAGAAAGGGCAAACCATGTGATATTGCAAAATGTCTTCTGATTGTACATACAGTACTCAATTAGCATATTGCACAGTTATAATTAACCCTTTTATATTATATCTCCTCTCCTTCCCTCACCCCCATTTTCCTCCCTTCCTATTATAGGGTCTACTGCAATGGGTCCTCCACGTTTGAAAGGATCAGGTGTTTGGGTCTGGTAGATGGTCTCTCAGACTCTGCTGGACAAAAGGGGAATTGGTGGTCATCTTGACTGGTGGATTAATGCAGAATCAGTGGCTGGTTCGATTGGGTAGATAACAACTCCCATAGGGACATGGTGGTTTCTTTTCTGTGGCCATCAGTGCATATCCATTCCATCTTACTGGCCTGTTATCTGTTTGAATGAGCTAAGACCATGGAAGTGAAATCTCTTCAACCACTTGTCCATAGTGAACCTGGTCTCAAATCCAAACTGACTGTCCTGGTTAGAAGTCTGATCTGGGTACATTTTCACCAGATGTCTGTGCATCTCTGAAACCCTACATTGCTGAGTTACTAATAGAATTGTTGTTGGTGCAAAGGTTTCTGCCTCTTCAATAAGAACTATATCATTTAGTTCAGGGCTTGCCACTGGGATACTGTACAAGCATCTGATGTAGCTATCACTTTCCTAAGGATGTGTTCTGTCTTTGCATCAAACCCTATCATCCTGAGTCTAAATTGGTGTATGTGAGGCATTTTTGCTAATTCTTTAAAATTAAAGAGTATGAATAAGGGTTTGTGGCCTGTAGTCATCTTGATGCGGAGACCAGGAATATTATCTACAAACTTCTGACAAGCAAATGTAGAAGCAAATGCTTCTTTCTCCATCACTACATGGCTCTATCAATGAACAGGATGTGTAGTAAACTAATCTACTCTTTTGACCTGTATGTGTCTGAAAGAACACAGCTCACAAACCTGTAGAAGATGCCTCTGCAGCAATAATGAGTGTCTCTGGGTCATTGCAAGCTAAAATATAAGAAGATTATCAGCATCTCTTTGACTTTCTCAAAAGATCTTTCTTGTACTTCCTCCCATCACCAATGTATTGTCCTGACATAACAGCTGACTTAATGTCAACATTAATGACAACAGTTAGTTTAGAATGTTGGCATACTGAGGTGCGAATTTGGTCCCCATGGCTGTTCCGTGTGTCTGGATGAAAAGCTGATTGTTGAAGGTGAAGACATTGTGGTCCAAGATGAAGCGGATGAGTTGTAAAATTGCATCGGGAAATTCGCACCTCAGTATGCCAACATCTTCATGCACAGGTTCGAACAAGACTTCTTCACCACACAAGATCTCCAACCAAGGTTATATACTAGATACATTGATGACATCTTTTTCCTTTGGACTCATGGTGAACAATCATTGAAACAACTGTATGATGATATCAACAAGTTCCATCCCACCATCAGACTCACCATGGACTATTCTCCAGAATCAGTTGCATTCTTGGACACACGCATCTCCATCAAGGACGGTCACCTCAGCACCTCACTGTACCGAAAACCGACAGACAACCTCACAATGCTCCACTTCTCCAGCTTCCACCCTAGACACGTTAAAGAAGCCATTCCCTATGGACAAGCCCTCCGTATACACAGAATTTGCTCAGATGAGGAGGATCGTGACAGACACCTCCAGACACTGAAGGATGCACTCGTGAGAACAGGATATGGCGCTCGACTCATCGATCGACAGTTCCAACGTGCCACAACGATAAACCGCACTGATCTCCTCAGAAGACGAACACGGGACACGGTGGACAGAGTACCCTTTGTTGTCCAGTACTTCCCCGGAGCGGAGAAGCTACGACATCTTCTCCGGAGTCTTCAACATATCATTGATGACGATGAACATCTCGCTAGGGCCATCCCCACCCCCCCACTTCTTGCTTTCAGACAACCGCACAACCTCAAACAGATCATTGTTCGCAGCAAACTACCCAACCTTCAGGAGAACAGTGACCACAATACCACACGACCCTGCCACAGCAACCTCTGCAAGACATGCCAGATCATAGACATGGACGACATCATCAAACGTGAGGATACCATTCACCAGGTACACGGTACATACTCTTGCAACTCGGCCAACGTTGTCTACCTAATACGTTGCAAGAAAGGATGTCCCGAAGCATGGTACATTGGGGAGACCATGCAGACACTACGACAGCGGATGAATGAGCATCGCTCAACAATCACCAGGCAAAACAGTTCCCTTCCTGTGGGCGAACACTTCAGCAGTCATGGGCATTCGGCCTCCGACCTGCGGGTAAATGTTCTTCAAGGGGGCTTTCGTGATACACGACAGCGCAGAGTCGCTGAGCAGAGACTGATAGCCAAGTTCCGCACACATGAGGACGGTCTTAACAGGGATCTTGGCTTCATGACACACTATCTGTAACCCCCGTAACTTGCCTGGGTTAGCAAAAAACCTCACTTACTGTGCTGTCTGGAGAAAATACACAACTCTCTAACAATGCTCAGGATCCCCTTCACACACATTGTTAGCCACTTTAACACTTGAATAGCAGGTTAGATGTAAGGATTCGCATTCTAATCAGCAATCTCTGACTGTCTGTGCTGATGTGTGCTATTGCAGACCAGTACACTGCACTTGCCTGATGAAGACACGGGAGTGTTGAAAGCTCGCTATTTTACTATCAAATAAATCGGTTGGATTAATAATTGGTGTTGCTAAATTCTTACTGAGTTCTTACCACTCCAATCCAACGCCGGCATCTTTACATCATAACAGTTAGTTTAGCCAGGAACTTTCCCACTTGATTCACAATACTCATGAATTTCTACAACTCAATCACATTCAGAGGAATTGGAAACTCTTTTCTTGATTTTGTCTTCTTTGGATTAGCTCTGACTCTGGGATGCATTCAAAAAAATGCCAGGAACTTGACAATCTGCTGTAAATGTGCATCTGTTGCTTCCTGTAGACATCGCAGCACAGCTTGCATTCTTGGCTACATTCTTTTTTGATTTGATTTATTTGTCATTGTCACATGTATTAGTACACAATGAAAGGTATTGTTTCTGTGTACTGTATAAACAAAGGATATTGACAATAGGGAAGGGAAGGAAAGACTGCAGAATGTAGTGTTACAATCATAGTTAGGGTGTAGAGAAAGATCAACTTAATGCGAGATAGATCCATTCAAAAGTCGTTGGTACATGATCTCAAGGTTTTGTATCTTTTTCCTGATGGGGGAAGTTGGAAGAAAATATGTCTGGAGTGAGTGCAGTCCTTGATTATGCTGGCTGCTTTTCCAAAGCAGCAGGAAGTGTAAACACTGTCAATGGATGGGAGGCTGGTTTGTTTGATGGACTGGGCTTCATTCATGACGTTCTGTAGTTCCTTGCAGTCTTGGACAGAGCAGAAGTCATACCAAGATGTGATACAACTGAAAGAATGCTTTCGATGTGCATCTGTAGAAGTTGGCGAGAGTTTAGCTCTCATGCCAAATTTCCTTTGTCTTCTAAGAAAGTAGAGGTTGCAGCTTTCTTAACTATAACTCTGCCTTATTGGATTCATGGATCACCCATGTGATAAATGGCTCCATCCAATCCTTCTAGGATACTTGGCATGGTCCTCCAGAACCCTTCTGGTGATGATGTGATGCTGAAACAAAACCTCCTAAATGGTATAAAATGAATGTGAGCAACTTAGATTCTTCATCTAGCTTTGTGTAGATTGAACTCTGTCCCAATTTTATTGTGACCCCATCCACAGACAACATAAGACAAACTTCACATTCAACAGCTTTGTTCAGCTGTGTGAGATCTACACAGATTCTGATAAATCCGCTGAGTTTTGGCATCAGGACCATCAGCTTGCTGGCTCTGTAACTGCTTTAACATTGAGTCAATTCTGTGGTTAGAGTGGATAAGGAACTTTACTGTGTGTAAATAGGCAAAAAATTTCACTTCAGGATACAGAATGATGTGATATGCTGTCTTCAGCTTTCCTAGTGCTGTAAGCAGCTGTGGAAATTCAGTTCTGAAGTTTTTGCATTGATCTCCTCAGCCTTTCAATTCTTCCACTCATTCTATCTGATGCAAATCGATACTTATCTTCCTGCTCAACAGTGGGTAGTTTTGGTTCTGAATCTCATCCAATATTTCTGTGATTTCTTTCTCTCAATACTGCAGGGTTTACAATCAATTGCCTGATGACCTCGAGCTCAATTTCTCTTGGCCTATTTAGTTTGTTGCACAATGGCTGAAGAGGACTTCTCTCCAACCATGGTACAGCATTCAAAAGAAGAGAAACTGCTGTGTCTTACTTAAATCATAGAATTCCTACAGTGCAAAAGGATGCCATTTGACCCATCAAGGTTGCAACGAACACAATTCCATCCAGGCTGTATTCCCATAACCTCATGCATTAACCCTAGCTAGCCCGCAGTCGTAAAGGGCAATTTTGCATGGCCAAATCCATTTAACCTGCACATCTTTAGACTGCTGGAGGAAACCGGAGCATCTGGAGGAAACCCATGCAGACACAGGGAGAATGTGCAAATTCCATACAGACAGTGACCCAGGCCGAGAATTGAATTCGATTCCCTGGCGCTGTGAGGCAGCAGTGCTAACCACTGTGCTGCCGTGCCACCTCCAAATTGTGTCTTGTTTACCAGATATCAGCACTCTTATACCTTCCACTTGGTTCCTGGATCTCTCCAAGAATTTAGATACAATCTACTTCATGGAGCTTGCCTTTGTGCACATTACATCAAGACTTCTTGCTTTGGCCACATCACCTAGAATTAGCCCATCTTTCTGCGTAAGTGGCATACAGCTCCTTTGGCAGAGCAGTTTTCCTGCCTGTGTTTTACCTCACCACATCAGTTACAGTTAGCTGGGGCTGCTGCTGATGGATGCTCTTCCAGTCTCCCCTGCTTTTTAACCACAGCTTCTGAAATTTTAAATTTGACATGCACAACTGAGTCAGCTGCTTTTGGGATACGATTCCCCATCCATAGATTCATTTTGCTCTGCTTGTTTGCACTGTTGAATTGATTTTGCAAAACTTAGATCATTAATTGACTGCAAGTGATCATATAAAATATAACCTAACACTGTCACGACAATTCTGTTCCAATCATCTTTTAGAATGCCATTCCCACAGTTCCCTGCAAGTCAACACAGATCTTTTTGAAATGCATCTAAACTTTCCCATGGATGTTTGTCAAATTTGTGCCTTTTTTTTGTCTCATTTGTTGTTTTTTCTCAATTAGCCCATTCAACATCTTTTTCAGATTTAATTTGTTTCAAGTGCTTTGGTTATGCATTGTTCTAGGCCTTTTCATCATTGATATCCTACCCGAATCTGCATGACCAACCATCACATCTATATCCCAGTACTAATATACTCACTGTCTACCTCCACACTAAGGCTTAATGTGGTTCGCTATATAGGTAATCTCCAATACCAATTCAGGTATACTTCTATTTGGTTGGGACCCATGACTTCCTCTAAGTTTTCCAGTAAAAGAAGAGATTTGTTTAAGTCACAAGTAGTTAGATTTCTGATCAATAAGGAAATTAAGGGCTCCAGGGAGCAGGTGGGTAAATGGAACTGAACCACTATCAGATCAGCCATGGCATTGAATGGCGGGGCAGGCTCGAGAGGCTAGATGGCCTTCTCCTGCTCCTATTTCTTATGTTCTTATGTTCTTATTTTTTCACAACTGTTCTTTCACATGCTGCCATCATGTATTGTTCTTGGCATTGTAAAATTAATACAGAATATTTACTAAGTTTACTGAGGTACGAAAAACAGGAACTTTATGGAGATATCTTACTGAGATGCCTCACTTTAGGCAAAACTGCAAGAGAGAGAGAGAGCAAACCACGTGTCATTACATCACATCCTGTGGTGAGGTACATGGCATTTGAATAAGATATTACAGTTAGAATTAACCCCCTATATTACACAACAATCTAAGACCGTCTTTGCTCCTGTAATTCTGATCTCGTGCGTTCCTCATTTCCATTCCTCTATCATTAGTTGCTACATTTTCAGCTCCTATTCCTAAGACACAGAATTCTTTCTGTAAACCTTTCTGCTCCTCTACTTCTCTCTCCTGTAAGATGTTCCTTAAAACACTATAGGGGAAGAATTGTAGCAGGCAGAAGCATGAACCATGCAAAAATCTGATGACCTCAGGTGGGATTTTCCAGTTTTGATGCTGGCACGGTTGGAAAATCTCACCCTATATCTTTGACCAAATTTTTGATCAGCTTTCCTAATATTTCCTTGTGTGCCTGGGTGCTAAATTATATCTGATTACTCTCCTGTGATACAGTGGGATATTTCACTATGCTAATGATGCTATCTAAGCATAATTTATGGTTGTATTTATATAGTGCCTTTAATCTATTGAGAGATACTATTTATGTGTAGGCCTGTTTGCTTCATACTGTACAAAGACTTCATTTTAAGATATTTTTGTCTTTGCAATTAACTCTGCTAACTTGTAAACCCTCAGAAGGCCAAAGCTTAGCTAATTGACTACATTCCTGAAGGATACACAATTCAGGCAAACAGTTTTTTCACAATGGCAGCTGCACGATTGTTTTTCTAAAATAAAGACAACATGAGGAAAACATGTTCAATAATGAGATAATGTTTGGAATATTGTGTGAATTTTCAGTTTTCTTCAACTCAGTACAGAAGCTGGCAGTAAAATCCAGTCCCAAATTTGCTTTTCTTTTTTCTTCTGTCATGTTAATATGTTAAGCGCTGTTCAATAAAAGAAAACCATTTTAAAACTCATATTAGGGCTGTCCCCAACAAATGCATGAATCCACACCTACCTGAAAGTGTAGCATGGACAAACTGTTGGCAATGAAGTGTCCTGAAGCAGAAATTATCTTTGCCTGTCAATGAATTCTGAGGTCCATGAATCCCATCACTCATAAGAATAGCAACAAGCAATATTATTAAAAGCTGTAAGGTTGCATCATTGGCTAGTAATACACTTTGTATGTTACAAGCGCTAAAAATGAACCTTTCCTATAATAAATGCACAGAAATTAATAACCTCCTTTCATTACAAGCTCTTGGTAATGAATTGTCTTAATTCCAAATCAATAGTGAATCCATGCATGTACAAGTAGTGAGCCTCGTAATTCACAAGTAATCAGCCCTGTCACTCACAGGTAAGTTAACGAGTCCCATCAATTACAATCAGTAATAAGCACTGGCATTATAAACAAAGTAGCTAATGAGCCCTATCAATTATAAGGACTGTACATAATGAACCTTTGACGGAGCTATTGCATGTCACTGTTTATTGCCTTACAACCTTCTGGAATCAGCGGTCAAAGAGGCATCATTTTTTAGGGTCAACAAAATTGCCTGCAGTTGTCTAAATAATGGAGATGCACAACGAAATTGACAAATTTTGATCTAAACTACACCAAATTTGTGCAAGCCAGCAACTGTAGTGTTAACCTGGGATGATTTCTTCATAAATTATGTAATTACTTCATAAATTCTAGATTATTTTCCATCTCCTTAATTCAGAAGTGAGCCATTTAATTTCAGATTTTACCCACCATTTATAAACACACAATTATCTTGATATTTCAAAAACAGTATACTGCAGATGCTGGAAATTTGAACTAATAATAGAAGCAGCTAGAAATACTCCAAGATCAGGCAGGGCCTGTGAAGATAAAAGTAGAGTTAATATTTCAGGTCTCTGACTGGATTTCAGAATGAGAATATGTTAGTGAGGTAGCAGTTTATAAATAAGTATAGAGGCGATGAAAGAAGGGAGAATAGAGAGAAAAAAACAAATTTTGCAAGGCTAGAGGTATTAAATGACAAAATGGTACAAGACTAAAGAGATGCAATGGGACAAATAACAAAACGAAAGGATAGATCTAGACAAGTTATAAAGGGTGATAGCAGAACAAATTATTCCACCTACTTTAGCTACAAAATCCCAAGGGCCCGTCGAAATCCCAATGCTTTAATATGAATAATCTCTGCATTGCAGCCTTTGAATATCTTTGAAAGGCTTGACATTAGAGTAGGCCTTATCAATCCCATTTGTAGCTGCAACAAGGTGCTTTATTTCTACCCCTCTTTACTCGTAGCATTGCATTCCCAATCCAAGAGTGCAGCAAAGCAACCTGCTTCCAAAGTTTGCCTATGGTATTCTTCAACATGCTCTTCGGAAGGATTTGACAAGTGTTCAAGGGTAACTTGTTTATTGTATATCAATTGGGTTTAACTGCATTCAGGTGGTGGACATGAATCAGTACTTACCTGTGCACCTATTTATAAGTATAGGTTGAAAGGGTGATTGTTGGTTGGAAATAAATGAGCATGTAGTGTGCAAAGACAAAGCACCAGTTATAATGTCCTAACTATGTTAGGGGTTGTGGGTTTTAACAGAAAGAAAAGAATGTAGGTTGCACATGTAGATTCAAGCTAACAACAAGAGATTTATTCTAGGACCTCTTGCATGTAGAGAATACAAACTGAAAATAAAACTGCAGCCTCTGCAACCCCTTAATGACATCACCATCAACAACCTGCAACCACTTAAATACATAACACCAGTGTTCTATTCTTCACTGCTTGGCTATCAGAATTTTAACATGATAGCAGAGAATTGTTGCTTTGAGGTTGGAAGTTATGATTTTTCTTTTGGACACATAAAACTAAAATCTAAGGATCATTGTGGCAAATATTAGAAAACAAGTTTTAACCTTGGTGCTATGATTACCCCCCCATTATTCTTGGAGTTGGAGCCCTATGACCAGTGGAAGAATAAGGTTGATATGTTGATTGAAAGGAAATTAAGGCAAAACCTTGGCATTATTGCTCTGCGCGATGTAAATTCTAAAATAAGGAATGTTGCGATACGCATAGAACATAGAGCATTGAACATTACAGTGCAGTACAGACCCTTTGGCCCTTAATGTTGCACCGAACAGTGGAACCAATCTAATGACCCTCTAACCTAAACTATTCCAATGCTATCCATATGCCTGTCCACTGATCATTTGAATGCCCTTGAAGTTGGCGAGTCCACATCTGCTGCAGGCAGGGTATTCCAAGCCCTTACTACCCTCTGAGTAAAGAACCTAGCTCTGACATCCATTCTATAATTACCACCTCTTAATTTAAAGCTATGTCCCCTCATGTTAGCCATCACTATCCAAGGAAAAAGGCTCCCTATCCACCCTAACCCTCTGAAGATCGCTGTGTGTGAGAAGTTTGCATGTTCTCCCCATGTCTATGTGGATTTCCTCCAGGTTCTTTGGTTTCCTCCCACACTAAGATGTGCAAGCTAGGTTGATTGGCCATGCTAAATTGGCCATTATTGTCGGGAGCATTAGCAGGGTAAAACGTGAGGTTATAGAGACAGGGCCTGGATGAGATTTTTGTCGGTGTAGTTTCGATTGATTGTATTGCCTCCTTATGCAGTTAGGGATTCTAAAGGCTCTAAAATGTGACGAATGATAAAGGTTTAGATTTCAGTAAAAATTATGGATGAAATCTATAAAGAAAATGGTCTGTTGAATACTTGAACATGATAACTTTCAGGAAACAAGTGTTCATTATGAGAATGAGTATAACCTGGACTTTATAATTTATAAGATTGGCAAAGTTCATAATGCAAATCACTGAACTGCTACGAGTTGAAGATTAGGTGTCCCAAATGGAAAAGACACACGGTTTTACTGGCATTAAGTTCTTAGAGAAAAAGACTGTTGGATTAGACAGCTGCTGTCTTTAAAAAAATCCTGGAAAAACAGTTATTTGTTTCAGCCTTTATATGTGGAATGAAAGAGACATACAGCTGTGACACAAATAGAATAGATGGTTACCAAGATCCACATATATTCCAGATACTAGATGTAGGGTCAATGGAATGGACAATAGAATGGTAATGACAACATAGATGGTCAATCTGGTAATATCATCAAAATATGTTATTGGAACATTCATAAGGGATGGATGAATTCCAAACATACCCAAAGAAAAGTAAATAGCTGTTTTGGATGCAACTCAAACCACTGTTATTTCGTGATTTGTTCACAGAGAAGAGGCAGGGTCTTTGAAAAGAATAGTGCAGAACAAGAGAATGAGGCTAATAATTATTTTGAACAGATTTTACTGGTAATAAAGAGTTTTATTGAGTTGTGAATGTAAACTTTAGAGATTCCTTATGACAATAAGTGTAAGGTTAAGGAATAGAAAAGTATTACTTGCTTTAGGATTGGTGGTACCAAGATCAATAGAGAGTGGTAAAAGCATGTAAAGTCACAAGAGGAAGCCATTTAATAAGTCCACGTGCACTTGAGTAAACCTCACATGATGAAGTCACAAATTAATCTTGTCATGTGAAATGATAAGGGAATTATTTGGCGGAAATTGTTGATATGTTCTTTAACCAGTCAGGGCATTATTGCATTCCCTTAACAAAACTAAATGCTTCTTATCAGAGTGTTGGGGAAGTATATTGGCATCAGGTGATAAGGATACAAGGAAAAAGAAACAAATTATGATAAAGTTACATAGATAATTTGCCCACACTGTTTGTGCAAAGGACGAATAATGCTACAAAAACTGACACGTGTGGTTCATAAACATATAAAATTAATAAAAGAGATTAATGAGAATTGTGAAATTTGTAAAATGTTTCAAAGAATACCTATCTTCTACTATAAGCCATTGATAAGTGATTTTAATGTGGAAATTGCCATGGATCTAAAGATATGGCACTAAGACACATGGCAAGGGCACGGAATATTTAACTTCCATTTTACAACCTGGCCACAAGATGTGCGATGGAATTCTCCCAACCGAGACTAAGTCCTGGGGTAGAGAAGGGATCCAAATTGCTTTCCCCGAGCCTTTTGGAAATCAAGGGGTTTAAAGAGAGGGCAGCTCAGTTGAAAGTTGTGAAGTGGGATTGAGCAGTTGATGAAGGTGGAGCATCCACCCAGTAACGTTCCGCCCATGGCATGGAAACCTGAGGGGCAAATGAGTCTCCATGTTGGTAGCAGCTCATGCTTTTACTGCTCTCTCTCCATTTTCTTACAGTGCCAACAGGAAGAGCTTCTAAGGCCTACGGAAAAAGATTCCCTGTCAGCCATCATCAGAAGTCCAACCCAGAAAGGGAACAAGAAAGAAGACAAGTGAAGAGACACGCGCTTACGGAGGTATCACAGACATCTGGACTCTCCACCAGCCCAAGGACACATATCTCAATGGATAATAGTTCTAACTTAGAAAGGGTCTCACAATCTAATGGTTATCACATGGATACATGCCCACAACAGGAGGAGTCAGGGTTGGCTGAAATCACTGGTTTTTGGATAGCTGCTGTGGACGAGGCAGTCCATGAGGTCCAAGTTCCATAATGAACCCCAGCAATCTGCCTTCCAATTAACAGTGGACAGACCGCAAGAGTTGGGGGAACAATAGGTCGATGTGTTGGAGGCTCTTAACTGAGTTGAACATAAGTTGAAGGAGCCCATCCAGCTGCTGTCTGATGAATTGGTGCCAATTTATGCATGCATCATGGTCTCCAATGTGAAGATTGGCAGAATCAATTGAGTTCCTGTTTCAGCAGATGCTCCATGAGATGCACATGGACAAGCAATCCACCATTATAGAATCATAGAATCCTACAGTGCAGAAGGAAACCATTCGGTCATTGAGTCTACAATGACCACAATCCCATCCGGGCCCTATCCCCACGTATTTATTCTAGCTAGTCTCCCTGACACTAAGGGGCTATTTAGCATGGCCAATCCACCTGACCCACACACCTTTGGACTGTGGAAGGAAACCCATGCAAACATGAGAAGAATGTGCAAACTTCACCCAGACAATGACCCAAGCTGAGAATCAAACCAGGGTTCCTGACACTGTGAGACAGCATTGCTAACCATTGTGTCATCATGTCGCCCACATGATAGCCATAGGGAGTCTTTGCAGTTGACACACAAGAGTGGAATTGACATCTCAAGTTCCCTCTCGCAGCCCCTTCCCCTCAAGCAGGCAGGCTGGGGTCTTCAGGCATTTAAGGGAAGAAGAGTAGCTGCTGAACACTCCCGGATCACACCTTCAAACATCTCAGAGACTTTTCAGAACTTCCAAACTTCCTTTGTTTGTAACCCCATCAACCCCATCTGGAGTCACTGCAGATGAAATACCAGGCCTATAGGAAGACAGCCAAAAGAAACTGGGCCTTTCCCAGTGTTGCCTCTCCAGAATACAGCCACCAAATTTATCAAAGGCAACTGGTAAACTAGTTGGCCTACTGCTTCCACCCCTGCTGTATATGTCAGGGCAATACCCAGACGAATTAGACCACAGAAAATAAAGGAATTTTGATCTCAACTGTTGCTGAAATGATTATCCCAATTCTAGTGTCTATAAACATAATCACTTTTCACTGCTATACTTTCTACTGAATTTTTTAAACTTCATTCTTAAGGCCTGGCAAATGCCATTCCTCCCCCGCCAAGAGAGTTTACAAGGAGAACAGTATGTAACACAGCCTATGTAAGCCAAGTGCAAACACTCTCCCATACTCAGAAAAAAAGAAACATAGAAAATAGAGGTAGGAGTAAGCCATTCATCCTTCAAACCTGCACCGCCATTTAGTATGATCCTAGCTGATCTTCTATCTCAACACATTTTCCCATACTCACCCCATTGCCATTGACATCCTTAGAGTCAAGGAATCTATCTAATTCCTCCTAAAATGTATTCAGTCACCTGACATCCACAGCCTCCAGTAATAGAGAATTCCATTGGTTCACCACCTTTTGACTGAAGAAATTTCTCATCTCAGTCCCTGTAGCCTGAGAGTGTGACTTCTGGTTATAGACAACCACCCTCCCCCATGCACCCCTCCCCTCTGTCCCCTCCATCCCCACACAAACCAGAGGAAACACGATTCCTCCATCCAGTCTGTCCACCCTGTCAGAATTTTACACGTTTCAATAACATCCTCTCTCATTCTTCTAAACTCCACACAACATAAATCTAGTCAACCCAATCTTTTCTCTTACGACAATCCCACCATCCCAGGAACCTGTCTGGTGAACGTTCACTGTTCTCCTCTATAACAAGTATATCCTTTCTTAAGTAAGGAGACCAAAACTGCAGATAACGGGTGGCCCAGTAGCACAGTGGTTAGCACAGCTGCTTCACAGTGCCAGAGACCCGGTTTAATTCCCAACTTAGATTACTGTCTGTGTGCAGTCTGCACATTCTCCCCATGTCTGCATGGCTTTCCTTCTAGTACTCTGGTTTTCCTCCTACAGTCCAAAAGACAAGCTAGTTAGGTGCACTGTGCATACCAAATTCTGCCTCAATGTACCCAAACAGCCATTGAAGTACGGTGATTGGGGGATTTTCATTGCAGAGTTAATGTAAGCCTACTTGTGACACGAATGAATAAAAATATATTCCAGATGAGGTCTCACCAAGGTCCTCACAGCTACAGTAAGAAATCCTCATTGAACTTTCATTCATTCATCCTATCTAACTGGTCTCTAACATTGTCAGTACTGCCCCTGCAGGTTTCCTTTCACTTATCCAGATGAGCTGACCTGAATCCCCATCTAGCCACTAAACTAGCATTAGTAGCATTGGTGACATTTTACATGAGAGTTTCGACCAGATCACTACGGTGATTGTGACTTTTATCCCGTGCTCCAGCACTCTGTGAGTCATCTATACTCTTAGCATTGAGCCCCGGCAATACTTTTGATCTCCCCACTGTTACCCTCCAATCAGAATTCTTCCCCTTTCATGTTCCTGCCTCCCTGGAAATTAAATCCCCATAGCTTCACCTCCTTCTGTCCATTTCTTCGCATTTCCAGCCACCCAGAGATGCCCTCCCCCTCACCCTCCAACACCATCCCAACCAGACCCCTAAAACACACCTGAACATAACACAATCGTAGACATTATCCCCTCCTTCCCCAGCCCCTTCTTCACATACTGAACCTAACCCCCCCTGCCCCTTTCACACATCTGGACATATCCCCTCTCTTCACACACCTGGAAAGAACACACACATTGCCTCATACACCTGGATATAATACCCCCACTGCCCCCAACTCATACAGCTGCATGTAATACCTTCACTGCCCGCAGCTCACACAGCTGGATATAATTCCCCTTCACAAATCTGGACATAACCCTGACCCCTTTACTGCATTCCGCCCCCTCCACTCCTCACTACTGCCCCCTCCGCACCCCCAACCTGGATATAATCCCACCTCCACATACCAGGACATAACAACCGCCTCCGCCCCCACTTCACACAACTGGAGATAACACCTTCCACCCCCACCTCTTCACACACTTGAACATAATTCACGATGCTCTTCTTGAAAACAAGACAAGGGGTGTATTAATGGTGTAAAAGACTGAAAAAGGTGCTGATAGAGGCAGAAAGGTAAGATAGCAGAACAATGAATAGCACTCTATAAAAGCAAAACTTGAGAACAAGTAACTGATTGCCCTGTGTGGGAAAGGTCTCGAGGAGAGGGAGTGGATTGGGACAATAAATTGGTATTAAAAAAGAGGGTCAAGATGGGGGAGAGGTTGTGGTCTGAAGTCGCTAAATTTAATGTTTAGTCCAGAAACTATAATCAGAACATGAGCTGCTTCTCTTTAATTTGCAAAAGGCTTCACTGGAACATTGCAGGAAAATGGGCATGTGGGCAGAAGATGGTGAGTTGAAATGGCAAGCGACAGGAAGGTTGGGGTCAAGCTTGCACACAGAGAAAAAGTGTTCTACAAAGCAATCTTTCTGACAATGCATTCAGATCTGATAGGTTACAAAAAGGCAGAGGCTGGAGGGTGGAGTTCCAAAATGCCATTGCTATTGTTAAATCAGTGTTGTATGATGATTGACACTGAATCTTCCTGTTCTGTGTGCTGCCAGAGAATGTTAGGGACCTGCACATAAACATACATATGAAGATGGCATTAAGAGCACATCCTAATAGAAATACATGCAGCCTTCTCACTCTTAAGCATCCATTAAAGAGCCAATTTTCACCATCAACATGTTGTCATCTTTTAATCACACCAATCTTAAACTAAGTTTCCTTTAGGATTTCTGTGGATCATCTGCTGTAATAGAACAGACTGCAATATAGCAGGTGTTAAATTTTCACTCTCTCCCTGCCCACTCACTCACCCACACACCAGCAACAGGCAATAGAATCATAGAATCCCTACAGTGTAGAACAAGGCCATTAGGCCCATTGATTCTGTACCAACCACAATCCCACTCACTCCTGTCCCTCTAGCCCCACATATTTACCCTGCTAGTCCCCCTGTCAGAAAGGGGCCATTTAGCATGGCCAATCCACCTAACCTGCACATCTTTGGACTCTGGAAGGAAACTGGAACACCCAGAGAAAACCCATGCATACACAAAAGAACATGTAGACTCCACGCAGGCAGTCACCCAAGCCAGGAATCGAACCTGGATCCCTGACACTGTGAGGCATCAATACTAAGCAATGTGTCATTGGGCCATCCGAAGTGACTCAATTTCAGTACTAATGTCCAATTGGTTGAACGTTTTATATGTACTAACCAGAACTAAACTAAATATTGAAAGCAGGAGAGATGGCTCAGCATCAAGTAATTACTCCAGCGCCGAGTGAGTTCTAACCTTGACTTCGGGGGAAGCCGATCCACTGAATGCATCTCAGGCCACTGCTGCATTGGGTAATGGCACCGTTCAGTGAATTATTTACCTGAAGGCCTTTGACTGGAACAGCTTGATGTCCTAGCACCTTTCAGCCTTATTATATAAGCACATTTCGTCAATGAGCAGAATCTAAAGGAGCTTCCATACAGCGACAAGGTTGTCCTAGTCACCTTGTGATCTTGTACATGGCATTGCCCTGACTATTAACATCAACAAGCCATTATACTGAAACAGCCTTGAACAAAACCTTTAGGCTGTCAAACCAGATATAGTGTGCATTCAGACTCCAGACTCTCCAGCTTTCATTCTCTAATGAAGATATGTGGGATTTAGCCATTAGGGACCAAGGCAGTGGAAGTCTTGGAATTATAACTCACTATGGAGTATTTATGCTTAGCTTTCCACTATATTAATGCTTTCAGGGCAAACAACATATTACAGCCCACATGATCTAATGCTTTTAAGGCAAATAAAGCACTGTGAGATTCTCAGTAATACCATTATTAGTGAACTGCCTCGGGGACAGTTAAATACTAGAGCAGTTTCTGCTCAAAGGAAACAACTATCTTTTAATTGTTGACTGCAAGTAACTTCTTAACTGATTGCTTTGGACATCTGTTCCTCAGACAGCAGATTTAATCTTTTCAAGGCTGACGTAATAGATTCCTTCAGGATCATTAAACGTGGATAGTACTGACCAGGCTACTCTGACAAAGTCATGAATAACTGTACGAATACAAATTGGAATCGAATTGAGGGGTTTGGATAGTTTACTATAGTATTCAGTCTACAAGGTGGATTACCAACTTGGTGTGACGAAAGGCTTGTGTGTCCTAACAGTCCCTTGGGTGATTCTGTTAGGAGCTCGGTGCTCCTTTTAGGACTACTCATGGTCGCAAGACCAGCTGGTAGGCAGTGCGGAGGCACCAGGCAAAGTGTGGTACACAAAGTCCCCTGTGGTTGAACGAAGTCCGTGGGCGCAATCTTATCTTCTCACCCCACAGGTGAGAGGGCCAAGGAATCAGGTTCATGCCCAATTTCTCTCCTCTCACTACATCACTCCAACAGATATCTGGCAAGTTTAGTTACGTGCCCCAAAAGAGTCCGGGGCTGATTATACAGAATTTAAATATTTCAAGTGAGTCTAGGACAACATCATCTGGGCTCACTTGCCTCTGCAGCGTCACTGGTGAAGGTTCCCTCTAGCGAGGATCAAATATGGTCCCCAACAATGGGGATCTGGGGATCTATCATGATGGCCTTGGCGGTCAAACTGGAGGCATTGAGGCCCCCCCAGGGGCGGTGGGGGTGGGGGGGGGGGGGGGGGGGGGGGGGGGGGGGGGGGGGGGTTGCCCCTTGAGGGAGTGGAAATGTCCAGGCGTGTTAAAGAACGGTGGGTAATGTGCAGGTAAAGCACAGACCCACAGTAGCTGAGGGAGACTGAGACGGATAGATATCTCACGTTCACATGACACAGAAATCTGAGCACGTGCAATTGCACCCATCTGCTGTTACTGGCTGGCTTTTGGCGAGTTTAGGGCCTGCCCCCTTCCCCTGCTAGTGGGAAACAGGTTTGACTTAATTTTTTTAAGTGATATTATGACTGGCAAAAGCATCTGTGATTGACCAATTGTCTTCAGCATATCTTCTGCTCATTCCAAACAGGAAAAAGCTGGAAAGGATACATTTTTTAAAAATTGACTGTTCCTCTTATTCTTGGCTGGGGAATCACACTCCGTGGGATCACATCTTTGTGTTCAAAGAAAGAAAACTTTAAATTTGCAACTTTAAATGATAGAACATTATTGGATGTCACTTAGGAGTCACCATCCAGAAAGGAGAACTGCAATTGGATTATGTGAGTTAACAAGACTTCAAGTAGACATTGCCACCCTCAATTTGGAGGAAAATAACTCTTGTCCAACACTTCATTAACCTAAGGTAGACAGTGAAATTTCCAGCCTTGATCTAATCAAGTTATAATTGGAATGTACTGGTCATGACCATATTTGAGTCACTGAGCAGTAGGCAGGGGAAGGTTATATGATAAGCCAGTTATACTTTGTGTGTTTAAGCAACTACTTATTTCTGTAGCCAAGGACATGCAAATAAAATGCTGAAAGAGCAAAACCCGGAATGGGTTCAACCTCTTCTCTTTCCCTCTTGCTCTCTCTCTCTCTCTCTCTCTGCATTTACCTTGAAAGTTTTGAAGCCTGTCTAATTTTGACTGGTGAAATGCCACCAACAGTGGTTTTTAAAAAGAACTCAACCAAGCAGCAGCTGCCCCCAGAAAAAAAGGATAAATCGGTCGCTTACATTTTCAAACCACCTTAAACATGAATGCAGAAGGATCACCAAATTCTTGGCCTGAAGCCAAGTCACCAACACCCAGGGGAGGTTGATCATAATATGTTTGAAATTTCACAGTGATTCCAAAAATAACCGTTAAATTTCAAGTCAAGTGCATGGTTACATGGGCAAGGTTGAGAAGGGAAATTACAATTTTTGACAGTAATAAGTAATGGTGATCATTTAAAGTAATATTTCACAATGAATATACATCCCATCAAGAAATAAAAACTCATGGACAAAGTGATCCATGGCTAACTAAAGAGATTGAGGATAATATTAGATTGAAAGAAGAGGCTTATAATGTTTATAAGAAATTATAAACTTAAGGATTGGATGATTTATAGAAATCAGTAAAGGATGCCTTAAAATGATGATTAAAGAAGGAAAAAATAAAATAAGGGAGTATATTGCAAACAATATATAAACAGATTGTCATCATTTTTTGCTATATAAAGAAAGATAGTGATGAGCAAAAGCAAATATTTGTCCCTTAGTATTATGTTGTTATTTGTAAGGAGGCCTTGTGACACAGTGGGTAGCATCCCTGTCTCTGAGCTTTGGGATCGAGTCCCATCCCAGGACTTAATGGTGCATTCATAACACTATCTAACAGGTTGAGTGTGTTAACCTGCAAATCCTTCTGAACGTGCCAACAGCTGGCAGTAAGAATGAGAAACATAACTGGTCAGCCATCCTTGACATGGAGTAGTGTCCCAAGCTACAAGCCTCTGGTGACTGACTAGCAATCTGTTCCAGGAATTAATAGCTATGGGGACAGATGAAAGTCTGTCTTAGTACAACATGAGGTGTAGGAAGAGAATTGGAATATTATTTGTAAAGAGCTAGATCTTAATTATTATGTGGATACATACCTGGAGGCCATATTTGCTGTTGCATTGCTGTCACTGGTATTGCTACTAGAGTAGGAATACAGAGATATAGTATAATTCCCTGAAGTCCTGAGTTTGAATCCCACCTCAGCATAAGATTAAATTTGAATTCAATTAAATTAAAATATATTAAAAATCTAATGATAACCATGAAACCACTATGAATTGTTGCAAAAACCTATTTAGTTCACTAACATCCTTTGTGGAAGGAAATCTGCTGTCCTTTCTTGGTCTGGCCTACCTGTGACTCTAGGTTTAATACTGTGGTTGACTCTTCACTGCCCTCTGAAGTGGAATAGCAAGCCACTCACTTCAAGGACAATTAGAGATGGACAATAAATGCTGAAATTTTGGGTGGGATTGTTCAGCAATTCCCATCAGCAGGATCTTCTGGTGACCTCCAGAAGAAGTGGGAATGGTGTGGTAGAGGGGATTGGCCATGCTAAACTCGATAATGATACTGAAATCCATAAATGCTGGCCTAGCCTGTGATGTCTATATCCAATATATGAATAGGAAATGAAGTACAACGGGCAGAATTTTACTGTCTCGCCCACCACAGGAATTAGAGCAAGCGAGGGGCAGACAAAGGGATGATTCATTGGATTTGAGTGGGATTTTATGGTTTCAGGATGAGCAAGGCTGTAAATCTCCTTCCCTTGTACCAGCCACATGGAGAAATGCAAGATATACGCCTGATGAAGTTCCAGCATTTTGACTCTAAAGTCTGACTATTTCTAACTTATGGTAACCAGAAAATATAACACTAATAGAGGGTTAAATGAGAGATATTATTATAAGAGACTAAGGAAAAGACTAACCTATGAAAAATTGTATTTGTCTTCACAGTCAAAAATTTGACGAATAGACAGCCATTAGAATTACCTACAAACCATCACTGGCATATACTTATAACCAGCCACACTGACACTTAACAAGGATGTCATTACCATTCTCAAATTCATTTATCTGCATGATTATGCACCATTTTGCCAATTGCATGTCTGTTGTTCACATATGGTTTATAGATACAGGAAGCAGAAGGAAAATTGGAGAAAATGTCCCAAATTAAAAAAATACAATATAGAAGGTGAACATGATGTATTCCTTGGATTAAGAGATGTAGGCTGCACATGCATCATCTGCCATTTTGCTTATTAATTATTTACACATGGATGTTTATGTTTATGTCTATGGTATGCTGTAGTATATCCATGCAATCTTTAAATCACCATTATTGATAACTGAGTGAAGCAGAACCAAGTTGTAAAAATCCTAGAAATGTGATGATGCTTCAAAAAGTGACAAAATGTTGGATAGACTGAATGTAGGCCAGGGACAGTGTTAATGAATCTACAATGGGGTGCATTCAGCAGTCTGATAATAAAACAAAGGCCAGTATTAGTGTTTCTGGTAATCATACTGACAGGTTAACTTTTATAAGTAGGAGAGATCCGCACTTGGAGGAAATGGAGAAGTTACTAAACATTTGGGTAGAACAACAAATCTGAAAAAAGTTCCCAGTTAATGGAATTGGCCAGTCCTGGAAGAAAATGGCCAAAAAGGACTTACATATCCAAAAAAGAAATAACAAAACTTTGTTTAAAAACCTCAGAGAGGCTTAACATCTTGTTAGGTGCCAGTATAGCTGTGTTAGATACACAGTGTGGTGTAAGCCAGAGCTGGTTTATAGGTCACAAAACCTCAAGCTTAGAAAGGAAAAAAGAAATCTTCCAGGTTCTTTTTTTGGAAAGTTAATAGCCATACCTGGGTGACAGCAATAGTGTTTGCAGACTAATTTGAAAATTATTTTGTGTGAGTTTATGAAATATTTGAGGAAAAAGAATGTGACCTTCAAGACCTTACTTATGCTTTTTTATGCCTCAAGACATTCACATCCCTTGCAGATAGCCTGAAATGGTTCAGCAATTCCCATCAGCAGGATCTTCTGGTCTCACCAAAGGTGACCTCCAGCGGTAGAAGAAGCGGGAAAGGTGTGGGAGAGGGGATTGGTCATGCTAAACTCGCTAATGATATTGAAATGCATTCAAATGCAGGTTAATAGGCTTCATGCCCAAAATGGGCACAAAGAGTTTCGCTACAGGAAAAAGTGATGGGGAAGATAGCAAGATAGCCATGTTTGATATTGGCTGTGAATCTGATCTTATGAAGAGAGGCTGAGGGATTTGAGGTTGTTTTCGTTAGAAAGGAGGCGGCTAAGAGGGGACCTAATCGAAACATATAAGATGATTAGAGGTTTAGATAGGGTGGACAGTGATAGCCTTTTTCCTAGGATGGAGAAAGCTAGCACGAGGGGACACAGCTTTAAATTAAGGGGTGATAGTTATAGGACGGATATCAGAGGTAGGTTCTTTACCCAAAGGGTGGTTCGGGAGTGGAATGCCCTGCCTGCAGCAGTTGTAGATGCGCCAAGTTTGGTGGCGTTTAAGAGGTTAGTTGATAAGTATATGGAAGAGAAGGGAATGGTTTAGTTTGGAGGGGCATTGCTTTTTATATTGGTCGGCGCAACATCGAGGGCCGAAGGGCCTGTTCTGTGCTGTAATGTTCTATGTTCTATGTTCTATGATCTTTTGGCTTTTGTCCTATTTTTCGGCCTCACCATGGAAATCAACCAGCTAATGGGATGGAAAGATCACACCCTAAGTGCTATAGAATCATAGAATCCCTGCAGTGCAGAAGGAGGCCATTCATCCCATCAACTCCACACCAACCACTGTCCCACCCAGGGATCCCTGCTTATACCCCCGACACTAAGGATCAATTTAGCATAGCCAATCAACCTAACCTGCACATCTTCGGACTGTGGGAGGAAACTGGAGTACCCAGAAGAAACCCACACAAACATGGGGAGAATGTGCAAATTTCACACAGACAGTGACCCAAAGCTGGAATTGAACTCAGGTCCCTGGCGCTGCGAAACAGCATTGCGAGCCACTATGACCCTCGAAAGGTCATAAAAACAAGACTGTTCTACAACGGGTTTTTTTTGGGTGAGTTCAACACTGCAATCATCCCACACTCTTGTCAGTTTTTCTGACAGCTCGGAGTTTTGCACCCATGGCCACAAACCTCTGGAGTGTAGAAAAATGAGAGTAGTTCTCTGTTAATCATGACACGGGGAGCAGCTCACTTTGCTCAATAATCTAGAACTAGAGATCATATTTGCAAGATAAAAGGCCAGTTATTTAGGATTCAGATAAGGGGAAACCTTTTCACATATGGTTGGAATTTTTTACTCAAGATGCTGTGAGAGCTCGGTCATTGAATACGTTCAAAGCAGCTTAATGGGTTTTTGGGATCAGGCAGGAAAGTGGAGTTACTAAACCAATACTCAGAATAGAATGCACCAGGAAAACCCAGATCTATTCTTTGCTTGCTGCAAAAGCCACATTCAAATTCCAATTGAATGCAATTCCTACAAGGGAATCCAACACCATGGATAGCACAATGGTTAGCATTGCTTCCTCACAGTGCCAGGGACTTGGGTTCAATTCCTGGCTTGGGTCTCTGTCTGCATAGAATCTGCACATTCTCTCTGTATCAGCATGAGTTTCCTCCAGGTGCTCTGGCTTCCTGCCCGGAGATGTCCGGAGATGTCCAGAAATGTGCATGTTGGCCATGCTAAATTGCCCCTTAGAGTCAGAGGGACTAGCTAGGGTAAATGCATGGGGTTATGAGTATAGGGCTCGGATGGGATTGTGGTCAGTGCAGACTTGAAGGGCCAAATGGCCTCTTTCTGCACTGTAGGATTCTATGATACTGTGATAAGATTGAAGCTGGCTAGATGAGATACCGTGAGCTTAACCAAACATGTGATCTGAGCCAAAAGACTGAGAAGTTGAGATTAAAAATCTCGAGCGGCAGAACAGAAATGGAGCTATTAAGTCCATTCCTGTTCCTATTAAGTTCTATGTTCCTATAACAGTGTTTAAAATGAATGAAAAAATACTCTTTAAAAAGAGTGTTAGGAAATGAGGGAAAGTGTACAGCCATTGGAATCAATTTCCTGACAAGAATATTCAGCAAGAATATCAGACAACTCCTTAATTCCATCACCATAACTCCCTGCCAGGAAATCTTTAGGGGTTTACAGCCAAGTCCTGGGAGTTAATGATGCTGAAATTAGGATGATATTGGCATTTACATGGACAATGTTCCCATAAGGATTCATGCTGGTTGCTGATTAAATTAAATAACCCTTTATTGCCAATTAACAAGGAAGTCAGGCAGGAACTAACAGATATTTGTTAACTTTGAATCATAGTTAGCAGCACTTAAATTTAAACATTAAATTTACAAGTGATTAGCAAATGCAATTAATTGGCAAAAGATACAAACCCAGCTCCTTAATGTCACAGTAATTCAGCACGAAATGCTGACGGAGATTGATCAAAATTATTATTAATTAGTTAGATAACTAACAGTTTGAAACCATTGAGTCACAATGTTTTGCTAAGATCAAGCATCAGAGCAAGCTCAAGATCAGGTGCAGTGCCTTATCTTGTCAGCTTGGATCTTGTATGTCTCTTTTGTGGGGACCATGATTTGGATTCAATTTGAATTTACTTTTTGGAGCAAACAAGGACATGGATTAGCATCTGTGCAGTCCACTCTGCGCAGTGGATTTGTAGCTTTAAGAATGCAACACAAATTTTTAAGAACAGGTTGATATCATTTTGAGCCAATCCATTTCATAAATTCAAGCAGCTAAAATTTTGTCATGGGCAGGTTGAAGGATTGTAGGGAGGGTAGTGTTTGGAATTAGTATGAACATTGAGAATTATGAATATTTTTCTGTTCCACCCTTGGCAGCTCCCAGTTCATTCCTGTGCTGCTATGTGGTATAATGTGCAAAGGGCTGAGAGAGTAGCTAAGGACATCATTCCTCTCTGACAAACTTCCCTCACACTAACCTCCCCTCACACTAACTTCCCCTCACAATAACCTCCCTTAACACCAACCTTCCCTCACACTAACCTCTCCTTATACTTATCTCCCCTCACACTAACCTTTCCTCACACTAACCTTTCCTCACACTAACCTCCCTTCAGATTAACCTCTTCTCACACTTATCTCCCCTCACACTAATCTCCCCTCACATTAACTTCCCCTCACACTAACCTCCCTTCACAATAAGTTCCCCTCACACTAACCTTCCTCACACTAACCTCCCCTCAAACTAATGTCCCCTCACTCTAATTTCCCCTCACACAAATCCTCCCCACACACTAACGTTTTTTCAGATTAACCTCCCCTCATCCTAGCCTCTCTCACACTAATCTCCCCTCATACTTACCTCTCCTCACACTCTCCCTTCCCTGACACTAACTTCCTTCACACTAACCTACCCTCACATTAACCAACCCTCACATAACCTCCCTTCACATTAATCTTCTCTGACACTAACCTCCCCTCACACTAACCTCTCCTCACAATAACCTCTCTCTTTGTTTTCTTCTTTCTGATGCCTTTCCAACCACAGAACACTGAAAAGGAATGGAGTACAATAACAGTAGTGATGAAGACTCAGCATCGCTTGACCTGACATTCGCAGCCACCTTCTCAGGTATTGGCTCTGACATTTGAGACTGGTTTAAAATTGTGATCAGCAGGTGAAGAGTGATTCAGGCATGAATAGATTGCAGGCAGGGCGGGTGGAAATGAACGTTTGTATGCCAGCTCCCCAGAGGGTGAAATCACAGATGAATTCTGCTACAGATGAGGACTCTAATGGGACAGCAGAAAAGCAAATGGACACTTTGAGATTCTGAGCGTTTTGATTGGCCTGTCAAGCAGCCTCCTGTCACTGTGGAGGAGGATGGAGGAATCCAGTTCAGAGTTTGTCGGGGACATCATGCAGAGCTTGCCATCTCCATCACCTCTGCTTTATCTCCCTGTTGTGTTGCCAACTCGAAGTTCCTGCAACTGTCATCTTCCCTCCCGTGGCAGTCCTTATGTGAGAAGATAATCAATTCTTCTACCCTCCCTGTAAAGGCACAGCAACACTCTTTACCAAATTCAGCAACTCAAAACACCCCCTCCCCCCACAGTACCCCACCCCAACCCACGCCCTCCCTCTCCCTCTCCATAGCATTTGACGGCACTTCCTAAAACCTTACAAAAGCTAGTCTAAGTCACCTAGGGTTCTTGGCTGTTAAGGGAATCAAAAGTTATGAGGAAAAGGCAGAAAGAATGGGGTTGAAAAACCTGGCAGAGCAGACCTATTTTTATGGTCTTACCTGTTGGTAGGTTGCCCGGCCCTTTAAATGACACCACTGGTAGATCAGCCCTACAGCTGTGCAAATGTTCTTTGGTGAGTAATGTGTGCATTCTTTGAATGAACCTGCATGGTCCAACTTCAACATTGTTTGTCAAATCACCTGAACATCATGTAAGAAATAGGAGCAAGAGTAGGCCATTCGGCCCCTTGAGACTGCTCCACCATTCAGTAAGATAATGGCTGATCCAACTACTAGATTCCATTCTATTTTCCTGTTTGCCTCTCATCCACTCAGCATCTGCCCTGTCAAACCCTATCACAATCTTATATGTTCCTTTAAGATCACCTCTCAGTGTTCTAAACTCCAATAAGTAGAGGCCCAAACTGCTCAACATTCCTCATAAGATATCCCCTCTGTCCCAGAAATAGGCCAAATGAAATTTCTCTGAACTGTCTCCAATGCAAGTATATCCTTCCTTAAATAAGGAAGCCAAAACTGTACTCAATACTCGATACTATGTTGTAGCCAGATTTGCCTATCTTTATTTCCATTCCCATTGTAATAAAGATAATATTCTATTTGCTTTCCTAATTATTTGCCGTATTTGCATTCTAAAGATTTGGCATTCATGGATGAGAACACCTTGATCCCTCTGTACCTGATCATTCTGCTGTCTCTTTCTGTTTCAACAATACATTGCTCTTCTATTTCTCTTTCACTACAGTCTATCGAGGGGCTGGGAGGCAGGGTGGGGGTGGGGGGGCTAAAGATGTACTTCATTCAAAGGTGCTCATTGCTTGATTGAGGGCCCTGGTTTCAGTAGTAGGGGCAGCTGCTGAGAGACTGCTGTTGCTGCTGACCCCCACTTACAGGTGACCCTCAGCCTGTAACTGCCCCCCTTGTCCTCTGTAAACTCCATAAACTGAATTTTTGCTGAATCATTTAACTAATCTATATTTCTTTGCAGACTAGTGACGGGATTTTCCAAATGCACTTGCCCCAAAGCCAGATATTCCCACTAGAGGTCAATGGATCTTTGCATGATCCTCCCCCGTCCACTACAATTCCCATGGCAAGCAAGACAGGGAAATTCTACTAATCTCTAGGAATTCCACTAGTAATAGCTTGTCAACTGAAAATGACCCTTTAATCCCAACTTCTTCTTTCCTCTTACTTATCCAATCCTCTATTCATGCTAATACATCACCCCTAATACCATGAGCTTTTGTCTTATGTGGGAACCTTTGATGAGATATCTTCTCAAAAGCCTTTAGCAATTTTATTTACAGGATCTGAGCATCACTTTAATGCCCATCACTAATTGTCCTTCAAATCTGCATTCATTACATCTACACCCCCTATTTTCTACTCTGTTATAACCTCAAAAACCCCAAATGAATTTGTTGGACAGAATTTAATGTCCTCAATCATGGTGAATTTGGTGGCAGAGGGGGGCATCTAATCAGATGTGTAGATAATGAGTATGGACCCCATTGTGTCCCTGCCTCCACCTCTATAAAGTCCATGGGAGCAACGTTGTAGCTGACCTTCCACCAATTAATGCCCTTGCATGGGCAATCAATGGCCACATAAAGGCTTTATCTCAGCATCATTGCAGGCTATCGAGGGGCTGGGAGGGGGGTGGGGGCTAAATATGTGCTTCATTCAAAGGTGCTCATAGCCTGACTGAGGGCCCTGGCTTCAGCAGAAGGGGCAGCTGCTGAGACGCTGCTCTTGCTGCTGACTTCTACTTACCCATGACCTTCAATCTGCAACTCCCCCCTCACACCCTCACACACTAATAGCATAGATTCTGGCAATGATCCTAAGCCTCAGATATGTATTTCCCAGAGGACCTGCCAGACTTTGATTGATTGGCAATTTATGATGGGCAGGGCTTCTGTTTTCAAGATCCTTAGAAATCCAGTTAAGTGCCTGAGTGACATTTTATTTGGGGGCCCTTTCCCAGAAGTGGTGATGTGAGATTCTCACTGACTCTGGAGCTGATAGCCAAGATGGTATCATTGCTACAGAAGCTGTAGAGGCTAAGTCATTGAGTATATTAAGACAGAAATAGATAAGTTCCTGATTGGTAATGTTCCGGGGAAAAAGCAGGAAAATGGGGTGGAGAAACATATCAGCCATAGTCAAAGAGTAGAACAGATTCAGTGGGCCAAATGGCCTAATTCTGCTCCTATATCTTATGGTCTTATGATCGATCACTTCCATTAAATTCTGCTTATTAAATATGATTTCCCATTCATATTGATGCTGCTTGATAATATTATGAGATTCTAATATCCTTCCTTAATAATTGATTCCAGCATTTTCCCAATAACAGATATTAAACTAACTGCCCTAATATTTCCTGTATTCTTTCTCCTTCCTTTCTTGAATATTTGTGATGCATTTACAAGCCCCAAATCCACTGGATCTTTGCCAGACGCTAGTGAGTTTTGGAAGATCTCAACCATCTCAGCAACTACTTCTTTTAAGACTCTAGGAAACAGGCTATCAAGCCTGATGAAATCACCAATCTTTAGTTCTACTAGTTTTATCCATACTTATCTCTAATGACACTGATTGTTTTAAGTTCCTGTCATGCTTTATCCCCTTGATTTTTGTTTTACTGTTCTTAAGATGCCCTTGAGGCCTTCTACACTGAAGATGGATAAAAGTATTTGTTCAGAGTATCCGGCATTTCCTTGTTTCCTGTTATTAATTCCCCAGCCTTATCCTCAAAGGGACCAGTATTATTTTCTTCTTTATACGTACATGCAGAAACTTTCACTGCCTGTTTTTCATATTACTTGCTTCTTTTCTCTCAAACACTCATTTAGCCCTCTTTCATTCTTGATCGTGCTTTGCTGGTTTTTAAAATTTTCCTAATCTTCAGGCGTACCGTTAATCCTAGCAACACAGAGCTCTTTTTCTTCAAAACTGCATTAATTTCCTCAGTTCCAAGGCTGAGTTAGGTCATGACTAGGAATCTTCCAGGGCAGCTTTTCCAAGCAGCAGGAGGACCACAGGGGCTAGATGGCCGTCCTAGTAATCCTGTGGCCTTTGTCTTGTTAGCTCCAGCAGCGTTACAAAGCCAAATCTCTGAGCTTAGATGTCTCCAAAACTGTGACGTGGAGATGCACATTGGACTGGGGTAAACACAGTAAGAAGTCTCACATCGCCAGGTTAAAATCCAACAGGTTTATTTGGAATCATGAGCTTTTGGAGTGCCAGTCCTTCATCAGGATTCAGCTGATGAAGCAGCAGTCCTCCGAAAGCTCATGAATTCAAATAAACCTGTTGGACTTTAATTTGGTGTTGCTAGACTTCTTACTGTTTCCAAAACTTGTATACATCCCTCTGAGATAACATTCTTTCCCTGGAACGCCAGATTGATTGCTCCATCAGGGAATTCACAGGTCACGTTGAAACAAGCTGTTGATAAAGTCTCATCCCTCCAATGGAATATTACTAAGAACAGAAACCCCAAAGGAAGCCAATGAAAGCGTCAAGAATTTGGAGATGTTTTATTTAGAACAAGGTGAAGCATGAATTTCTCCTGAGGTGACATTGAAATAAAAAAGCTTGCACATCTTTCATGTTGTTCTCTTGGTACCTGCTTTAGCAAGTACATCAAGAACACCAAGCAGACTTGAGGGTTAAAAAGAACAGAAAGACTTGGGTGCAATTAAATCTGGAAGGGACTCTATTGTTTTTAATGTATTCTGCCAGTTGCCTGCCTTGTATTCATCTTTATGTCAAAACTCAAAAGCAATTAATCTTCATATAAACAGGACAAATTAAGGACATCTCTTCCATATTCAAGTTTAGAGAGAAGTTCTGAGTAAAAGTTATGAATTTGTATATTTATTTACTTTTGGTACACTTTTGCAGTTGGCCTGAGCTTGCAAAATTCTATGAACTGTCCTAGCTTGAGACAATTCACACCTCTTTAATCTGTGTTCATCCCTCTCTCCACTTGCACTGCCTGTACCTGTAAAGACTCACATTCCGACCACTCTTCACATTCCAATCTGTAATTATCTTGCAACTGTGTCTTTGCCTATATATGCCATAAGAAGTCTCATGTCACCAAGTTAAAGTCCAACAGATTTATTTGGAATCACAAGCTTTCAGAGCACTGTTCCTTCCTCACGTGAGTGGAGGTTAGTTTGTGAGACTTCTTACTGTGTCCACCCCAGTCCAACACTGGATCTGTACATCATGGCTATATATGTGTGTTTGTGACCCTATCTCTCCACTCACCTCATGAAACAGCAGCACTCCAAAAGCTCATGATTCCAAATAAATCTGGATTTTAACCTGGTGGTTTGAGACTTCTTACTCTCTTTTGAAGGGAGGAGCTAACTGATGGTGCTGATTGATCTGAGGATCAACATATCTCAGATGTTTTGTGCTCCAGCTCGACAGCAGGATTTGAACCAAGAACCTTGTGATTCAGACACATGTGTGCTACCCACTGAGCCACAGCTGTTGGCTGTGACTCCATCCAATGTCACCTCTTCCTCTATCTTGAAGCTGGCAGAAGCACTGAACTCCAAATTGCAAGAATGTTCTCACTAACCCCGAGCAATGGAACAATTATCCAATTTACTGAGGGAGCAGAAAATCTCACCACTCCTCGGGAATGATTAATCAGGGCTTTCATACATGCAACAGTAACATAGTATTCCCCTTGCACAGGCAATCGAAATCAGCAAAGTAAAAAAAATATATAAATTCCACTATATCTTGTAGCATTTAAAAGAAAAATTCCAGCACACAAATTCCTAAATCTGGAACCTAGTTAAAGGCAAAATGGATCATATATGCTTAATAGATGGATGAATTTATAACACCTTTAATCTGATATTTTTAAAGCTCGCTTCAATTTCCGGGAATTGAGGACGATTTAACAAATATGTCACAGAAACATTGAATTCTGCCTGTTGTGTCCATGATAATTCTCTGAAAAAGCAATATCTACTATCTCACCTTTTGTCCACAGCTTTATAAACATTTTCTCCACTTATAACTATCCAATTCTATTCTAAAGGCCTGTAACTGTCCTTTTGTGTGCTTGTAATCAAGAAGTTTTGTTGTAAAATCTTAGAACAAAGCTGCTTTATTTGATTTTGCACATTGCACATAGTTATGGCCAAAATAATGAAGGTGATTTTGCATTTGCTCTGAGTGTAAATGTTGATGTTGGTGCAAAATCTCATGACAATCGGAAAACAAGTTATATTTAATGCATTTAAATGGCTTCTCTACCATATGCACCACCTCCCCAGTAAGGAATACCCTACCCCCCATCTCTTGCTGATTTCATGTCATAAGCTATTGAAAACAATTACAACAGCTATTGAAAAATGTCAAGCAGTCATGGGGAATCCACTGGGAGCACAAAGGTAAATATAGCCCCTGGGAGGAGGGAGACATTGCTACTGCAGGAACAGCCAAGGTGGCACTGTTAGGTGAGCAATGCCAGAAGGCTAAGCGAGGAGTAGCCTCTCTGGATGCCCCGTTGGGGTGAGGGGAGGAGATTCTCCTTATTTACGGGGGCAATATTTCCCTGGTGCTTACTGAAAGAGGGGGGGAGTTGTAAGTGGGAGGAGCTGTACCAATGGCGGAAGAGGACTGTGTGTGTGTGTGTGTGTGTGTGTGTGTGTGTGTGTGGTGTGCATGTGCGTGTGCACGTGTTGTGTGTGTAAGGGGCAGTGGGTGTGGGGGAGGAATTTTCTTTTTATCTCAGATTGGGGTGTTTTTTAAAGATTGTGCTCTAATCTCAATAGGGTGTAGCCAGCCCTATTAAGTCCAGCCCTGCAATGTTACAACAGAAACTGCACTGCCAGATTTTTGATGCAGAGAATCTGAAGAGAAAACTCAACTGTGCAGCTGGAGAGCTACACAATTGTTTTCTCATTCCAGCAGCACCCTGTGCAAGAGTCCACCCAATAAATGAAATCCTGTTTCAATCACACCTGGAGATCACACTGCTATGCGTAATCAGAATTGATACGTAATGCTATGTTTTGCAATATCAAACATGAATATTTTATACATCACCCATCATTTGCATTATGTAACCCTCCTCCTCAAAATCATAGATAGTTACAAAAGGAGATCATTTGGCCTATCGTATCAGTGCTGCTCCACTGAATGAGCAATTCGTCTAGTGCCATTCCCATGTCTTCTCCCTGCCTTCACCAGAGTTTCAGATAGATATTCCAAATCTTAACTATTTACCCTGTGGCATGTTTTCCTCATGTTGGGGCAGCACATTGACACAGTGCTCAGCACTGCCTCTTCACAGTGCCAGGGAATTGGGTTCAATTCCAGCCTCAAGTGACAGTGTGGAAATTGCACATCCTCCCCATGTCTGCATGGGTGTCCTCTGATTGGTCCAGTTTCCTCCCGCAGTCCAAGGGTTTTGTTGATTGGACATGCTAAATTGACTCTAGTTTAGCAGGGTAAATATGTGGGGTTATCGGAATAGGGCATGGGTGGTATTGCGGTCGGTGCAGACTTAATGATCCAAATGACCCATTTCTACATTTCTACATTTCTACAAATGACCTATTTCTACAATGTCACCATTGTTCCTTTTGCCATTTTATCTTAAATCTATGCTCTCAATCCTTCCAACTAATGGAAACAGTTTCTCCCTATCTACTCCATCCAGACCCATCATGATTTTGAATTATAAACTGTCCTTGAAACCTTCTCTTCCCCAAGAAAAATAGCTTCTATCTACATAACTGAAGATTCCTGGAAACATTTTTGTAAATCTTCATTGCTGGAAACATTTTTGTAAATCTTTTCTGTGCCATTTCAAATGCCTTTGCATCTTTTCTAAACTGTGGTGCTTAAAACTGGATGCAATACTCTAGTTGAGTCCAAACTAGAGTTGTATATAAGTTTAACATAACATCTTTGCTTTTGTCCTCTATTTCCCTATTGATAAAGCATAGGATGCTGTTGGTGGAAATGAATGAACTGAGTCTTTTGCGACTGTATAGAGCTTCAACAAAAATGGGTTATTCAACATGCATGCGGGAGAGCAGTACTTGGAGCTGTAATTTCAGCTTGCTTCTGAGTTACTCTGCTAATCATAGGTTCTTTTACATATACTCTTTTCACATGACAATGTTTTAAATGCAAAATTTCGATTAGGTCATCATCTTCTAAGTTTAAATTGTTAAATTTCTGTTTTTATCGCATTATGCTCCTCCATTCTCCTGCATGCTTTTATCTTTAATCATTCTTTTCCATATACCCTGTCTATCTGGTTGTAATCTCAAAGCTCTGCAGATTACTACCAGCATGCAAATTTCAACTGTGTTTGTCAATTGTCACCATCTCCCTGATACTTGATTAGTTTTCTGGAGGCACAGTGGAACTTAAATGTCTTCTCTACACATTGTGGGGCCAGGATAACTAGTATTGATTCTTTATTGTTGCTGTAATTTCCGAAGAGTACCACCTGGAGTTAAGCTGTCTAATGCAGTCTGGGAGATAGTTATTTGCAATTGTGTCTACCTGCAGTGACATAAACTGCCTGTTTAACACTTTCCATTCTTTCTTATCTTGTTACAGCCCAAGCTCTCTGTGAGCCCTACTACAGATGCCATTTTGTCCTGCCACTTTAATGATTTATTCATATACACGTGGGTCCCTCTGCTCTTGCAGTCCCTTTTTTGAATTATATGCTTCATTTTTTATTGTCTCTTGACATTCTTTCTATCAAAATGTATCACTTCACACTTCTCTACATTAAACTTCATCGATCACTTCTCTGCCCGTTCCATCAAGCTCTCTATATCCCATTGGCGTTCTACACTACCCTCCTTATCGTCCACAATGCTTCTTTGTAGCATTTAAAATTTTTGTAATTGTGCCCTCTGCCCCAAAATCTAAGATTATGATACATCAGAAAGAGCAAGGACTTCAATATTGATTCCTGAGAAACGCTATAACCGCTTAATTTCCACATCTTTTGTCATGCGTAGAGCTTTGAATTTATTTGCCCTACCTTTCCCCTTTGTGAGATTATGCCATGAGTGTGCCCAAACTATGACTAACTAAAAGCATCGCTCAGTTATAATTTTGCTGCCAATCTTTGATTACAATTTATCTGGTTCAGATCCATTTTTATCCCATTGAAGTTGGTTTTTCCAAACAACATTATTCTTACTCCATATTATTTTTTTGTCCCTTTCCAGAGTCAACCTGAATCTCATGATGCCACTGTAAGATTTTGATAATTATACTAATATTTTGAGCTTGAAATATCATTGACCTCTAAAAATTCCCTTATTGATATATGATCCATTTAACCCATCTCATTCCCAAGAACCAAATCCATCAGTGCCTCCTTTCTTGTTGAACTGGAGACACACTGTTGCAGAACATTTTCCTGAACACACTCTCTGCTCACTACACTACTTTTCTCCCATCCATATTCAGATAATTAAAGTCCCTCATTATAACAACTCTATAGTTCTTTCACTTCTCCAGAATTTTCTTGCATGTTTGTTCCTGTTCATCTTTCCCGTTAGTTGGTGGCCTATAAAGGACAATGAACATGCCACAATCCCACAAAAAAATAAACAAATTTGTCTCTTCCTTAGCTCTCACTAAATTGATTCTGTCCTTGGTCAGTCTGAAACATCCTCTCTCTGCAGCACTGCAACGCTCTCCCTAGATCAAAACTGTCACTCTTCCCCCTTTTCTTCCCTCCTTATGTTTCTTGTACCTTGTACGTTCTTGAATTCAGCCCTGTTGTTCATGTTTGCACCAAGACTCTAATGAGTCTGGAGTCAAATGGTTTTTCTTTCTTTGGGGAAATATACTTGATGATAATGACTTCTATATCCAAAACACTAATTGTCACAGCTCATAATTTAATTTTGGTCAATTGAGTGAAGCATTTAATTTGATTTGATTCATTATTGTCATATGTATTGGGATACAGTGAAAGGTATTTTTTCTTGCCCAGTGTACAGACAAAGCATACCATTCATAGAGTACATAAGGGAGAAGGAAAGAAGAGCATGCAAAATGTAGTATTACAGTCATAACTAAGGTATAGGGAAAAGTCATCTGAATATACAATAAGTTCATTCAAAAGTCTGACAGCAGCAGGAAAGAGTCGTTCTTGAGTCGGTCAGTAGATGACCTCAGACTTCTGTATCTTTCTCCTGACTAAAAAAGGTGAAAGAGGGAATGTCCGGAGTGTATGGTCCTTGATTATGCTTGCTGCTTTTCTGAGGCAGAAGGAAGTGAGTCAATGGACGGGAGGCTGATCTGATGAACTGAGCTACGTTCACAACCCTTTGTAGGTCCTTGCGGTCTTGGGCAAAGCAGGAGCCATACCAAGCTATGATACAACCAGAAAGAATGCTTTTTATGATGCATCTGTAAAAGTTGGTGAAACCCATGGCAATCATACCAAATTTCCTTAGTCTCCTGAAAAAGTAGAGACATTGGTATGTTTTCTTAAGAATAGCACAACGTGCAGGGACTAGGACAGATAGTTAGTGATCTGGACCTAGAAATTTGAAGTTTGTGACCAATTCCACTTCATCTCTATTGATATAGACAGGGGCTGCCCTCCACTACACTTCTTGAAGTCGATGACTATTTCCATTGTTCTACTGATATTGAGGGAGAGATTTTTGTCATCACACCATTTCATCACCTTCTCTAAGGAGGGCGGGTTTACTGCCTTGCTCGTCCGAAACCGTAACATCTCACTTCAAGTCAACAGATCTTCCCATTCTCTGCCCTTCACCCGCTCCAAGTCCTGTGGCAGATGGGGCAGTAAAATTTTGCCCCTATCTCTTTCCTGCCCTCCATCTTATCATTGCTTGAGATCTGACCCACTACAGTGGTATCATCAGCAAACTTGAAAATGAAGTTTGAGCAGAATTTAACTATACCATCGTAAGTATATAAGGAGTACTGTGAGGGGCTGAGGGCAGAGGCTTTTGGGACACTGGTGTTGAAGATATTATGGAGGAGATGTCATTGCCTACCTTTATTGATTTGAAAGCCATTGAGTCTTTAGAACCAAACCCTTCATGATTTCACATCTTTAGAGAGGAAGGAGAGAAGGGGAGGGAACCACACAACGGAAGTTTGATCCTTGGCCTTCCCCTAAGCATAACCATAACAGAGGTTACCTCACCAATCACACTGGCCCATCAAAAACTATTACAAATTCTTTGTGACCCAGCATTAGATTTCCTAGTAGAGTGTCCATATGTATCGTATGAACATACATCCTTGGAATAGTCATGCTGACTGCCCTGCTATGTATTTGCAACATTTTTCATTTGCCTTTCAAATTTCACTATTTGCAGCTTTCCTTTATTTTATTTTTTAAGGAAAACAAGAATGATTTTTGTTTGTGTCATTTAATCCATCGGGAATATGTGCCCCCAAAAAAAAGTCACTGCACCTTAGCACCTCCCTGCTAGATTGAAGCTGGAGGGGGTCCGTCACAGCCTGTTTCTTGCAACAAAGCTGTTTCTTAAAACATTTGCGGGGTCGAGGAGTCAGACTCATTAGCGTCATCCAACCAAAAGAGGGATCAGAGGGCATCAAAACAATTGTTGTTGGCTGCCGAAGAGCTGACCTAAGGTGTACATTGCATTGTCTCTGTGTCCTCCCCTGAGTGCTGTGCCGTACAGCTCAAATACTGTGTGACTTACATAAGTTCTATATAAAGAGGGAGGTTGGCCTTTCCCTCGCTTGTTTAGTGATCATTCATCAACCAAGGTGCTCTCCTTGCATAGTAAGCAGAGGGCCCCTGCTTGTTCTAAACTTGTACCTGTCTGTGTTTGCAGAAAAGATTCAAAGGGAATCAAATGTACCCAGCAAGTTTTTTTTAATGGGATTTGGGACACAGAGGGAGGGAAGCAAATCCTCTGTCCTGATCTGCCTTTAGGTTGTAAGATAGCAGTCAATTACAAGCACACAGTTCTTTCACTGCAACAAAAGCTTTCAGCAGATTTAGTACACTAAAACAGAATCACACAATTGTTCTAGCACTGAAGAAGGCCATTCAGCCTCTGCACTGGCTCTCCGAATAAGCAATTTACTTAGTACCATCCTACCCAACCCCCAGCCCCTCTATCCACTTTCTCCCCCTAACACTTTACATCTTCCTGTTCAGATTATAGTCTCCCCTTTTGAATATTTTAATTGATCCCACTTCTGTTACACTCTCAGGCAGTGCATTCCAGACCTTAACCAATCGCTATGTGGAATTTTTTTTCTTCTTTTGTAGATTTTGCATCTTCTACCAATTACTCAAATCTGTGCCATCTCATTTTTGATGCTTTTATGTATGGAAACAGCTTCTCCTTATCTGCTTTTTCCAGACTCCTCATGATTTTTAACATCTCTATCAAATCTGCTTTCGGCCATCTCTTCTCCAACGAAAAATTATTCCCAACTTCTCTGAACTATCTTCAGAACTGAATGTGGGAATATTCTCATGAATTTTTTCCTGCGCTCTGTCCAATGCTTTCACATGCTCCCGATAATGTGGAAATGAGGCTGGACCAGATTTTATCCTATTATCTGTAAATATATCTTTCTGTGTCTGCGAGGCAAACACTCTTGACAGAACAAAGTGACACAGACACTGCTGTTTCTACAAAGACAAGACTGAGCCTGCACTCTCTACCAGTGAATTTCTTCTAGAAAGTAATTACTACAAGCTGGCTACTCCTGCTGTTTATCATCTATCAGAGGAGATAGCAGCTATATAATACGGAATAGTGGTACAATGATTAGCACTGCTGTCTCACAGCTCCAGAGACCCAAGTTCAATTCTGGCCTTGGGTCACTATCTGTGTGGAGCTTACACATTCTCCTGATGTCTGCAAAATTTTCCTCCTGGTGCTTTGGTTTCCTCCCACACTCCAAAGATGTGCGGTTTGGTCATAATAGATTGCCCCTTAGTGTCCCAAGGTGTGTAGGTAAGGTGGATGAGCCATGGGAAACGAGTGGGGAAGGAGGCCTGAGGGCCTGGGTAAAAAACATTGCCAAAGAGTTGGTGCAGACTTGATGGGCCGCATAGCCTCTTCTGCACTGTTGAATTCTATGATTCTGTGACAATGGGTATTCCAACTATATCATTACTTGGTCAATCTGGGTACCATTATATTCTCTCAATTAAACCTGACTAAAGCACAGAGTTGTGGGATTTTCATTCAGCCATAGGGGCATGACACCTGGAGCCACACAAACATTGCCATTTTATGGTGTTTTCTGAAGACCCACCTTACATTTCACAAGGATCGTTTTTATACAGATGGAGATTGTGACATGTTCATTCATCCTGGGTGCTACTCTAAATGGTAAAAAGCGTCCTTTTTTAACATTATTAATCAGTGATGTCTCTTATACACTGCCCTTTCTGGAATTATTATTTCAGATCCATTTCAGAGAGGTGCTCCTCTCCCCAGCAAAGGCCTGAGCCATGTATAATGTATCATAAAGACTGCCATTTTCTTTTGAATTGTTGACCAGTCCTTGTCTGCTGGCACAGGCTCTCCTGGATGAGCTGTTCCGTGGCGTTACTAATTTGGTTCTGATGAAAGATTTGGTCTTCTATCTGCAACATCCATCTTATCCCCCCATACTACTTTAGCCAAGGAGAGCTCATCTTCAGCAGCAGTCTCCTTCCTCTCCAATGTCTCACCACAGCCTTCTGAAATAGCCGTGGCTTTCTAGGTGAATAGAGAGGACCAGTTGTGCGATCTCTCTTCTGCCGGGGCAAAATGAGCATGGTGCAAAAATCTAATCGCTGAAAACATAGGAACAGGAGTAGGCCATTCAACCCATTGAGTCTGCTCAGCCATTTAATAGCATCATAGCTAATTGGACACTTCAATGCCTTTTACGCCCATTATTCCCACAATACTTTCTATTATTGTCAATCAGAAAATCTATCAATATCTACCTTATCTCTACCCTAGAATTTGGAAGAATGAGAGATCTAATTCAGTGTACAAGATGATAAAGGGAATTCACAAAACATATGCGAAGAGGATGTTTCTTCTTGTGTGGCAATCTAGAATGAGAAGTCTTAGTTTTAGGATGAGGAAGTGGCAGATTTAGAACAGAGGTGGAGAAGTTACTTCTCTTAAATGGTTGTGAGTCTGTGGAACTCATTACTCCAGAGCATGGTGGATGCCAGGGCATAGAGTAAATTTAAAGAACAGGTGGACAGACTTTTAATTAGTAAGGATTTGAAGGTCTATGATGAATGAATAAGTATATAGAGTTACGGCTGAGATGAGATCAACCATGATTGTATTAAATGGCGGAGCAAGCTTAAGGTGCAAAGTTACCTCCCCTTTGTGTAAAGACATTTCTTCTCATCTCAGTCCTAAATGGTATCACTCTTATTTTGAAATTGAGCCATCTGATTCTAGTCTCCTCAGCCAAATTAAATATCTTGCCTGCATCTACCTTATCTATTCCTTCAAGTATGTTGTAAGTTTCAACGAGATCACCTCTATTTCTTCAAAACTCTAAGAAACAGGACCAGTTTGCCCAATCTCTCTTCATAAGGCAATCCCTCCATTCCCCAGAACAAGGCTGATGAACATTTATTGCAGTGCCTTTACAGCAATAATATCCTTTCTGAGGAAAAGGGACCAAAACTGCACTCAGTACTCCAGTTGCTGACTGACCAAGCTCTATTGAATCAAGACTTCAATAGTCCTATATTATATGCAGAAACCCCTTGTACAGTAAATCAATGACTGCTTGACTGTTAAATTGCAATTGTATGAAGATAGTAGAAATATTGTAGTGAGAAAATGAGAATACTCAATTTATGTGCAATTATTGATTTACAGTACATGGGGTTTCTGCATATATATAAGAGATTTCACACAAGGCTATGGTGTCTGCATGTAACATTCTATTCATACCCATTGACGTGACATTCTTACTTTTTAGGGCAACTGCACAGAATGAGAACCTTCACATTAAATGTGCCAGTTATCTGGGTCTGGGTGTTGACATTCCTCTACTGGAGATTAATTTGAAGACCTTTGGTCATGTTAATGTTATTTTTAGTGGGACCGAGCTTTGACAGTGTGCATTTGACCTTCAAGTGTTTTTCTATTCAGCGCACTTCCAGGCTGTTCATTTGTTTTCTGTAACCCTGGGCTATCCAGAAAGGTTTTTTTTTGCTGCTTTTTTTGACTTTGTTTATATTTCTCCCTGCAATGTAGAGCCCATGATTAGGGAAACGACAGATCTTCAAACTGACAGAGTGGTTTAGCTAAAATAAATAATTTAGATTTAGAAGAACACGCTGGTCTCCAGAGATGAATTTCCATGAGAGCTCCTCCCTTTGTTTGCCCCACCTTTAGCAAGTACGACGAGAAAGTTTCCTTTATTTCTCACAAATGGTGATGAATCTATGGAATTCAATGCTTCAGAATGCGGTAGATGCCGGGACATTGAGTAAATTTAAGGAGGAGATAGATGTATTTTTAATTAGTAATGAGTTAAAGGGTTATAGAGGATGGGCAGGAAAGTGGAGTTGAAGCTGAGATGAGATTAGCCAAGATCGTATTGACTGGTAGGCCAGGCTTGAGGGGTTGAATTGCCTACTCTTGGTCTTTGTTCTTATGTTCTTATATTCACCTAAGTAAGATATTTTACCTTTGGTAATAATATGCTAAAGACATTAATGTCTCATTTTACTGATAGCAAATTTCCAAAATGAAGTCCTGACAGGAATGAGTTCACAAAAAGTCTAAAAGATAATGATTTGGGTCAGTCTCATTCAGTCCTGCAGTAACAAAGCAATATTATTCCTCTACATTAAACTAAACCTCTTCACCCTCTTTATGGTTCTTAACTAACACAATATAAATAGCACTATAGTAAGCCTGCCCTTCATGATGAGAACAGGCCTATGTGAAGAGATGGAGCTTTATTCTGTGTCAACTGAGAAACATTCTTGGTTTCCTTTATCTGACTTATTGATGCATACAGGACAATGTGTCTCTAAAATAGCTGGAGTTAAGATAGATGCTATCACTCTCCTTAATAAGTTACAAGGTGGAGTCTATCCCTGTACAAATGCAGTTCCACAGATTAGCTATTTTGATAAATGTGATCCAAGTATTAAAAAATTTGCGAGATGTTCAGTGCATCTCCACTACTGAAACTATGCAAAGGTTGCAACATTGTGCCTCTGAACTGGATTGATTGACAGCAGATTGAGCTGGGATTACAATCTTTTCTAAATGTTTCTGACACATTTTTGGAGCTCCGGACTGGAGGCAAAAATGAGATTTCACTGTGTGCAGGCATCAGAGAGGAGGTTTTGAACCCTGGTCTGGACACTTTGTCGGGCAATCTTGGTCCATGTTAATGGCAAAGTATTCTTGAGAAGCAGGATCCATACAGGCCAACTGCAAAACAGGGATCTCTGAAGGCAATTCATCAAAGTCTGGCTGCTGCAATTTGTCCCACAACCAGAGTAAGTTATCAAGGAAGGGGAATCAGGTAAGTACTTGGATAAAGTGAAAGAATGAGCCCAAGATGTCATCAGCTCCATAGGATTAAGTTTTGAACTGAACTTTTAATGCTTCTACTGATTGATAAGCAGCTTTACGGGATTCATGCTGTATGCAGCATTCAGTGGACTGTTAACATTGCTTCAGGGTCCAAGATAAGACTGCTTAACACAAAGGCTTTTGGTGAGACACACGTCTGTCTTCATTGCAGCAATATATTGGAATCAAATGCTGCAATTTAAATGGTGAATATTCTCTGTCTGATTTCTGCTAGGAAGAAGGATTTACATCACTATAAATGTGGTAATGTCTACAATAGACTCCTCACTCCAAAATTTTGCAGATTATCAAACTGTGCCAATAATAAGTTCTAGAATCACAAAAACCCTACACTGCAAAAGAGGCCATTTGGCCCTTTGAGTCTGCACTGACCACAATCCCAACCACGCTCTATTCCTGTAACCCCCACATATTCACCCTACCAATCCTCTAACACTAGGGTCAATTTATCATGGCCAATCAAATTAATCCGCATGCCTTTTGGAATGTGGGAGGAATCTGGAGCACCTGGAGGAAACCCATGTAGACACAGGGAGAATGTGCAAACTCTGCAGACAGTGACATGAGGCTGGAATTGAACCCAGGTTCCTGGCACTGAGATAGCAGTGCTGAAGCTGTACCACTGTGCTGCCCAAGTTCTAAAGCATACCTTAATGTTTGGATGAGAACATACACTTGTGGTGGGATTCACTGACATTCTAATGCATTAGAATAGTTTGAATACATTATTCATTTAGATCTCTGTGATGGGTAGCACAGGAGTTAACACTGCTGCCTCATAGCTTCAGGGATCAGGGTTTGACTACAGCCTTAGGTGACCGTGTGAAATTTTCACATTCTTCCCATGTCTGGATGGGTTTCATGTCCAGGTGTTCCAGTTTTCTCCCACACTCCAAAGATGTGCAGCTTAGATGGAACATCATGATAAATTGTCCCTTAGTGTCCAAAGATGTGTAGGTTAGGTGGATTGGCCATGTGTCATTGTACCTTCCTGTGTGTTTTTGAGCTTCGGTATAAATTCCTCATTTTAACTTGAATGCAACAACTTGATTTCATTTCATTTTAGAGGAGACCAAATTAAGTAATCAGTGGTCAATGTGGCTAAGACATTGGGCACGATTTCACCAATAATTTGCATCTGTTTTGGGCACAAAATCACAGTAAATTTGAGCGTCAGGCCTTTAACACAATCTGCATGCAAATCCAGGCAAATTGCGACTTTACTGACACCCGGATCAGGCACGGATCCGGTCTGCGCCCGAATCAGGCAGCCCGACTATTTAAATGTATTAATATGCATTTAAATCGATTTAATGAACCGCACGCCCAACTCTCCCACCAAATCCCACTTTACCTTCTGCTGAACCATTCTGGAACCGCGCTGTAAGCGATCTGCAGAGTAAAAATCCGAAGCAGATCTTAATTTTGCAGGGAACCTCTGAAGTGGCTTCAGAGCTTGCAACGGCTCTCTGACCCAGCTCATCCTCTTGGTGAGCAGACTGGGAGCGGGGGGTGGGGGGGGTGGGGGGGTGGGAGGGGGGCACGGAGAGGAGGCAAGTCAGAGCATTTCCTTGGGGGTGAGAAGAGTAGGAGGCGGTCAGAGCATCCTGTGGTGTGTGTGGTGTGTGTGTGTGTTGTCTGTGTGGTGTTGTGTGTGTGGTGTGTGTGTGTGTGTGTGTGTGTGTGGTGTGTTTGTGTGTGTGTGTGTGTGTGGAGGGGGAGGGGGGGGGTCAGAGCATCCTCTGGGCTGGGGGGAGGAGGAGGCGGGACATAGCATCTTCTGCAGAGGGGGGAGGAGAGACAGGTCAGATGTATCTTTGTGGGCGGGTAGGGGAATGGGTAAGAGGGCTGATCGTTGTCTGGTGGTGGGGGGTGGGATGGATCTCTGGTGGGTGGGACGGGGGTGGGGGCCCGCTGCCACTCTGCGGGCGATGGGTGGGGAGAGGGTTACATGGATGCCTGCATGTCTATTCTGGGAGGAAGGATTTGTTCTTCCTGTGGGGAGAGGTGTCGCCTGCAGAATGGCAGTGGACACCCCTGCCCGCCCTCCAGAGATCCATCCGCCTCCCCCATCACTGAGCGATTGGGCCCCCTCCCCACCACCAGCCAACAATCAGCTCTCTTGTCCCCCCCTCCCACCCCCAGAGATACATCTGATCTGCCCCCTCCTCCTCCTCCTTCTCCCTCCCTCCTCCCCGAAGATGACTGTTTCAGAGTGTCAAGCCACTCCTCTCTCTCTCTGCTTTCTTTCCTACCCAAGGCGTGCTTCTTCAAAGATTTCTTCAACTGTGGCATGTGCAAGTTCAGAGCTCTCCGATCGTTCGCGGCGGACTAAGCCCCCGCCCACCGCATGGATCGTATCAGAGCCGTCAGAAAGCGTACGGGGCGGCGCTGCAAAGAGGATTCTGGGCTCAGAAAAACATCACTAAAAATGTAGTACGGCCCGGTCTGGCCCTAGACTCCAAATAGTAAAAAAATCAGGCCCATTATTTTATATTCAAGATTCCATTATTCTTTTGTAATACGTCTCCCTTCAGGGCACAGGACCTATTTTCCTTCATGGAGGAGGCACCTCTGCTTATAAAGCTTGCTCTGCATATGTAACATGAATGTGTCATGATAAAAAGCCAAATTATAATCCCATTTCACACTATGGGGGAGAAAGGCTGAGGAAGTTGGGGAATGAATGTAGCTGGGGCTACTAGCCCTCCAGGATTGGGGGGCATCCTCTTCTCTCAGAACAGAAGTCCAATCTTCAGGGCGCTTTTGTGAGGGTGACACTCAGGAGGAAAATCATACAGCATTAAAAACAAAATAGCAGCGTCTGACAAAATTGCTTATGGCAATTTTGTTTATTAGTCTGAAAACCTATCATACGTGAAAACAAGATTGGTTTTTTTCAAGCTGACATTCCAAAACAACACCCAAATGGAGAATAAAAATCTAGTAATTTTCCCATTGGCTGCAGGGATGGTCACACTGAGTTACCAGTAAGCGAGAATGGGAGGTCTTGGTGGGCACAGCGGGTACCCTCCCTTCCTCTGAGGCCAACTGCTCCAGATTCAGTCCCACCCCCTGTCTTGATGGCCAAGGGTAGGTGACTGATTCATAACAGACGGCCAAACCGGTTGAGTTTGTCAACCTGGCAGATCCTTCCTAACACACCAAGGGTTGGCACTAGATGAGAGAGATTTCCTGACCAGTTACTCTTGATGTGGAATGATGCCCCTCAAGCTAAAAGCTCCTAGGCACGCAGACTAGCGACTATAGCAGGGAATGTCTAGCTGTGAAACGAAAAGTGCACCTCTAGTTGAAGGAAGGGAATGGAGTTACAGGACGGTTGTGGGGAACAGGATCATTGGAATCAGGAGGTCACGTGATTTTATTCATCAAGGAACGCGTCCAGCCGTAAGTTTGTTACCGCTAGGTTACCCTAGGAGGCATCCCAGAACATCAAGGGTAAGGGCAACGCTGAGGTAGAGAGGGCGGGAGGGGGATCTGAATGGCCCCGAAGGACAGTAGGAAGTGAGGGATGTGAGATATTGGTGGGGGATGAGAAGGTCAAGGGGATCGACAGGCGGTTTCTGGGTGGCAAAGGCAGGACTCCCAGGCCTTGTCTTCTGCCTCCCTGGAGGGGCAGGGGTTTCGAGGATGTTAACTAGAGGGTCCGGGAATTTTTGACAGAGGTGGATGCGCTCACGGCTGTTCCCTTGGAAGCAGCACGGAGCTGGTCAAGCGATTTGGGAACCGCGTGAAGTTCGCGTGTGAAGTACTTTTTTAACTTTTCTCTTTGTTTAAAATAGGCGAGGTCGGTAGGGTAGTTTTTTGGCCGTTTTTTTAATTTGAAACAACAAGAAAACCGGAAGTCGTCACTACATAGGGTCTGCCGTTAGTTGTAGTTTTCTCTGTCTGACCTATAAATTGGTCCCAGAGAGGAAACCCGATACTCTACACAGGTAGAGTATCCCACCCTCCCCCCTCCTCTAACCTAATAATAAAAGTGTGTGGGAAGTTTTTTTTTCCTCTCCTAAGAAATTAAAGTATCTGGATGGCAGTGCAGGCAGTTACGTTGCAACTCCTGTAGTATGTACGATTTTGGTGGCAATTTAAGAGTTAGTTGATAAGTATATGGAAGAGAAGGGAATGGTTTAGTTTTTGGTGGGGCATTTGTCGTTTTATATGGTCGTGCGCACATCGAGCCGAAGGACCTGTCTGTGCTGTAATTTCTATGTTCTATGTTCTAATGGTGCATGTGGGATGAGAAGGATGTTATGAAAAAGTGCAGGGGGACATACGTTAGGTCAGTTCAGGGAGGGTTGGGGTGGGGGCTCGGCTGATGTGTATGGGCCTCCAGGGTGGCATTCTCTGGGCGCTTGCCGAGTGCCTGGAAAGTGACAGGTGTTAGGAACAACGATGCTCCAACTGATGCGTGGTTGAGGGATTGGTGTAAGGGCGAGGGATTCTGATTCTTAGACTCTTGGGAATCTTCAGAGGAGGGATAAATCTAACCGAGAGGGACGGGAACAGTTGTCTGGGAAGGGTACCCATATTTTAGCTGGGAGGTTAGCTGGAGTGTTTCGGCAGGGTTTAAACTAATATGGAGGGGGGCAGGGGGAGATAGAGGGAACTGGGAATGGGAGAGAGATGGGCGACAGGGTAATTCCGGAGAGTAGGAGGGAGGATCAGAGAGTGCCAGAGGGCCTTCAGTGCATGTGTTTTAATGCGAGGAGTGTGACTGGCAAAAGAGATGAACTGAGGGCAATAATGTTTGAGAGGAAGTTAGAAGTGGTGGCGGTGACTGAGATGTGGCTAAAGGAAGGGCAGGACTGGCAATTGAATATTCCAGGGTATAAGTGTTTTAGGCATGATAGAGGTGGTTTGAGAGGAGGGGGAGTGGCGTTATTAATTAAGGATCACATCATAGCAGTGCAGAAGGAGGGTGGTATGGCTGAGTTAGGAATTGAGTCACTATGGGTGGAGTTGAGGAATAGGAAGGGAGAGGTTACTATGTTGGGTGTGTACTACAGACCGCCCAACAGTCTGCGGGCCGTGGAAGAAGGGATAAGTAGGGAAATTTTAGATAAGTGTAAGGAAGAATAGGGTAGTTGTAATGGGAGATTTCAATTTCCTTGGGGTAGATTGGAAGGTGCCCAGAGCGGAAGGTGAGGACGGGGAGGAATTTGTACAGTGTGTTTTAGAAGGGTCCTTGGAGCAGTATGTGGATAGCCCGACTAGAGAGGGGGCTATACTGGATCTGGTTCTGGGGAATGAGCCAGGGCAGGTGGTTGACGTTGTATTAGGAGAGCATGTGTCTAATAGTGACCACAACTCTGTCTGCTTTAGGATATTAATGGAAAAAGATGAAGCCTGCCCTAAGGGGAGGGTGTTAAACTGGGGGAGGGCTAGATATAGCCAGATTAGGCAGGATCTTAGGGATACCGACTGGGATAAGCTGTTCGAGGGTCAAGGGTCGACACTGCACATGTGGGAGTCTTTCAAGGGAAAACTAAAATTTTTGCAGGAAAGACACGTGCCGGTAAGGAGGAAGGATGGGAAAGGTAGGATTAGAGAACCGTGGGTTACTAGGGATGTTGAGGACTTGGTCAGGAAGAAGCAGGAGGCGTATGTTAGATCCAGGCAACTGGGGACAGAGACAGCGCTGGAAAAATATAGAGAGTGTAGACGGGATCTTAAAAGGGGTGTCAGAAAGGCAAAAAGGGCCACGAAATGGCTTTGGCAGGTAGGATTAAGGAAAATCCTAAGGCATTTTACTCCTATGTAAGGAGCAAAAGGATGGTTAGAGGAAAGATTGGACCTCTCAGGGACAGAGGAGGGGAACTATGCTTAGAGCCTGAGGGAATGGGGGAGATCCTGAATGAATACTTTGCGTCGGTATTCACGCGGGAGAGGGGCCTGATGTCTGATGCCGGCTTTGATGAATTTGAGGACCCGTTAAAGGAAATAATCATTACGAGGGACGAAGTGTTAGGGCTTTTAGGTAGCATAAAGACTTATAAAGCTCCGGGGCCTGATGGTATTTATCCCAGGCTGCTAAGGGAGGTGAGAGATGACATCGCTGGGCCTCTGACGTAAATCTTTGTCTCTTCTTTGGATGCAGGGGAGGTCCCAGAGGACTGGAGGATTGCAAATGTAGTACCATTGTTTAAAAAGGGTCAGAGGGATAACCCAGGGAACTGTAGGCCGGTGAGCTTGACTTCAGTTATAGGTAAGCTAATGGAGAGGATTCTCAGGGACAGGATGTATGAGCATCTGGAGCGCTGCGATCTGATCAGGGATACGCAGCATGGCTTCATTAAGGGGAGGTCGTGCCTTACGAATCTAGTGGAACTTTTTGAAGAGGTGACAAAAACGGTTGATGAAGGACAAGCTGTTGATGTCGTCTATATGGATTTCAGTAAGGCGTTTGATAAGGTCCCTCATGGTAGGCTGATAGAAAAGGTGAAGGTGCATGGTATACAGGGCCAGGTATGTAGATGGGTTGAGAACTGGCTTGGGAGGAGGAGACAGCGGGTGGTAGTGGAAGGCTCTTTTTCCAACTGGAGGTCTGTCACTAGTGGTGTGCCACAGGGCTCTGTACTAGGACCCCTTCTATTTGTGGTGTATATAAATGACTTGGAAGAGGGGGTAGGTGGTGTGATCAACAAATTTGCTGATGACACTAAGATGATTGGATTGGCGGGTACTGAGGAGCAGTGCCTGGCAATACAACATGACATAGATAAGCTGGCAGATTGGGCAGATAGATGGCAAATGGAATTTAATCCGGATAAATGCGAGGTGATGCATTTTGGCCGGAATAATGTAGAGGGGAGTTATAGGATAAAAGGTAAAACTATCCGGAGTATAGAGATGCAGAGAGACCTGGGGGTGCAAGTTCACAGGTGTCTGAAAATGTCAGTACAGGTGGAGAATGTGGTAAAAAAAAGTGTATGGTATGTTAGCCTTCATAGGAAGGGGTATAGAATATAAGAGTAGGAGTCTGATGTTGCAGGTGTATAGAACGTTGGTTAGGCCTCATCTGGAGTACTGCATCCAGTTCTGGTCGTCGTACTACAGGAAGGATGTAGAGGCCTTGGAGAGAGTGCAGAGGAGATTTACCAGGATGCTGCCTGGTATGGAAGGGCTGTCTTACGAGGAAAGATTGAAAACACTGGGGTTGTTTTCCCTTGAAAGATGTCGGCTGAGAGGGGATCTTTTAGAGGTATATAAGATTATGAGGAGTATAGATAGAGTAAATGGTGGTATGCTTTTTCCACCATTAGAAATGGATAGAACGAGGGGTCACAGGCTCAGGGTGAGGGGGGCTATGTATAAGACGAATATTAGAGGCCAGTTTTTCACACAAAGGGTAGTGGGGGTGTGGAATGCACTCCCGAGTAAGGTGGTGGGAGCAGGCACGCTAGGGTTGTTTAAGGGTCTCTTGGACAGCCACATGAGCGGTCTGCAGATAGAGGGATATAGCAGGACTGTTTGAATATCGGGAGGACCAAATAGTAGTAGACTATCTTTTAGTTTCATCTCGGGAATGTCTTAGTTTTTTTTTGCATGTTTAATTAAGTCTTATTTGTTTCCGCAGGCAATTCGGTCCACCTTGTTGACCAACAAGGGGCATGCATGCGGCATGTCGTGCGAGAGCTGCTCTTGGAGGTTGCTTCAGGAGTTGCCTAGTGCTTCACGTCGTCAGTGTATGCTTAAACTGGACCATCTGATGGGCAACATGACAGCTCAGAGACTATCGCTGTTGCTGTGCTGACACATGGATTTGGGCCTGTGTCTGCGGGAGTTTGCGCGTTCTCCCCGTGGTTGCGTGGGTTTCCTCCGGGTGCTCCGGTTTCCTCCCACATCCCAAAAATGTGCTCTTAGGCTGATTGGGTAACAAATTGTCCCTATATTGGTCCCTGTATGGGTATCTTCAACAATAGGCATAGCCTAAAGACAAGGATATGTCATTAGGACATTAGGACGGCGGCGTGGGCTCGTTGGGCCGAGGGGCCTGTTTCCCGTGCTGTGTTGCTCTTTGTTCTTTGTTCTTTGTTAGGAGCTGCCCAGTTTCCTTTACTATGCGCACTCTGTTATTCAGAGTCCATCCCCTTTCATTCAGACTCTCAAGTCTTCAAGTGTACTGGCAGTGAATAGTAACCAATCCCTAGAGTCCTCAGACTGAAACTTGAAATTTTAAACATAAAGCGGGCCCTCACAACTCTTGTAACAAGAAGCCTGGGGCTGTTTTAATAAAATCCTGTAAGCTTCCTCATAAATTACACCAACAGCTAATCAATTTTCAATTACATACCACCCCTCTTAGTCAAGGCAAAGGAAAACCCCTAAATGATTGCAAGAGTTACATTTCACGGTGGTGGCTTAATAAAGAGGCGCTGTTGTGATTTTGGAGCTGTGCACTGAAATAATTAATTGTAAATTAAAGGGCAATGGTTATTGCCAGAAGGTGTTCCAGTTCATGCACAAATATATTAATCAGTCACCGGAACTCCTGCATTTTCTCCTGAATAATCCACAGCTTTGCAAAGTTCATCCTTTTTTACCTCTTGTCATCATTAACCGTGTGATTCCCTTTGCAATGTATGAAATACATCTCCACTGGTGAGCAAGCTTACTCTACCTGCCATGCTTTTCAAAGGCAGCAAGAGAAACCAATTAAATGTACGCCATATCAATGCCAATTCCTCTGCCACTTCTACCAGACACGCACTTAAAATATCCTGTTTGATTGTCAGAGTTTAAATGAGTATCCATTTCACATTGTATAATGGAATTAAATTCTGGATGAATGGCTATGTAAACGGTAGGGAGGTTCCTTTGCACTGTTACAGCAGTTGAGACCACTTTTCTCAGAAATCTTTGTGCTCTCTACATAGTAGCACAACGCTTCCATCCTTCTCTGATATTGCTGCATCATACCTCTATGCCCACCATTCGAACATTGTCCAATACCTTCTGGAATAATACTCTCTCCATGGCTGTCTTGCTGTCCTGAAGGTCAATCAGTTCATGTGAGTGTAAGTGTCCAGCTCCTTACCTGTCTGCAAAACTAAAAGTGTTTCATAATTAGTAGGGTCCAGTGTAAGAAAAGGGAATAAAATGAGGGAATGGGGTTCAGTGGGGAACAGAGGATGGGATCTAATGGAGAGAAGTGTGGCTGAGGAGGATTAGGAGTTGTGGTGATTAGAGGAGACAACTGGGAATGGATTTTTAGTTTAAAAGTTTATTTATTAATTCATAAATAAGCTTACATCAAGTTACTATAAAAATCCCCAAGTCACAACACTTCGGTGCCTGTTCAGGTACACCGAGGGAGAATTTAACATGAACGAAGCCTAGTCCATCACTCAAGCCAGTCCCCCATTCATTGACTCTGTCTACATTTCCTGCTACCTTGGAAAAACAGCCAGCATTATCAAGAACCCCATGCATCCCAAACATTCTCTCTTCCACCTTCTTCCATCAGGGAAAAGATACGAAAGTCTGAGATCACATACCAACTGACTCAAGAACAGCTTCTTCCCTGTTGCCATCAGACTTTTGAATGGACCTACTTCATATTAAGTTGATCTTTCTCTACACCCTTGCTATTACTGTAACATTACTTTCTGCACTCTCTTGATTCCTTCCCAATGTGTGGTATGCTTTGCGTGGTATGTGTAGTATATGTGTGGTATATACTAATATACAGGGCGGTATGGTAGCTCAGTGGTTAGCACTGCTGCTTCACAGCTCCAGGGACCTGGGTTCGATTCCTGGCTTGGATCACTGCCTGTGTGGAGTTTGCCTGTTTTTCTCATGTCGCATGGATTTCCTCCAGGTACTCCAATTTCCTCCCACTGTCCAAAGATGGACAGAGCAGGAGCCATACCAAGCTGTGATATAACCAAAAAGAATGCTTTCAATGATGCATCTGGAGAGAGTTGTAACGGACATGCCGAATTTCCTGAGAAAATAGAGGAATTGATGGGCTTTTTTAACTATAACGTCCACACAGAGAGACCAGGACATGTTGTTGGTGAGCTGGATACCTAAAAGCTTGAAGCTCGCATCCATTTCTACTTTGCTCCCATTGAGGTAGGCAGGGGCATGCCCTCCACTACACTACCTGATAACAATCTCTTTCATTTTGTTGACATTGAGGAAGAGGTTATTGCTATCTCTCAAACAAAATAAAAGCCTTACAGCTATTAAATAGCTGTAGGGTAATCCAGCCAAGCCAGGTAGGTTCAGTTCCAACATTTATACTTGGAATGAAGAGACAAGGGGGTACAGAGACCCCACGGCACACACCCCCCCCCCACAGCCCCTCATCCCACCCCACCCATCTAAAATCCAGCCACATAAAATGGGATACCACCAAAGTTGAAGAGAGTAAGTATGAAGTCAAAAGTAAAGTGGGAACAGCGACGTTATTGATCATATTCTTATAGAAACATGCAAGTAGTCACTCTTATGACTGGGCAGCACAGTGGTTAGCACTGCTTCCTCACAGTGCCAGAGACCTGCGTTCAATTCCTGGCTTAGGTCAGTGTCTGTGTGGAGTTTGCATATTCTCCACGTGGTTGTGCAAGTTTCCTCCGGGTGCTCCAGTTTCCTCCCACAGTCCAAAGATGTATGGGGTTAGGCAGATTGGCCATGCTAAATTGCTTCTTAGTCTAGGGTACGAACTATGGTAACTACACGGGGTTACAGAGATAAGACCAGGGTGGTATTGTGATCGGTGCAGACTCAATGGGCTAAATGGCCTTTTTCTGCTCTGTAGGATTCTATGATTCTACTTGGGAAGGCAGTTCCAAAGATTTTCAGACTGAGGAGCCAAGGCAGATGAAAACAGGACATTTATTATCCTGAGGAATTCTTCATTTGAAGAACAAAAATGGTTACAAATCAAGACAATAATTGAAACTTTTCCTTATCTGTTATCCTTCACATACAATAATATCTATTAAAGGCATTGGGTAGTTTTATAACATCTTCAATATAGTAAAACTTCCAAAGATGCCTCATGTAAGCTTCATTAAATAAAAGGTGACACTGAGTCATTTAAGGATTTATGAGGGACAGGAATTGTTTAAGAGATAAGTTTAAGGGCGGCACAGTGGCACGGTGGTTAGTACCAAGTTCAATTCCAGCCTCTAGTCACTATCTGTGTGGCGTTTACACATTCTCCCTGTGTCTGCCTGGTTTCCTCCAGAACCTCTCATTTCCTCCCACAATCTAAAGATCCTTGGGCTAGGTAGTAAGTTGCCCCTAGGTGTCGGGGGTTAATAGTGTAAATAAGTGGGGTTATGGGAATAGGACCTGGGTGAGATTGTGATTGATACAGACTCCATGGGCCAAATAGCTTTAAAAGTATATTCTCTATAAAGTAGGAAATGGGGCAGCCACTTGGTGCACAGCAAGCTCCCACAAACAGCAATGTTGTGTTGATCAGATAGTTTTATAGCGATGCTGACTGAGGGACAAATATTATCTCGGACACCAGCTGGTACTTGAGTAGTGCCGATGAGGTCGCTTGCATCTATCTATAGAGGAGAGTGGGTTCCCTGGTTTAGTGTCTCACTGAAAGGACAATGCGGCATGACCTCAGTACGACACTGGATTGTCAGCCTAAATCCGGTTCTCAAGCCTCAAAGTGGCATTTGTACCCGCTCCAGTTAAGGTGCCACTACCACCTGGTATAAGCAGAAGCCTCAGCTAATGTTCAAACTCTGTTCTTCTCAGTGGGCAGGTTAGGCTCTTCGGAGCCAGGTTGGCAGTCGGGGTCTCTCACGGCTCAACTGAGAGAATGGCGACAAGGCCGTAAAACACAGAGAGCCATTCAAAACCCCCTTGGCATCGGCGGGACTGGAAAATCCTGCCAGCAAAAAACCTTGAGAATTCATTGGCTGGAGGTTTGTCTGATTTTTTTTTAAGTTTACTTTCTGGTGTCACAAGTGGGCTTACGTTAACTCTGCAATGAAGTTACTGTGAAAATCCACAAGTCGTCACACTCCAAAACCTGTTCAGGTACACCGAGGGAAAATTTAGCATGGCCAATGTACCGAACCAACATGTCTTTCAGACTGTGGGAGGAAACTGGAGCACCAGGAGGAAACCCACACAAACACAGAGAAAATATGCAGACATCGCACAGACAGTGACTCAAGCCAGGAAATGAATCTGGGTCTCTGTGAGGCAACAGTGTTAAACACTGCCATTGTGCCACCTTCTTCTTAATGTAGAGTTCTTGGTGGAATAATTTTAAACCCTGGAGATGGTGTAAAGTAGGTGCTACGAGATTGACAAGCTCTCCTGTGTGTGCTCGCAGTGAAGTCAGTGGTAAGTGGATGGAGTGTTGCACAGATGAAAAATCTAGTATTGCTCATTATGAATCATTGCTCAAAGTTAAAAAAAACCTCGTAGCTCCAGCTCGCTGATCATGGAAGTGATATTAGGAGAGGATGAGGTTTACCAGCTGACTTCACATTTCATTATTGTTGTGAAACTATATCATTTGGATGGGCGTGATCCAGCAAATCCCCAAATATTCACAAACATACCTGCAAATAGAAACTACAAATCATGACAATAGGACAAACTAGTGCAAAGTCATATCAGGTCAGTATATATGAATCTAATTACTGCTTACCGCACAAAGCTCATAACATCCGAAAGCGCTGTGAATAATTCACCCCGCAGGACTTGAAGTTCCATCCGGATACAAAATTACTTCAGGAGAACTTTGTAGCAAATTGTGACAAAATACAAATGTCAAGCTTCACCAGGCAAAAATGGGCATATTTCTGCTGCACTTTCATAACTCCTACAGTTATAAAATATGAGGAGTAAGTCAGCCAGTTCACTGTGTTTGATGTGATTCTTTGAAAGAGCCATCTAATTAATCTAATTTGTCCAATTAAAAACCCATCATGTTTCCTTCTTCCAGCTCTGAAGAGGAGTCATATTGGACTCAAAACATGTCTCTTTCCACCGCTACTGAGTTTTTCCAGCATTTCCTGCTTTTGTTTCAGATTCCCAGCATCCATAGTATTTTGCTTTGATTTCATCTAGTTAGCTTCCTGTTCTTCTCCTATTCACTTTCTGGTAAGTATTTGTCCTTTTGAAAGTTTCTATTGAGTCACTTGCTAACACCATTTTAAGGCAGTGCATTTGAGATCACAACAAATATGCTGCATTATAAAAAGCTCCTTACCTCCAAACCTCCAGACCTAGAATACCTGATGCTAAAGTGCCGCCCCTACTACATTCCATGGGAGTTCACCTTCGTTGTCCTGACGGCAATTTACATCCCATCCCATGCAGACGTGAAGATCGCATTGGACAAAGCATACAGCATATGAATAGCCTTGAGATGAAACATCCCCAGGCCTTGTTCATCAGGCCAAGCTCAAGAGCATACAACCAAATTACCACCAACACATCTCCTGCTCCACCAGAAGCCCAAACATTCTAGATCACTGCTACACAAATATCAAACATGCCTACTGCTCTATCACCCACCCACACTTTGGCAAATTGGATCACAAGCCAGTACTCCTGCTTCTGGCTTACCAGCAAAAATCCATCAAAGAAAGTCATGCAATCTTGATCTGAAGAATTGGATGATCTCCCGGGGGACTGCTTGGAGTCAGTGAACTGGTCAGTACTCAAACATTCTGCAATCAGCCTGAACAACTACGCCACTACAGTAACTGACTTCATTAGTAAGTGTGTAGAAGACTGTGAGCCAAAGAAGCAAATCCAGTGTTTCCCAGCCAGAAACCATGGATGAACAGGAATATCCACTGCTTGCTGAAGTCCAATCTGAGGCGTTCGAGTCAGGTGACATTGATCTACACAAGACATGATCTAAGGAGATCCATCAAAGATGCCAAAATACAGTACCAGACCAAGCTAGAGTACCAGGTTAACCACATCAATACATCGACTATGGCAAGGTCTGCAAGACATAATAGGATATAAGGTGAAGGCATGTAAAATCACCAGCTCCAACATACCCCTTCCTGATGAGCTCAATGCATTCTACACTTATTTTTGAGCAAGCGGTCAGTAAGAGTAAGCCCTCCACCCTGGAAGCACTGGATGAACCTATATCTGGGATCACCATAACAGATGTCAGAGCAGCTTTCTCGAAGGCCAACCTACGGAAAGCAACCTGTTTGGATGGGGTTCCCGGACATGCACTTAGATCCTGCACAGATCAGCTAGTGGGGGTATTTACATTCATCTTTAACCTCTCTTTACAACAATCTGAGGTCCCTATCTGCTTTAAGAAGATAACCATCATCCAGCTACCTAAGAAAAGCCAAACAGCGTGCCTTAATGACTATTGGCTGGAGGCTCTGACATCCATCATTATGAAGTGCTTCGAAAGACTAGTCATGGCACAAATCAATTTCAGCCTCCTGGACTACCTGGATCCACTACAATTTGCCAGCCATCGCAACAGTTCCATGTCATCTCCCTGGCCCTGCACTCAACCCTGGAACACCGAGACAACAAAGACACCTATGTCAGATGCTTAATTATTGACCACAGCTCAGCCTTCAACACCATTATTCCCACAAAACTCCTCTTCACATTCCATGGCCTGGGGCTCAGCCCCTCCCTCCACAATTGGATCCTAGACTTCCCAACTCACACACCACAATCAGTAAGGATAGGCAACAACACTTCCTCTACACCGGTGCCCCACAAGGCTGTGTTCTCAGCTCCCTACTATACTCCTTATACACCGCTGCCTTGGCAAAGCAGCCAGCATAAGTAAGGACCCCACGCACTCCAAACATCTCTCTCTCATCTCCTTCTGTCAGGATAAAGATACAAGAGTCTGAAGTCACATACCAACTGATTCAAGACCAACCTCTTCCCTGCTGTTGTCAGATTTTTGAATAGTTTTACCTTGCATTAAGTTGACCTTTCTCTACACCCTAGTTATGACTGTAACACTACATTCTGCATTCTTTCCTCTCCTTCTCTATGAACAGTATGTTTTGTCTGTATAGCACGCAAGAAACAATATTTTTCATTATATGCTAATACATGTGACAATAATAAATCAAATAAAATCAAATCCTTTTTTGACCACTTTTTTTTTAGGCTGTTTTGTCAATAACCCCCTCTGGTTATTATAACCTTTCCGCCACTGGAAACAAGTTTTTTCTTTTGTAAAACTCTTGATGATTTTCATCACTTTTATAAAATGAGTGACATGGTGGCACAATGAAGCATGGTGGCACAATGGTTAGCATTGCTGCCTCAAAGTGCCAGGGACCTGGGTTCAATTCTAGCCTTGGGTCACTGTATGTGTGGAGTTTGCACATTCTCTCCATGTCTGCGTGGGTTTCTTACAGGTGCTCTGATTTCCTCCCATAATCCAAAGATGTGTGATTAGGTTGATTCGCCATGCTAAATTGTCCATTAGTGTCAGGGGAATTAGAAGGGTAAATATGTGGGATTATGGAGATAAAACCTGGGTGAGATTATTGTCAGTGCTGGCTTGATGGTTCTGAATGGCCTCCTTCCACACTGTGAGGTTTCTAAGATTCTATGAAAATCACCCCTTTATACTTCGAGATGAACCATTCTAGCACTTCCAGCCTCTCTCCACAACACTTCAGTAAATCTCCCCTGCTCCCTCACTAAGGTCTTGAGGTGATTGAAATAGCCTCCTCAGTATGTTAAAATCAGCCTCAGTATCAATCACCCTCTCATTGCTTGTTTACTTGTGTGCTGTGAAAGGGCTGTGTGAGCATCAAAGGGGAAGAATAAGTCTTGTATTTATACAGTGAGCAGGATTTTCCACCCCCCCACCCAGACCTCCCCCCCCCAGTCCTAGCACCCCACCCCGGCATATTTTTCAGGGGCCATGATGTGGAGTTGCAGGCATTGGACTGAGGTGGGCACAGTAAGAAGCCTCGCAACACCAGGTTAAAGTCTAACAGGTTTATTTATCATCATGAACTTTTGGAGAATTGTTCCTTCATCAGGTGAGTAGAGTAGGTTCACAAATACAGCATATATAGACAGAGACACAATTGCAAGACAGTTACAGATTGGAATGTACAGAATGGTTGGAATGCGAGTTTAGCAGGCAATCGAGTCTTTGCAGAAGCAAACAGCGTGTGTAGAGAAAGGGATAATCACAGATTCGTATCATCCTCAGAGTATAAAGGGGAAATTTTATCAAGATGTTCAAAAGCATTAACTGGGATCTTGGGTTTACGTTACACCATATGTAACCCCCACCATACTACCATGGTTTGCAAAATCCTACCAATTGTCCTGGCTTGAGAAAATTCACATCTCTTTAACCTATGATTATCCCTCCGTCCATGCACACTGTTTGTAAAGATTTGATTACCTGTAAAGACTCGCATTCCAACCATTCTGTACATTCCAATCTGTAATTATCTTGTAATTATGTCTTTGCCTATATATGCTGTGTTTGTGAACCTACCTCCACTCACCTGATGAAGGAGCAGCACTCCGAAAGCTCGTGATTCCAAATAAATCTGTTGGTCTTTAACCCAGTGTTATGAAACTTTTTATTATTTTTCAGTGGTGAAGGCAGCCCATCATTGGCCAATGGTGGGATCTTTGGGAGCAGCTAATTGTCACAGGGTTTTGCACGCCCCAGACCCTCCGAAGTGAGTGGACGTGCCACCGGGGGCACCATCAGTGAAACTGGAAAATCCCGTTGGCGGGATGGGCCAAAAAATTAAGGCCAGTTCTTTTCATGGATGGTCTATTACTGAACACATTTAAGGCAGGGATAGGTGGAATTTTGGCCTCTCAAGGAATGAAGGGAGATGGGGCGTGAGCAAGAAAATGAATAGAACCCAAGTTCAGCCTTGGTCATACTGAATAGTGGAGTAGGCTCATTGGGCTGTATGGCCTATTCGAGCCATTCTGGATAGGCATCCAGAATACGGCACAGTAGCACAATGGTTAGCACTGCTGCCTCGCAGTGCCAGGTACCTGAATTTAATCTGGCCTCTAGTGACTGTGCAGAGTTCACACATTCTCCCTGCATTTGTGTTGGCTTTCTTTGGGTGCTCCAGTTTCCTATCACAAATGTGCAAGTTAGGTGGATTGGTCATGGTAAGTTGCCCTTAGTGTCAGCGAAATTAGCAGGGTAAATATGTGAGGTTACGGGGATAGGGCTTGGATGGGATTATGGTTGGTGAAGACTCAATGGCCAGAAGGCCTCCTTCTGCACAGTAGGGATTCTCTGATTCTACTTGACATCCAATGAGGTAATCATTTTTCACTGTTGTCATGTAGAAAATTGCGAGTGGCTGTGTATCATCCAGTCTTCTACAAGTCTTGCAATGCCTGTAGTTTCCTGGGGATCATAGTTAGCTTACATGCTTCAGAAGAATGCCAACAGCACACATTTTAGTTCCCATTCTGGCTGAGGTAAAGCTGGACCTGCCTCCTCACCTGTCCTACCTTCACTGTAGAGTGGTAACCCTCAACCTAAATAACCAATATGATAGCACAGTGGTTAGCACTGCTGCCTCATAGCACCAGGGACCTGGGTTTGATTCCCACCTCGGGTCACTGCCTGTGTGGAGTCTGCATCTTCACCTCGTGTCAATGTGGGTTTCATCTGGGTGCTCCAATTTCCTCGCACTGTCCAAATGATGTGCTTGTTAAGTAGACCAGCCATGATAAATCCTCCCTCTTTGTACCCGAACAGGTGCCGGAGTGTGATGATTCAGGGATTTCACAGAAACTTAATTGCAGTTTTAATGTAAGCCTACTTGCAACACTAATAAATAAAAATAATCTTTCTCCAAATACAGAAAGATGCCCACTGTCCATCCCCTCTTTGGACCTTATCCAACAGGTTCCTGTATCCTGGCTGAGTCTCCTTTCAAGTCATGCAATAGCTAATAAGGGTATACCACTCTCTCCCGCTGGCTGGTCTTTTTGGCCTGTTTTGATGTGAAGTTACTGACCACAGCAAATCTGCATTTTTAGAACATATTTTGAAATTCAGAGCGAGTTTGCTGGAATCCCTTGTGCTGCACTTTAGATGAAATGTAATGAGTCATTTCTTAGCATTAGGAAGAAAGACATTGTTCGAAATCCAGCTGTGCAAATCCTGTCCTCTGGGAGTTTCCTCTGTCCCTCCAAAATCTATTTGTAATTTTTTTTCCTGCAGGGTAATTATTTGATGGAATCTGCATTAACAGGTTGTGGAAGAAGTTTATAAAAACTAAGCAGGGGAGGCAGCTGTAGCTTTTTAGACCATTTTGAATCCATTATCCATCATTTTGTTAGATACAGATGCTGATGTGAAACATGGATCTGCAGCCTGTCCTCAAACAAAGAGAGGTTGGGAGCTTCCAGGATGCTCCAGCGGATCTGTATCCCAGCTGACCTGGTGGTGAGTCGCACAGACCAGAATGCTTCAGGTTCCACTGTCGAATTAATTGACCCTCACGCACTGGGCTGTCACGTGACTCGCATTCCAACCATCATTTTGTAAATTGAGTTTGTGTCTGTCTATGCCCTGTTTGTGAACACGACTCCCGCTCACCTGATGAAGGAGCAGCGCTCCAAAAGCTTGTGGCTTGCACTACCAAATAAACCTGTTGGACTTTAACCTAGTGTTGTGAGACTTCTTACTGTCTACCCTTCGAAGGAAGGGGAATCAGAATGAATCACACCTCGTCATTCTCCGTCCACATCCCCAGTGCCAGAAAACAGGGTCCAGCTCAGTCGTGAAGCCCTTCACTGTTGAATAGCCTGCCAATACGTCAAGGTCCTGATTCGCACATGATGAATAACCAGGAGAGAAGTATGCTGAAATCATTGTACATCATTTCAGCAAAGAATTAGAACCTCTAGGTGTCACACAATTGTTATGGTGCAGGAGGAGGTTATTTGGCTCATCGTATCAGCACTAGCTCTCCAGATGGGCATTGTGACTTCACACCAGTCCTCTGCCATTTCTCTGTGGGCAGCACGATGGCACAGTGGTTCGTACTCCTACCTCACAGAGCCAGAGACCCGTGTTTGATTCCTGGCTTGGTCATTCTCTGTGCGGTGTCTGATCGTTCCCTTTGTGAATGTGTGGGTTTCCTCCAGCTGCTCTGGCTTTCTGCTGCTTCACAGCCCCAGGGACCTGGGCTCAATTCCCAGCTTGGGTTTGGACATCCTCCTTGTATCTGTGTGGGTTTCCCCTAGTTTCCTGCCACAGTCCAAAGATGTGTGGGTTAGGTTGATTGGCCATGCCAAAATTGCCCCTTAGTGTCCTGGGATATGTAGGTTAGAGGGATTAGTGGGTAAATGTGCAGGGATATAGGGTAGGGCCTGGGTGGGATTGTGGTCGGTGCAGACTTGATGAACCAAAGGACCTCTTTCTGCACTGTAGAATTCTATGATTCAATGCATCCCGGACATGAATCGCTCACTGTGTGAAAAAACTTTTCTCACATCGTATTTACTGCTTTTGCAAATCACATAAATTTGTGTCCTTTTGATCCATTTACAAACAGGAAGATTTTCTCCCTGCCCAGTTTGAAGAGGAGAAAAATATATTAACATTGCCCAGGCAGTGGAGAGTGTGGACAACAGCATCCTCTGCTGTTCAGTAACCATATATTAACACTACACCTTCTCTGCAATATAGGATCATAGCACCACCTACTGTTTAAAGATAATACATTACAAACACATTCCTCTGTTTAATGACAGTTTTTTTTCACTTGATTTTATTTATTATTGTCACGTATATTAGTATAGAGTGAAAAGTATTGTTTCTTATGCGCGCAGTATACAGAACAAGGTAAATGAGCTTGTTGCGCACATTAAAATTGGCTGGTATGATGTTGTGGGCATCACAGACACAGAGGATGCAAGGGGATCAGGACTGGGATCTAAATATCCAAGGACATGTGTCCTATTGAAAGGAGAGATAGTTGGGCAAAGGGGACAGGGTTGCATTGGTAGTAAGGAACGAAGTTAAATTGATAGCAAGAAGCAACATAGGATCAAAAGGCATAGAATCTCTGTGGAATCGCAAAGTTAAAAAGACCCTGATGGGAGTTATGTACAGGCCCCTTCGCAGTAATCAGGATGTGGAGGAGAAAATAAATTAGAAGATAGAAAAGGCATATAAAAAATGCAATATTACAATAATCGTGGGGAACTTCAATGTATAGGTAGACTAGGAAAATAAGATAGGTAATGGATTCCGAGAAAAGGAATTTGTGGAATGTTTAAGAGATGTTTTTTCGGAGCAGCTTGTGACAAAGCCTACTAGTGAACAGGCTATTCTGGATTTGATAATGTGCAATGAGGCAGATTTCATTAGGGAACTTAAGGTGAAGGAACCCTTAGGGAGCAGTGACCACAATATGATAGAATTTACCCTGCAGTTTGAGAGGGAGAAGCTGGGATCAGATGTAACAGTATTACAATTAAATAAAGGTAACTACAAAGACATGAGGGAGGAGCTGGCCAGAGTTAATTGGAAAGAGAGCCTAGAGGGGAAGACAGTGGAGCAGAAATGGCAATGGAGGCTTATTCGGGAGACACAACAGAAATTCATCCCAAGGAGGAGGAAACATGCCAAGGGGAGGACGAGATATTCTTAGCTGATGAGGAAAGTCAAGGACAGCATAAAAGCAAAAGAAAAAGCATACAAAATGTCAAGAATTAGTGAGAAGCCAGAGGATTGGGAAACCTTTAAAAGCAAGCAGAGGACACCTAAAAAATCAATGGTGGTGGAGCGGTTTGGGGGAGGTGGTGCGGGAGAAGAAATATCAATGTAAGCTAGCTAGTAATATAAAAGAAGATAAGAAGAGTTTTTTCCAATATATAAAGGTGGGAGAGAGGCAAAAATATTCATTGGACCGCTGGAAAATGAGGCTGGAGAAATAATATAATGAAACAAAGCAATGGCAGAGGAACTGAATAGTTACTTTGCATCAGTCTTCATGGTGGAAGATATCAGTGGGATGCCAGAGCTCCAGGAGAATCAGGGGGTTCAGACGAATGTAATGACCATCACTAAGGAAAAGATTCTGGGGAAACGGAAAGGTCTGGAGATGAATAAATCACCTGGACCGGTTGGACTATACCCCAAAGAGATAATTATGGAGGCATTGGTGATGACTTTCAGGAATCACTGGAGAGAGGGAGGTCCCAAAGGACTGGAAAGTAGATAATGTAACACTGTTGTTTAAGAAGGGAGGGAGACAGCAGACAGGAAATTATAGGCCAGTTAGCCTGACGTTGGTCATTGGCAAGATTTTAGAGTCTATTATTAAAGATGAGATTGCAGAGTACTTGGAACTGCATAGAACATAGAACATTACAGCACAGTACAGGTCCTTCGGCCCTCGATATTGCACTGGCCAGTGGACCCTCTAACCTAAACTATTTCAATATCATCCATATGTCTATCCACCGACCATTTGAATGCATGATAAGGTCATCATGGCTTGACAAATCTGGTAGAGTTCACTGAGGAGGGAACAAGGAAGTTAGATAAAGAAGAACCAATGATTTATTTACATTTCCAGAAGGCCTTTGACAATATACATTAACCATTTGTAACAAGGAACTGAAGACACTTTTGCTAAGTTTGCTGGTGATACAAATGTATGTCAAGGGATGGGCAGTATTGAGGAGGTCTGACAACATCAATTTTAAATACAACCGATTTATTTGATAATAAACTTGGTAGCTTTCGGCCTTTGTGCCTTCGTCAGGCGAGTTTACCCCAGTCCAACGCCGGTATCTCTACATTATCAGTATTGAGGAAGCAGGCGGGCTGCAGAAAAATTTGGACAGGCTATGAGAGTGGGCAAAAAAGTAGCAAATGGAATACAATGTGGAAAGGTGTGAGGTTATGCACTTTGGATGTAGGAATGGAGGCATAGACTATTTTATAAATGAGGAAATGCTTAGGGAATTAGAAGCATAAAGGGACTAGGGAGTCCTTTTCAAGATTCTCTTAAGGCTAACATGCAGGTTCAATTGGTAGTTAGGAAGACAAATGCAATATTAGCATTCATGTTGAGAGGGCTAGAAAGCAAGAGAAGGCATGTACTTCTGAGGCTGTATAAGGCTCTGATCAGACCCTATTTGGAGTATTGTAAGCAGTTTTGGGCCCTGTATCTAAGGAAGGATGTGCTAGCCTTAGAAAGGGTCCTGAGAAGATTCTCAAGAATGATCCCTGCAGTGAAGAGCTTGTTATTTGAGGAATGGTTGAGGATTCTGAGTCTGTACTCATTGGAATTTAGAAAGACGAGGAGGATTTTATTGAAATTTACAGGGTACTGTGAGGTCTGGATAGAGTGGATGTGGAGAGGATGTTTCCACTAGTAGGAAAAACTAGAACCAGAGGGCACAACCTCAGACTAAAGGGACAACCTTTTAAAACAGAGAAGAGAGGAATTTCTTCAACCAGAGAACAGTGAATCTGTGGAACTCTTTGCTGCAGAAGGCAGTGGAGGCCACACATTGAGTGTCTTTAAGATAAGATAGATAAATTCTTGATTAATAAGTGGATTAGGGATTATGGAGAAAAGGCAGGAGAATGGGGATGAGATAAATATCAGCCATGATTGAATAGTGGAGCAAACTCGACGGGCCAAGTGACCTAATTCTGCTCCTAGGTCTTGTCGTCTTGTACAAAAAAAAAGTACTAAGGATGTTGGAAATCTGAAATAAATGCTAGAAATATTCAGCACATCTGGCAGCATCTGTGGAGAGAAACAGAGTTGACATTTCAACTCAATGGCCTTTCATCGGAAGTGGGGGAAGTTGGAAATGTAATAGGTTTTGAACCTGTGAGAAGGAGAATAAAATGAAAGCTCCAAGATAGGCTGGAAGGTGGAGAAGTTTAAATTACACAAGGTTGCATGATGCACGGTCGAAATGAATGGTTACAATCTGAAAAAATTAAAAGATTTAATGAAAAAAATTAAAAGATTTGTCTGGAGGAGTTGTGAATGGCTGGAAAATAAACAAAATACTGCAGATGCCGGAATCTGAAACAAGAAGAGAGGATGCTGGAAAAACCCAGCATGTCTGGCTCTTCTTCAGAACTGAAGGGAAGGAGAATGTGTTAGGTATTAAAGTGTAGCTGTAAGAGATTGCAACAAAATGTAGAAAAGATAGATGGTTTGGGAGGGTTTAGTTTGGTTTTGTGTGTTTGCACTGAGGTTATATATGTATGAGATTTTTTTAAAAAGATGCTTAAGATGGAGAAGAGAGGTCACAATCTAAATGTGGATGGCAGGATTCTGAATAGCAGCCATCTAAATGCAAAACAAAGGAAGTAGGAGGCAAACGAGAGATATAAAGAAAACACACAACACTAACGCACAAAATAAAATGGGACAAAGGTTACCATCTAACATTGTTGAATTCAGTGTTGAGACCAGAAAGCTGTAAAGGCCTGAGTGAACAATGAGGTACTTTGCAATGAGCTTCACTGAGATGTTGCAACACATCAAAACCCTCACCTAAAGAAAGGTTAGAGTTGGAGCAAGGTGGAGAATTGAAAGGATGGGTGACAGGGATCACAGTATGTGCAGATTGTAAGGGTATATCCTGCAAAGCGGTCAAACATCTGCAATTGACCTCCTTAATGTCGGGGAGCCCACTTCGTGAATAGCTAGTATGTTAAATCCAGCAAAGCACAAGTAAATCACTACTTCACAGGGAGAGGACCCTATTTGATGAGAAGAGAGGAGATAAAAAGATAAATCTTGCATTTTCTGCATTGGTATGGAAAGAGAATGATTTGGGAATGACTAAGGAACATCACAGGTATTGGGTACAATACCAGAATAGAGCAGATTTTGGAAATCTGAAATTAAACAACAGAAAATGCTGAAAATACACAACAGTTCTAGCAGCACCTGTGGTGAGAAAAAGAGAGTTAAAATTTCAGATCATTGACTTGTCATGAGAATGTTTGACAAAGGAGCATTAATTTTGAAACATGAACTCGGTTTCTTTCTCCACAGATCCTTCCTGACTTGGTAAGTATTTTCACTATTCTGTGTTATTGTGCTGACTATAAATATCACACACAACTGCGCCCATGTCATATAAAGCCAACACAATGCTTGCAATAAATAATAAGTGCAAAGTGCATCTTACAGTACAAGAAAAATGCATTAACTTTACCCTCAGTGTTCATATCATAGGGCAAATGTGAAATACGGTGTACAGACAATATATTAAAGTCAGGATTTACATCTTTAACCTTTGAATATCACTGAAGATGCCCATACTAAAGATTCAAGTGGCGATGTTGGTGCACCGTGACACAAGTTTGGATTAAAATTTCGAATCTCTGCACTTGACAAAGCTCCTATCAGTAAACCGGGAGAAGTTTGAATCCATGAGCTTTGTGTTTTATGTAAATTGTGATTTTGCAATTTGCTTGTTAGTTCCTAGCTGCCTTTAATGTGTCGAGTGCCTTCTCCTGTTGGGAAATTGTTGATGCTGGAAATGGCTTTACTTTTTAGCCTTGTGTTGCAACAACAGGCCTTTACAGCCTAATTTATAGTATTTTATTTGAAAATCTGCACAAATTCATTCAAAACACTTAGCTATCAGCTTATGCTGTAAAATATGAAATCTAAATAGATATGCTGAGCATTGACAGTATTTGACAGAAATTATTTCAGGTTCCTGCCTTCTGCAAAGTAGCTACTTGCCGCCACAACTCGAGGTTGTGTTGAACTTCATGTCAGAAGTGGTCTGAAAATAAACTTCAAATGCATCATAAAAGTATAGTTCAGTAGGCGATTACCCTCTTAAGAATGGAATCAATCAGTCAGTTGTACCAAAACTGCAAAACATTCAATCCACTTTGCTCAGTAAGTTATTGTGGAATTTAATCTGTGTTGCACAACAGATGGGATGTCACATCACTGCAGAATTCTGTGCGGACACTAAACTTGTGGATATCATGGTGCGATCTTCTGGTGACACTGATACTAGGCGCATTATGAATATCTTGGGAACTGTTATGGTGACTTCCTTCTCAATCCAGAATTTGCACTGATCCAGAATCCTTTCCCATCCCCTGACTATTCTTTGAAGAAAAGAATGTCTGGGAATTGGTCCAAAATTTTCTTTCTCTTTCTTGGGGTTTTGCCTACCACACCAAACGCCCCCCCCCCCCCTCCCCCGCCATCTCAATGTCATATTTTAATTTAATGTGGTATATGGATTTGCATTTTCTGTTCCATTGGCTACCTTAGCTGCCTCTGTAAATTCTTCTTCTTCCACTGTTCCCATTCCTAAATGTCTCCACTTCCATCATGTCTCAGTCCTCTATCAACTTTACTTCCAACTCGCATCTGCACATTAGTCAGAGGTTGGATGGTATCCTTTGGTCCAAGTTGGCTTGTGTTGACATTTGAGTGGCCCACACCCTCAAACTCTGATCTTGTTGGGCTGACTGATATTTGGTTTATTTCAGCTTAAACATTGAAGATTATGCTAGCATGGCAACAAATTGACCTAAAACTTTGTAATAATTAGTTACTCAAATGAATGACCATGGCAAAAAAAATCTCGACAATTCCAAAGTGCTGTTGGCTGGTTTCCCATATCCTGCCCTCAATAAACTTGAGGTTGTCTGTAACTCTGATATCCATGTAAGTACGCACAGCAAGCTCCGTTCCCCATCATTTCTGTACTCTGTGACCTACACTGGCTCCTGGTCAAGCAACATCTCGGTGGCAAAATTCTCATTCCAATTTTCAAATCCTTCCATGCTCTCGCTCTTCTGTTTCTCTGTCAGCCTCCCCAGCCCCGGAACCCTCCAAAATACCTGTGGTCATCTAACTCCGGCTTCTGAAGCAATCCTGAATTTAATAACTCCACTATAGTTGGCCATACCTGTATTTGGCAAGGAAGCCCCACGCTCTGGAAATGTCTTCTTATCTCTATGACCTTCTCCCTCTCTTTCCTCATTTTAAGGCACTCCATAAAACTTGTTTGACAAGTTTTTCACCTGACCCGATACATGAGCACAATTTTACGGCCTCGCTCATCCTGAAACCATAAATTCCCGCCCGGGCTCAATGGATTTTTCCATTGTCCACCTCTCGCCCATTTTGATTTCCATGGCAGGTGGGACAGTAAAATTCCAGCCAATACCTTTTTTGTGGGATATTTTATTGTGTAATGCTTCGGTAAAACACCTTGGGATATATTTTCCAGAATTCTCCAGTCATTCAAGGCACTCTGCCAGAGAGGAGAGAATTTGGCGCTCAGCCAAATCTCCATTCACTGCGGTGGGGCCAGAGAATCCTATTGCTGTGAAAGGCCAAGAAATGGCCAGCCTGTTAAAAGCACCATATAAATATAAGTTGATGGTACAGCATTCACATCCCTCACCACAGAGACACATTCTATTCACTTAAGTCCAGAGAGCTTTGGCTGGCAAACTGTTCACAAGGAAAGCAGACAGTTTCCTAAATGATAATCCTTGCATCTTGTCTGACCAGAAAAGTTCTACTCATTCTGGCACTTGCTTGTCGAGTTTTTTATAGCTGGTTAGAATGAATGCCAATTGCCAAGATCTTGCCAACTTCTCTAGGTTCTGTGTTATGAAAGGACAGAGGTTTAATGTGCTGGGGAGTAGGTACAGAGAGATGTCATGGTAAGTTTTTCACTCAGAGCGTGGTGGGTGAGTGGAATCAGCTTCCGTCGGTAATGCTGGATGCAAATTCAATAGGGTCGTTTAAGAGACTTCTGGATGAGTACATGGGACTTAATAGGATTGAGGGTTACAGGTAAGCCTAGTAGGTAGGAATATGATTGGTGCAACTTGTGGACCGAAGAGCCTGTTTGTGCTGTAGTTTTTCTATGTTCTATGTTCTAATCATGTTTTTTTCTTTCTATTAATTCATGGACTGTGGGCTGGGCCAGTATTTTTGCCAATCTCTAGTTGCTCTTCAACTGAGTTGTTTGTCAGGCCATTTCAAAGATCATTTTCAAGAGTCAACCACTTTGCTGTGGATCTGGACTCACATACAAGCCAGACAAGGTAAGGACAGCAGATGTCCTTCCCTAAACGGCATGAGTGAAACTTGGATGGGTTTTTACAGTAATTGACAATGGTTTCATGGTCATTGTTAAATATTTAAATTCCAAATTTTTTCTATTAAATTCAAATTGGTCAATGCTGGTCAATAAGTACCAGTAAAAATAATTTGTATTTTCGTAGCAATGCTAATGCAGTAAAACAACAAAAGACATTTCACAGGAGCATTAAAAAAACCCAGTTGACACCAAATCACACAAGATTAGAGCAAATGATCAAAAGTTCGAAACAAGAGATGGGTTTGAAGAAATGTCTTAACAAGGAAAGAGAGGTAGAGAGGCAGAAATGTTTAGAATGAGAATTCCAGATCTTTGGGCCTTGGCAGTTAAAAGTATGGCCATTAGGGTGATATGGTGGCATAATGATTAGCATTGCTGCCTCATAGCACTAGGGACCTAGGTCCAATTCCTGTCTTGGGCCACTGCTTGTGGGGAGTTTTCATATTCTCTGAGTGCTCTAGTTTCCTCCTGCTGTCCAAAGATGTGCAGGTTAGGTGGATTGGCCATGCTAAATTGCCCCTTAGTGTCAGGGGGATTAGCTAGGGTAAATGCATGGCGTTATGGGGATAGGGACTGGATGGGGTTGTGGTCGGTGCAGACTCAATGGGTCAAATAGCCTCTTTCTGCACTGTGGGGATTCTATGATCTAGTTGTGAAGCAATTAAAATCAGGAATGTTCAATAGGCCAGAGCTGGATGATGCAATGATTTTGGAGAACTATTGGCCTTGAGGAGATTACATATGTGATAGATGAGACCTCAATAGTACCTTGGAGTATAGGAGTTGGATTAGTAATTCTGTCACATAAAGTTGCACTGATTCGACAGCGGCATAGTGATTTTATCATTGAAAGCGCCTGATGGTAATGTTTTGCAGGCCCAGGTTCTAATCCCACCATGATGAAATTGAATTCAATAAATATTTGGAATTCAAAAGCGTAATGATAACAATGAAACCATTATCAGTTGTTATAAAACCCCATCTGGTTTCCTTTTACAGCAATCTGCAGTCCTTACCTGCCTGCATGTGACTCCAGAGACTCCAATCCAAGGCTGCCCTCTGAAATGGCCCAGTGAGTCACTCAGTCCAACAACTCGGGATGGCCAACAACACATCCCAAGAATAAAATAAAAGGCAGTCATTTACTTCCATCTTAAGGCCCAAGAGCTGCCTCCCTGCATCCCCTCCCTATCCGCTCCCCCCCTGTCCCCCAACCCATTACCTACATTCTCCCTTTGCCCACAGTTCCTGGACAACAGCAAGGTAGGAGATTAGGCCCTCCCGAGGCAGACAACAGCTATACCTGGACATGGTGAAGTGCACAACTCCCATCTCTACCTCGTCATCAGTACTTTGGTCCACCTCATGGGCATATATTGAATCCTATTGGGAATAATGTTTTCACTGTCTGGGTGCACCATCATTTAAATTATCTAGTTACATAAAAGTGTGCTCCCCTTCTCAAGCCCTATCAACAAGTCACCTCACCAGCTGCCTGACAGATAGTTGTGTCAAGGTGACAGGAAGGCCGTTGGAATACAGGAATTCTAAGCATCCTGTTGCTCTAAATGCATCTGAGCAGCAGGTAGTCTGTTGCGGGGAGAAACCATGCTTGGTGACAAAAAGAACATTTAAAACTAATGTTGAGCTTTGGTGTCAATGTTGTGGGCATCCTGTTTTAAACAGTGTCTCTCCTCCCATACACTGTTCTCATCACCACCTGTCATGGCTTTTGTGTCTATTGTGCTCTTGGAAGGGGAGGGGGATAGGCATCTCCTGGTAATGTGTTTTTTTATGAGATATTATGAAGTCTAGTCTTTTGATGTACGCTTCCTCTGAATGCATAGAGGTGCATGAAGCTCTGACTGCCCTGATGATGTGTTAATATTCCTCCCCTTTTCACTGTTTTGCCCACTTCAGCACATCTCCAGTTTCCACTCAGGATTCCACCCCACGGTTGCAACAATATTTAGCTGTGAGAGTTGCAGCTACAGAACATTGCTACGAGGTCAGGAGGGACACTGAGAGGTGGACATGTAGGTAGGAGGTCAGTAGAGATATTAAGAGGGCACATGTGGGTGAGAGGTTAGGAGAAACACTGAGAGGGAGACAAATAGCTGGGAGATCAGGAGGAAAATTGAGAGGGAGATACATGGATATGAGTCCAAGACAGACATTGAGAGGAGGGACAAATGGTTAGGAGGGACATTGAGAAGGAGGGACATGCCACAAACTGTAGGAACAAACCAATTCCATAATAATCTATTTTATTGTCAGACCTGCATGCAGCCCATACCTTTGGGTGGAGAATAGATGAATATACACCTTTTACACCACAAGTTTTATCTGTCATAGAGCTTTTCTATCATTGTCCTTTGCCCCCTCTCTGAGTGACACCCAGACTGAAGTTCAGATCAGCCAGGGCACCTAGCTCCCGAAATGAATCACAAATTCAAATAGATACTCAACTGTCTTTCAGCCCAAATCTTTAGGATATTCTTTCTTTCTCTCTCTCTGTCATGCTGGTGCAAGAGTGAAAATTAAGATCATAGAGTCAATGCCCTTTGGCCCAAAATGGTCCATGCCGACCAAAATGTCCATGCTATTTGCCTGCATTTGGCCCAAATTCCTCTAAACCTTTCATGTCCGTGTATTTGTCCAAATGTCTTTTAAATGTTGTCAATGTCCCTGCCTCAACCACTTCCTCCAGCAGCTCGTTTCACATACATATCACCCTCTGTGTAAAAAAAAGTTGCTCCTCGAGTTCCCATTAATTCTTCCCTCTCTTAAATTAAATCTATGCCCTCTAGTTTTCGATTTCCCAACACTGGGAAAAAGAATGAGTACGTTCACTCTATCCATCCTCTCATGATCCTATACACCCTGTAAGATCAAAAAGCACACTTTGTATCAGGGAAGTTATGTTGGAGTTGTATAGAATTTTGGTGAGGCCACAGCTGGAATACTCTGTGCAGTTCTGGTCACCACATTAGAGGAAGGATGTGAACACATTGGAAGGGGTGCAGAGGAGATTCATTAGGATATTGCCTGGGATGGAATATTTAAGTTATGAAGAGAGGTTGCGTAAGCTTGGGTTGTTTCCACTGGAGCAGAGAAGACTGAGGGGCCAACCTGATTAGGTGTACAAAGGTTACAGAGCATGGATAAGGAGTAGCTGTTCCCCCTAGTTGAAAGATCAATCACAGGAGTCATTGGTTCAAGTTGAGGGGCAGGAGATTTACGGGGGATGTGAGGAAAAACCTTTTTACCCAGAGGGCGGTAACGGTCTGGAATGTGCTGTCTGGGAGAGAGGCAGAGGCAGATTGCCTCACATCCTGTAAAACGTATCTGGATGAACACTTGACACATTATATCATTCACAGCTATGGATCAAGCACTGGCAGATGGGGTTAGGTAGGAGTTCTGGTATTTCTAACGTGTCCGTGCAGACTCGATTGACCAAATGGCCTCTTCTGAACTGTATGATTCTACAATTCTATCTCCGAGCCCTAAGGAGCAACCTCTGATATCTTTTCAATGAATTGTAAAATAAATGGATTTCTCACTGAATGTGAAAGAGAGAGGCAGGATTTCCCAATACTGCACAAACTCGACAATGGTCAAACTTCTAGGGTGGGATTTTACAGCCTCGCTCAGGCAAAACTGGAAATTCCCGCCTGAAATCAACAGTGATTTCCATTGTCGGACCCTAGCCCACTCCACTTCTATGGCAGGTAAGGCAGTAAAGTTCTGGCCCTAGTCTATAACTCATCTCGGCTGATAAACCCCATTCAATAGCTGGGGATATATGTACACAACCAAAAAGTGCACCCCTTCACAATTCTTCAGGAGGAAGACAAGTATTGAACTGTTTGAAGTTCGTCGAGGAAATGTTGTAAAATGATATTGTTGTGATATCCATCTGCTGCTTGTGAAATATCTCCAGTTATTGTTCATGAGATAGGTCTAGGAGGAAGTTTAACATCACACTATCTGCAGTATAATTCTAACCGGGGGTAAAATCAACTTCAATTTATTTGGGAACATTCTGAATATAAATGTACAGGACAGCCATTTATTATCCAAAAGTCACAGCTATTTGCTTCTGCTCTGCACCACGGACAGTGTCCCCTGCAGGAATGGAGAGAAATGTGGAGCCAGCAGTATAATTCAGTCCAGGCAATTTAAGTTTATTTATTAGTGTCACAAGTAGCTTCCAAAGAACAAAGAACAAAGAACAAAACAGCACGGGAAACAGGCCCTTTGGCCCAACGAGCCCGCGCTGCCACCCCGATGTTCCCACCTCTACCCGCAATCCCTGTCCATGTTTATAGATCTATGGATTAAAAACCAAATTTGAGACAATTTAGGGAGAATTTGTTTTGCCAATTAACTTAAGAGCACATCTTTGGGATGTGGGAGGAAACCGGAGCTCCCGGAGAAAACCCACGCAAGCCCGGGGAGAATGCGCAAACTCCCACAGACACAGGCCCAAATCCATGTATCTGCACAGCACAGCGATAGTCACTGAGCTGTCGTGTTGCCCATCAGATGGTCCAGGTCAAGCATACACTAACAACGTGAAGCAGAAGGATACTCTCGAAAAAGATCCAAGAGCAGTCCTCTCACGACCCATCGTGTGTATGCCCCTCGTTAGACAACAAGGTGGACCAAAGCACCTGTAGGATAAAAACAAGTACATCAATATCATCGTCTATTTACACACTTCCCAGGGACTCCCAAGGCTCATGATTCCTATTTTAAATCAGTTTTCTATACCCCTCCATTCCCATTCTGTTCATGTGCCCATCTAAGTATTTCTTAAATAACTCCAGAGTACCTGTCTCCACCACTTTACTTCCATTCACATTGCAATGACGTTACTGTGAAAATCCCCTAGTCACCACACTCCGGCACTTATTCAGGTGTACTAAGGAAGAATTTAGCAGCACGTCTTTCAGACTGTGGGAGGAACCCAGAGCACCCAGAGGAAACCCACACAGACACAGGTACCAGAATTCTACCACTCCACCCGCAATGGAAATAAAGCGGGGGAGGGGTGGGAAATGGATATGTTGACGTCCGGTAAGATTTTCCAGTCTCATCTGAGCAAGGCCATAAAATCCCACTGACTCTGGTCAGACAGTGACCCAAGCCGGGAATCAAACCCGGGTCCCTGGTGCTGTGAGGTAACAACGGTAGCCACTAATGATTCTGCATCTCTTTGCTAGGATCAAAAGAAGGGCCTGCAGCACTAGTGCAGCTTTAATATGTGGATAAGGATACATGAACTCAGCACAAAGAAATCATAATATCACCAAGAAGAGGTTACTTCGGCAGCCAAACTGCTGTTAAGATTTCTCGTGCCATTTTCTCCTTCTTAAATAATACTCCATTCTGGACACAAGAGGGAGCTTAGACAATGCAGTGAGGTAATATTCTCGAAACGGTACAGACAGCTTTACTTCCAATATATTCGTGAAATCATTAGTTACAGACAAAAAGCAAAGAACAGTACAGCACAGGAACAAACCCTTCAATTCACCAAGCCTGCATCGACACATTTCTAAACTAAAAACCTTTTTGCCTCTACATGAACCATATCCCTCTATTCCCTGCCTACAAGAACAAAGAACAGTACAGCACCACAACAGGCCCTTTGTATTCCGAAAGGAAAGACAAGCTTTGGATTTCCAGTCTAAAAGTTTCTCCGACCTCCCTCCAGAAGGCAATGGCAGAGTGGTATTATCATTGGACTATTAATTCAGAAACTCAGTTGATGTCATGGGGTCTTGGGTTCAAATCCTGCCATGGCAGATGGTGGAATTTAAATTCAATAATAAAAAAATGGAATTAAGAATCTACTAGTGACCATGAAACCATTGTTGATTATTGGAAAAATTCATTCGGTTCACTAGTGTCCTTTAGGGAAGGAAATCTGTCATCCTCACCCTGGTCAGGCCTACATTTGACACCAGATTCATAGCAGTGAGGTTGATTCTCAACTATGCTCAGAACAAGGCAATTAGTGATGAGCAATAAATGCCAGCAACATCCATGTCCCATGAATGTATAAGAAGAAAAGTATCCCTCCCTTGTGAGAGAGCAGCACTCTCTCACATTCTTCAGAATAACTTCAAAAGATTCTTCTGACTCCCTAGATCGTCATTCTGTGAGTATATTGAAGAATTTCTCACTCTTTCTTTGCTGTGTTCCTTGTTTTAGCAAGTTGGCATCTATTGGCTTAAGGCTCATCCATGTTTTACCTACAGATGCTGTGATTTTTGTGGATTTCACAGAAGGTAACTTTTCAATTCTGGGCTCTTTAGTCTCTCTTGAGTTTGATTTTGAAGTTTTTCCTCCTGCTGGGTTGGGCTAGGAAAACTATGAGTAGAGGATTAATCATCTGATATTTCTTCCAAACTAGTTCGAAGGAAAAGAGAAGAGTTTTATAACTGATAAGCCGACTCACCACAGATAGTTCTACAAACCCAAAGAAGCAGACAATTCCTGCCATTGCTTCCCCATCAAATCATTATGGCAATCAGAGAGGAGAAAGGAGTTTCAATCTTTATCTCACAGAGACTATAACATGAGATAATGGAAGTGGAGTCTCGTTTGTATAAATTTTAAGTCTGGACCCTACGCCACAGGAAGAATAAACTGAAAGGAGTACAGTGTAGATTCACCAGAATGGTACCACGATCTAGAGAATTAAATTTAATGGGAATGTTGCATTGACCTGGGCTTAAATTTCCTTCAGTTAAGATGGTTGACGTTTGGTCCAAACTGGTTGTTAATATTGGTATAGGCTCAACGCAAAGAAATAATTTCCTCTGTTGGGAGGAAGCCACAATGAGGAGACACAATCATAAAATTAGGGCTAGACCAGGCGTGCAATCAGGAATCACAAAGTATCATGGAACTCACTCAAACTAAAGACTGAAGTTTTCAAGACTAAGAATTCCGAAGAAGAGACATATCAGACTCAAAACATTATTCCTCTCCACAAATACTGCCAGACAGGCTGAGCTTTCTCCAACATTTTCAGCATTTATATCATAAGATTCTCTATTAGACGAGGGTAACAATGGTTCTAGGCAATAAACGGGTAAATGAAGCTGAGGTGTAGATCAGCTGTGATCATACTTTGAATGGCAGAAGAACTTAAGGGGCAGAGCAACCTACTCTTGCTCCTATATTCTAAGGCCTTAGAACAATAGAAATCCTGATCATTCTCAGTGTCCCCCTGCCTCACGTTGTACAATTAACTTTCTTGATGTTTCCCTAATCAGACAAACACGGCCCGGAATTTTACTGTCCCACCTACCACGGAAACTGGAATGAGTGCCGGGGGGAGGTGGGGAGACCATGGAAAGGTTCCTTGACCTTGGGCAGAATTTTCTGGTTTCGGGTCTAGCGAGGTCAGAAACTCCCGTCCATGATGTCTTTCATTCTCTCCACTGTCGCTACCTAAGCTGAAGATAGCAATGTACCTGCTGAGATTTAATAATTCAGATCAGCTTTTTAATTGATAAATAAAATGACATCCCTTCTTTAACCCTTATCAGCAGAAAATGCCTAAACTGAAATATAAACAGAAAATGTAGGAAATACTCAGAAATTAATGTTTTAAGTTTGTGATCTTTCCATGTGACTGAAAAATGTAATAGGAGCTGGTTTTAAGTAAATGCAAGGCAGGAAAATGAAGAAGGTTTACAGAGAGCAAAAATCCGTGTGTCTTTTCCTATCCCATCACAATCCCCTTTAGCCTCTCTCTGCGATCTACCCTATCACGTACTTTCCCTGTCCCATGTCTAACTTATTCTAGTTCTGACAAAAGATCATCAAGCTGAAATGTTGGGAGCGATTTTCCCATCTCCCATTTTTAATGCATCAGGCAGGGAGAATTCTATGGCAAGTGATGCATGTGATTCATGCACGCATTTCAGCCACAATAGTGTCTCCCAGCGCCAGATTTCCAATCGAGCTGGTCAGCAGTCGGGAGGTCATCAATGCAGGACCGCAGCTCATGCACCAATCACAGTGACCCACTCAGTGCACTGGTTTCAGCATCTCCAATCCCCTAAAATTTAATGAACTTTACACTGGTGGCCTCTGCAGTACACAGCGTGTGAAAGATTCTTCTTGGAATTCCCACTGAAAAAAGGTGTAAGTTACTCCAGTCTTTCCACAAATTTGACACTTAGAATTCTTTTGGGAGAATTTCAATTGTTAACTTTGTTTCTCCCCCCAGATGCTGCCTATCCTGCTAAATATTTCCAATATTTTCAGGAGGGTGGGGAGAGGGTTATTTGTAAACACACATATTTACACGATAAAATGCTAAAAATGTTTAAAAGTATTACACAGCTGAGATTGACCCCAGTTAAAAAATCTTATCCAGTTTCTATCACTGAAATCCTTTTAAGGTCTGAGTTGTAAAAGTGCACTGCTTAGCGCACTGAGACAATCACTTTATTTTTGTCTATAGCTTGCTTTAGTTCCTGAAATATTGATTTCCTCATTCCAGTGGGTGGGATCAGGGGGACTTTGACACCACATGGCATGTGTGCTTGTTTGTCTTTTCCCTGCAGCCTTAAGTGAGAAATTCCTTTGCCCCAATACGTTGCTGGGAAGTGAGAGCTGATTCAGAGTGACATGGTGGTACAGTGGTTACCACTGCTGCCTCACAGCTCCAAGAACATGGGTTCATTTCCAGCATTGAGTCACTGTCTGTGTTGAGTTTGTACATTCTTCCTGTGTCTACGTGAGTTTCCTCCAGATGCCCTGGTTTCCTCCTGCAGTCCAAAGATGTGCGGGTTAGGTGAATTCATCATGTTAAATTGTCCTGTAGTATCCAGGGGATTAGCAGATTACAAGGATAGAGCCTGGGTGTTGGATTGTTGTCAGTGCAGATATGATAAGCCAAATGGCCTCCTATTGCACTGAAGGGATTCTATGATTCTATTTTAGCAGAATGAGGGCAATGGGGCTCCTAGAACCTCAGTGCATGATGAGGTCAGCAGTCTTCATCCTTCATCAATGAGACTTAACAGCAGAGGATTAAGCAGAAGAAAACAGAGAAGTTGGATAAATTAGAGTCACAGGTACAGAAAGAGAAACAGAGAAGGAACAAATGATTCAAAGAATTAGAAAAAAGAATTGAAAAGAAATTATTAGAAAAAGATGAAAACAACTTAATGTTTCAGCGAGATTGATTGGCGTTGCATTAATGATCATGTCACGAAATGCTATTACTTGCCAGATCTAACTTGTAGGTGGTGAGGTAAACAAACAATTAATGTATGAAACCAAAAGGTTTTTCAAAAAGAAGGTTAATAGGATGCTCTGGTGTCCTCCCATAGGTCAAAAGACATGCTGGTTAGCTGCATTGATTGTGCTAAACTCACCCCCAGTCTGTCCGAATGGGCTCTAAAGTGTGACAACTAAGAGATTTTCACAATAATTTTATTGCAGTGTTAATGTTATCCTACTTATGACACTAATAAATAAATGTTAAACTTTAAAATGTTTTGTCCTGCTAAAAGCTTTTTTTAAAACTAGAGAGACATTAAACGTGCAAAGCAACAATTTCTGGAGATTCACAAATCATACTGCATCTCTAAATTTGTTTCTATTTTTCACATAAATGACATTGTGCATCGGTTAACACGCTTGTATTATTTCAGTTAGACCAGGCCCAATATTCCTGGTAAATATGTGGGTAGATTATCACTTCTTTTTTAATTTACTGGTCACAAATAGGCTTACATTAACACTGCAACAAAGTGTTTTTTTTAGACCTCAGCAAACTGTTAACACTCTTTTCTCAACATTGGGGATCTCCTACCAATGAAAAGGCAATTCCCAGTAGATTCTTACTTCCAGATTTTTTTTAAATTATATTCAAAGTTCACCTGCTACCTTGGCAGGATTCAAACTGGGATCCCCAAAACATCAGCTGAGTTTTTGGATGAATAGCCTAGCAATGATACCACTAGGCCATTGCTTCTCCAACATGAGACAGGCCATTCCAAATCAGGCAAAGAAATACCTGTTAATGACATTGGAACTACTTTAAACCAGTTAGAACATGAGTTTGGTGAGAGTAGGTTTAATTCTGGGCAAGAGTGAAACAGGAAAGACTGGATCAACTGCTTGTTACACACCTCTTGCAGTAGTGGGCCTGATTTTACAATTTTCATTTTAAGTGCTGAATCTCCACGCAATTCAAATCTGACTTGAAAATCTGTTCTCAGGCATTTACATGTGCACTTAGCCCGAAAAGAAAATTGAGAATCTGAATCGCACTGTGGGCAGAGCTTATCACGCCTAAAATGATCTGAACTGCACACGCACAGTTAGAAAGTTTGAAAAAGCGCGCCTGAGGCAAATCGCTCCTGGGCCACAGAAAACAGAGAAAACGTCCTGGGAGTGAAAAACGGGAGCAAAAAGCAGAAGTGATGGCCCCCACAGGATAACTGTTCCCTTTATCCACCCAGGCCCCTGCTACCCAGACTGATTGCGACACCCTGCCTCTTTGCCCCCCCCCCCCCCACCCACCATAGAAAACTTCTTACCCACTACTTTCTCGCACCCCCTCTCCCCACCACCCCCAACCACTAAGAGCGATCTGGCCTCACTCCCTCCTCTCTCTTCCCTTCCCCCCAGAGAATGATCTGGCCTCACTCTTTCTGTCCTCCTCACAAATGCCCTCCTCGCCTCGCTCCAAGCAAACAACAATCTGGCCTCACTCTCCTCCCACGCCCTCCACCAGAGAATAATCTGGCCCGCCTATAAACTGCACCAAATCCATCATTTAGATGAACTCCACAGGACATTATATTAAACCTGATACATCATGGCCAAGTTCAAGTGGAACAATGGAAATTTTAAAGACAGCATTATTTTAAAAGGTTACATTCAAGCAAAATGATTGCAAATCAGACATCAGAATATACAACATCATCAGACCATATAAGGAGGGAACAAAGGGTGCTCTGAGTTACGGCAAAGCTATCTGACAAGATTATGTAGAGGGTTGTTGACAGCCCTGACCAACTACAGGAGAGACAATGGAAATGGTAATGAGTTTTACCTCAGCTTAATGCCTCCAGTAATGGGAAAACATTTAGCAGTTCCAGGAAACCACTTTGGGACACTTAGCAGTTCATCAACTTTGGACTCTGTCATTACAATTGATCAAATCAGTTTTTGCACACTATTATTTTGAAACTGAAGAGGATTCAGCCAATTTGATTAAGGAAACTCTCTTCTAAAAAAAATCAAACTCAGTCCAAGAGGATACACATGGTGGTTGACTTTTCAGCAGTTAACTCGGAAAGGAGTTCTGTGAAGTTTGGGACGCGAGAGTTGTGAAGACAGCAAGAAGTAAATTCAGATGTCCAGGTAGAGTTTTTCGAGGAAGTGACAAAGATGACTGATGAAGATAGAGCAGTGGATGTTGTCTACATGAACTTCAGTAAGGCCTTTGACAAGGTCTCTCACGGCTGACTGGTACAAAAGCTGAAGTAGCATGGTGTCAGAGGTGAACTGACAAGGAGATTCAAAACTAACTCGGTCAAAGAAGGCAGAGGGTAGCAGTGGAAAGCGTTTCTGAATGGAGAGCTTTGACAAGTGGTGTTCCTCAGGGATCAGTGCTGGGACCTTTGCTGTTGCTAATATACGTAAATTATTTGGAGGAAAGTGTATTTGGTTTGATTAGTAAGTTTATGGATGACACTAAGGTTGATGGATTTGCGGATTGTGATGAAAACCATCAGAGGATACAGCAAGATATAGATCAGTTGGAGAACTGGGCAGAGAGATAGCAGATGGAGTTTAATCCAGACAAATGTGAGGTGATGAATTGTGAAAGGTCTAATACAGATAGGAAATATACAGTAAATGGCAGAACCCTTAACAGTATTGATAAGCAAAGGGATCTGGGAGTACAGGTACACAAATCACTGAAAGTGGCAAAAAAATTGGAGAAGGTAGTCAAGAAGGCAAATTGAATGCTTGCTTTCATCGGCGGGGCATTGAGTTTAAAAATTGGCAAGTCATGTTGCAGCTTTATAGAACCTTAGTTAGGCCGCACTTGGAATGTAGGGTTCAATTCGCTCGCCATACTACCAGAAGGATTTGGATGATTTGGACAGGTTGCAAAAAAGATTTACCAGGATGTTGCCTATATAGAGGGGATCAGCTATGAAGAGTGGTTGGAGAAACTTGGTTTGTTCTCACTGGAACGATGGAGGTTAAGAGGCAACCTGATAAAAGTCTACAAGGTTATGAGTAGCATGGACAGAGTGGATAGTCAGAAGCTTTTTCCCAGGATGGAAGAATCAATTACTAGGGGGCACAGATTTAATGTGCGAAGAACAAGGTTTAAAATAGATATACAAGACAGATATTTCACACAGAGAGTGGTGGGTGCCTGGAACTCATTGCTGGGGGAGGTAGTGGAAGCGATACAGTAGTGACTCTTAAGGGCCGTCTGGACAAATGCAGAAATAGAATGGGAACAGAGAGTATGGGTTTAAGTTAAGTCAAGCAGCATGGTCGGTGCAGGCTTGGAGGCCCAAAAGGCCTGTTCCTGTGCTGTAATTTTCTTTGATCTTTGTTCTTTGTACTTCATGGCAGAGGAGAGGTCAGGAAGATCCAGCAGCAAGGACCTTTTGTTTTTAGAACGATCCGAGGAATGGTGAATATATTCTCTCAGCCTTCAGAAATTCCCCAATTAGATAAAGGTTGAAAACGGGTCTAGGATTCTTCGTGTTTTGTGCAAATTGTTTGAATTGTATAATTCAAAGAATTTCTGTTGTGTCATTAGAGTTTTCTTTCCATAGCATAGCATTGTAGTGTCTGTGTTATAGACTGAGTTTGGTTGGAGTTATTCTTGAATAAATTATTTTTAAATTAACTTTGACTAGCCTGCCTGGCTCTCTCATCATCCATCTTGGTGAGCCACTAAAAAGCCATAATTCTGGGATACAGTACGGTAAATGGGCTGAGCACTTTGAAATTGCTCACTCAAGGAAGTCAGGAATAAACAGTGAACCCTTTCTCTCCCTCTCCCTGTTGTGAAGCTAACCCAGGGTGACACTTCTGGGTTGTATTTTACTACTTACAAGAAAGAGGCACACACGGTCGTAGGTGGCAGCCAGGTTAACTCGTGTGGCATAGGGTCAGCTCATTAGTCAGAAATAAAGAGTGAGTCTTTCTCCTCTCTGGCGAAGCTGTCCCAGTGTGACACTTCCAGATTGTGGGTTGAACACCAGCAGGAAAGCGACACCCACAGTTATCAATGACATCTGAGACCCTTCTGTGTGGAGTAAAAGAACTTTTACAGATGTTGCTGTAGAAGTCCCCTAGTCACCACACTCCTGGTACCTGTTCAGGTACACTAAGAGAGAATGGCCCAATCCATGTAATCAGCACATCTTTCAGAATGTGGGAGGAAACCAGAGCACCTGGAGAAAAACTATTCAGACATGGGGAGAATGTACAACCTCCTCACAGTCAGTGACCCCAGCCAGGAATCGAACCTGCGCCCCAGGAGTGAGGCAGCAGTACTAACCACTGCGCCACCATGCCACCCAGTTCTGTGTCTTGCCAACTGACTCAAACAGTCATTGAACAATGTAATGGCTGTAAGCTGGTGCTGAAACCTCAGCCGTGAGTGTCACTCTGTCGTTCCAGGCTGGGAAAACAGTTTCAGCCCCTGAGGCAACAGCTGTACAAAGAGTGCTGGGAATGAAGTGCCTGTCTGTTGTAAACTTTCTTTACAGCAGAGGGAGCTGAGTTCCTAACATGCACAGTTCAATCAGTGTAATGTTTGTCCCCATCACATGGGCTTCAACAGACATCACTGTCAGAAAGGTGGGACAATCTTATTCTTTACTTCTGCGTGCTTATTTGGAACTTTGTTTTGGTGAAAGGCTCATACCGATATAGACAAATTCTTTACCATGTATGCTCTCTATGACTTCAATGGATGTTTCTTTACCCCTTGCAAAGGCCAGTCAGAAAATGCACATCAGTAGCAATGCCATGTCCATCCCACTGTGTCATTTAAGGAAGTCATGTTCATTTGCACCATGTTATGACCTCAGCCAGAGATTTCTCCCAATTTTATCCATTGGAAAAAATGTTAATGTCTTGCAGAAAGTACAGGAAAAACTTGTTAGAATGTTATTGGGGACGAATGGTTGGAATGACTGACATTGTCCAACCTAAAGTCGGAGAATGTAAAGGTGATTTAACTGAGGTCTTCAGGTATTTCACATGGCTAATATACTCCAAGTACTTGAATTTATCTCCTTGTTAGTAGGTGGGTTTTAGTAAGTGAGTTAGAACAAAGAGCAGTACAGCACATGAACAGTCCCTTCGACCCAGCAAGCCTGCGCTAACTGCGTTGTCCTACCTCGACAAATCACCTGTATCCTGCGACACACCACCTGCTTATTCAGATAAGCCTTAAATGTCACTGACATGTCTGCCTCAAACCACCTCACTTAGCAGTGCATTCAGGCCCCCACCACTCTCTTTTTAAAATCTTCCCAGAAAACTCTCCCGAACCTTTCCCCCTTTACTTTGAACTTGTGTCCTCTTGCAATTGTCACTTCTGCCCTGGGAAAAAGACTTCCAACTGTTCACCTTTTCTATGCTCCTCATAATTTTAGAAACTTCTATCAGGTCGCCCCTCATCCTTCATCTTTCCAGGGAGAGCAATCTCCGTTTATTCAATCTCTCCACATAGCTAATACCCTCCTTGCCAGGCAACATCCCGGTAAACCTTTTCTGAACTCCCTCCAAAGCCTCCACATCCTTCTGGTAGTGTGAATTAAATCATCTTTCTCTATTTCTAAAGGTCTTTAGGAGCTTTCCATGTTGTGATAGTTTGCAGTTAATCCTGTGTTAGCATTGCCTGGTGTTGTTCAGAATCTGCATTCTGAGATGTGCATTCTTTGCCACACAGCACAGGAAGATGCTGAGCTGAGAAGGTGCAGGATCTGTTGGCCTTTGGTTTCTCCTGCTGTTTCTCTTCCCAGCCTGCTGTTTCTCCTCACCTCTTCCAGTCTTGCCCTTCCCAATAGTCAGCCTCCAGAGGTCACGGCTGTTAGTAATTGCCCCCCAGTTGTCAGTGGCAACATCAGCTGCAGAAGTGTTGGGTTCCAGTAACCGGTGACCAGGTACTAACAATAGTAAATGTTTATTAGCTGTAACTGTGCAGCTCTTGCTCTGGGTGAACTCTTATATTGCCAACACATGACCCCTTTTGTACCCATGTCCTCAATACCCTGACTACCTGGTCTACATCTTTCCCATTTAAGTTGGGACAAGCAATAGTACTGAGGTCTAACACTGTGGCAGAACAGTCAGTAAGTATTAATTACTGACATAGATAAAACTGAATAGGACCAACAACACATAATTATTTATAATGTGCAATATACTGATTGGGCTGCTGTGGGCTACATCTGACATAGCGCCCATGGTATTTCCTTGCCCTTCCCCTTCCTTTTGAAACAAAGTCTATTTGTAGGCTAGTTCACCACATCGTCCTTGAAAACTTGTACCTGGTTGGCTCAAGCATCCTGAGTGTGTGATTGTACCAGTTGACTGTGCTTGAGATGACCAAGTGCAGCATATGGGTCATTTTCCTGCAACAACTGTCTAGCAGGGCATTACACTTTGTTCAATTTTTACTTTTAGACATTCTTTGCTGCAGGAATGATTTAATGTGATGAAAATCTTACCCTCCTCTGAAATGGTGTTGACACTCTCAATGTGCCTTGGGGATTCCAATTTCACACCAGTTCATTGACCCTTTTCATGCTCTAGAACCTGGTGAACTGACTGGCTGTAGTGTGGCTGGTGGCATGGATAGGCTATTGTGGCTTGAATCACTTGTGAAATAGTTCCATTTGCCACACTTGTTACGGCACTTACCAAATGCCAGACACATAGTTCTGTTCTGTTCTGAGTGATGGCTGCACTGTTGAAGCAGGATGTTTGCTGCTCTATTTGACTGACACACAGATGCTGGTGGCAGATTGCAGCGTCAAAACTTGAACAACCTGCTTGTAAACAGCATCACTACGGACCCCACACACAATGTGATTTCTCACCAACTTAGTGGCGAGTGTGCCAAACGCACTCTCTTAGATAGAACTGTTGAAGTTACAATGAACAGACTCATCAAACATTTGGCTGGCTGTACTGAAAACATATCAATCAGGCATAAAGCTCTTTACGGGCATGCATATGTGTTCAAATTTCTCCTGCAATATCACAAAATCCTCCCTGTCTTCTGTTTGAAAATCAAAGGGTCGTATTTCTCAACTGCCTTGGTTCTCATTAATTTTGGATAGTGTGTACACCTGTACCTCTGTCCAATAGGCCAGCACTGCAGTAGATATACCACTCTTTTTCAAATTTTGTCTGGTTGTCTGCAATACATTTATCAAACATGAATTTATTGATGCAGTGGAGTCCTCATGCCATCTGGATAGATATACATACATCTCACTTTGACATGCAGTTATTAAAATTGAGGTCTTCTTTCACAAAGCTGCAGCTGTTCAATGTGATCCTACACATCTCATAGGATCATAAAATCATTTAGTGCAGAAGAGGCCATTTGATCCATCGAGTCTGCACTGACACATTAGAAAAACCTGAACTCCCACTTAATTCCATCTGCCAGCATTTGGCTCATATCCCTGATTATAATGACATGCTAAGTCATCCAGATACTTTTTAAAAGATGTAAGGCGACCCTTCTCCACTACCCTTCATACAACACATTCCAAACTGTCACTATCCTCTAGATAAGAAAGTTTTTCCTTACATTCCCCCTAAACCTCATGCCCTTCACTTTGAACCTCTGTCCCCTTGTGACTGACTTTTCAACTAAGGGGAACTGTTATTCCTTATCCATTCTGTCCAGGTCTCTCATAATCTTGTAGACCATGATCAGCTCACCTCTCGGTTTTTTCTGCTCCAACGAAAACAACCCAAGCCTACGCAACCTGTCTTCATAATTTACATGTTCCATCCCAGGCAACATTAATGTGAATTTCCTCTGCATGCCTTCTAGCACAATCACAATCTTCCAATAATATGATGGTAACTCTCAATTTGAGTCCGTTCACTTTGAGTCAATCCATACACTTTGGCCAGAAATCAGTTTATGAGTGAGTGATTAAGTGTGCTTCAAAATCCTAATTCACTGCGCTACTTCACTGCCGCACTGAGGACCATACATCAGACTCAAATATAGCATTAACAATAGGAAGGACCAAATGGCCTGCCATATATCATATGCAACCCATGTAACAGCTTTGACAAAGAGTCACCTGGACTCGAAATTTTAGTTCTTTTCTCTTCTTACAGATGCTGCCAGACCTGCTGAGATTTTCCAGCGTTTTCTCTTTTGGTTTCAGATTCCAACATCCATAGTAATTTGCTTTTATCCTATGTAACCCTTATTGAAGGAGTGCCATCACCCAGATGAAATGCTAAACCAAGACCCCATCTATCCTCTCAGGCAGGCATAACTTCACTTTCTCAGAGACATGCAATAGAGTTCTGCCCAGTTTCCTGGGCATTATTTACCCCTTAACCAACATCACCGCAAACAGGTTAGCTAGCCATCATCACATTGCCCTTTGTGGGATCTGACCATGCACAATTTGTTGTTGTGTTTTCCTACATTATAACAATGACTGTACTTTAGAAGTACTTCATTGGCTGTAAGGCAACTAGTGTTGTGAAAGGCACTATGTGAATGAAAGACATCTTTCTTTCCCAGATGGCATAATCTTGCAGTATGTGTTGGTTGGAAACAAAACCACGTGACTAACCACACAATTAGTTTTTGGAATGCTAAGTCTAAGATTCCAAGGCTTACACAGTTCCAACGTACAAATATCTGTCAAATGATCAAGGCACGTCCCTTGCTTCTCAATCCAGCAACAGAGGATGGGTGGCCTGACTGTGGAGAAAGAAGAAGCTTAATTTGGTGCTAAGAGAAGCTGTCGAGGAAATTAATCCAGGAGCATTTTAACTGAAGACTTGGAGTCTTCAAGCACTTAGAAAGCAGAAAGTGGCATAACAACCTGATGGGGCAAAACCACCTCTGATGCCATGTCAACATCCTGGTGGGTTCATTCCCACAGGAACCATATCCTGGTTTCCAAAGCCGCATGACCATTGAGTAGATATAACAACTATCCTCTCTGTAAATATGATTTGAATGAGTTGAATCCAGTGCAAACAAGCTGGTAAAACCCAAAACAACATGCCATCAATCTTGTGGTGGACTTGTTCAGTGGTTTGTGTTCCTGATCTGTGAAGTGCACTTTCTGCTCTCCAGGCAAAACACACTTCGTTGGGTTTATTACTCCTCTGCATTGTCAGCAGTTGAGCTGCCAGTGATGCTAATACATAGCAGACACTGCTAACCTCTTCCCTGCTGTCTTTACTAAACTCTCCTGCCCAACATAAAATGGCTCACGCTGATTCAGTGATTGAGGGCAACCACTTACCGATCTGGGCATGTTGTCAAAATTTGCATGGATATGTACCAGAGAAATGTCTTCATTTACAAGATAAACCAGAATTCTACTTCTCCTGATCCCATGGCTGTCAACAGTTCAGAATTTGTTATGCAGCATTTCAGGGCAGCACTATCCCAATTTCCCATCAATGAGATGTATGCTGGCATGAGAGAAGGGGTTTGTGTGGCAGGGTTATCCGTCCGCAAGCAGGAGGCAACTAATTCAGCTCATCAAAAGCCTATTATTAGAGGGCAATTGGAAATTTCCCCTCAATACTATCAACTGGAAGATGTTTAGCAGTGTTGTATACAAATTTCAATGTACATTCAGAATACACCAGGCCAGGCATTTAAGTTGATTAGCCTCCTCATTGCCTGACCCTGCCATTCAATGCAATGATTCTTGGAAGTGCCAACTTTAGCAGTGCAGTGGCACAGTTTGAGACACCATCTGATTGAAGACAACAGATCTGAATGTGAATTCAGGGTAAATCTAACATCGCCATAAGATGCAGTGAGCAGGAAAAAACCACCCTCTCAATGATGTGCCTTCCATGATCCAATGCATGTGGGAAAAAGGAGATAAAGAAAACTTAGACATTGAGGAGTATTGGATAACTTCCAGAGGAGTGCCAGTTTCCTTAACAAACGTCCGGCAATAAGTTCCTGTTGCTCTTTCAATCTGCAGTGAGCTTCCTTTATTCTGGTAATTTTAGCAATGGGGATCATCTGATTGTAAGGTTCCTTTTCCTGTTTTGTACAATTGACAAGAGAATGACCTTTGCCCTCCCAGCCTTATTTGTCTTTTTTTTATCAAAAACACAACCATCTGGCTTTGTTTGGTTTTGATAACTCATTCATTAGTTCAAACAGTTTGATCAAACTGCATTTGATAGAATTTTCCAGTCATTGGTTGAAAGAATTTAGCATAGCAGAAACATCCAAGGCCAACAATAACCCTCTCCCACTTTAAAGTTTTACTATTGTTTTCCCTTCGCGAATCCAAAAATAATAGAAAAATTCAAAGTGAAGGAACAGAGAAAGCTGACTCTCACTGCCTCATTTTGTTGACCTGATAGAAAATGACATTTATTTTCTTAAAAACATTAAAGTCCAAGTGCCGGGTTTTAGGTTTCCCATGCCTGGAATTTTGCAAAGGGATAATGAGAATGCTTGTGGCGGATGATACATTTACCTAGTTACTGCATCTTATATTATCCTGGACCACACTGGATTACGAGGATGTGAAGTGTAAACCTACAACCACACATATGTATATACATACATGCACATGCACATACATGCACATGCAAGTACCCACAAACAATACAGACACACATGCACACAAGATATGTACTCACACATGATGCAGACATTCATAAACATGTATACACCAACACACATGACACCCATCAACATACATAGACAAACACAGACACACACACACACCTACATAAACACAGTAAATAATCTCACAACACCAGGTTAGAGTCCAACAGCTTTATTTGGTAGCATGAGTTTTCAGAGCATTGCTCTTTCATCTGGTGAGTGCAGGTTTTGTTTCACAAACAGGGCATATACAGATACAAACTCAATTACAAGATAATGGTTGGAATGCGAGTCTTTACAGGCAATCAAGTCTTTATAAGTGCAGATAATGTGAATGGAGAGAGGGTTAAGCACAGGTTACAGAGGTGTATATTGTCTCCAGTCAGGACAGTTAGTGAGATTTTGCAAGCCCAGGCAAGTTGTGGGGGTTACAGATAGTGTGACATGAATCCAAGATCCAGGTTGAGGCCATCCTCATATGTGCAGAACTTGGCTGTCAGTTTCTGCTTAGCGATTCGGCATTGTCATGTGTCGTAAATGCACACACACATGATGCAGACATACATATACATACACCATGATACACCAACACACATGACACACAACATTGACATGCAGACAGATACTGACACGCACACTACTACATAGCTGCACACGTAAAAATTGTTTGAGTTTTTTTTTTACTGTCTAGTCTTAACGTGAAGTATTTAGAACTGCCTTAGGCACAATATGGGGAGTGATTATCAGAACTTGATCCCCAAATATCATAGATTTTCTCAGTGAGTTAGGAGCTATACCTACTCCAATCAGCTTGTATCATGTAGATCAGGCCAAAGACAGGAAGTGACAGCCCTGTCTTGTCAGCTTGGATCGGGAATGTCCCAACATTTTGGGACTCTGAATTGGATTTGATTTAATTGGATTGAATTGGAATGAAGTTTTAAAAAAATTGATTGTTTGCTTTCCTTCCACTTTCCCTGCAACAAACAGCTTCACATTTTTAATTATTTCAACCTCCACCACAACTCTTCTTGCTGTCTCTCTCCTTTGAGTTTCCTTTCCTTCTCAAATGTCTCCCTCCATGTAAATTCTCCTACTATATTTGCAGCCAACTTTTCGATCTAGTTTTCTTACATGCTTTATAACTCCCATGGTGATTCTCAATGATTAGGCAATCTCTAATATCTCTTATATCTCTAACATTTTGTTTTATTGCTGTGTCTCTATCTCTATCCCTTCGCCATGCCTCCCCATATTTCTGTGTCCACTGTTTGAAAAACTCTCCTTCAAGTCTCTATGCTTTCAAATTTACAACTGTCCAATATTTGCCTTACAATTAATTCATCCAAAATCTCAGCGACTGATTTAATAAATCGTACTCTTGCCATTGTCTTTGTTGTTGTTTCCATAAAAAGTGATACTCTTTTTCATCCTAACTGTAACCTTTGTTATACCACCACTTCCCCCCCGCCCCGCTTAACTGGTATAAACTAATTCTGCCTCAATGCCTGCCCCACCCCCAAACTCATTTCCCTTAAGCCTAAAGGATGCCATTTAAATGGCTTTGGTGAACAAGTGGTTCAACCATCCATTACCATTGAGCTAGATCACTGAAACATTTTCTCTGTAATCTCCACTAGCCCCTCAACTTTCTGGAATATCAACACTCCTTCTGGCCTTCTGAGCATTCCCAACTTTAGCTGCTTCACAATTAATAGCTGTGTCTCAAACTCCCAATGTCTTAAACTCTGGAACTCCCTTTCTAAATCTCTCCATCACTTTATATTTACCTATCCTCCTTTAAGATGCTCTGTATAACTTGCCTCTTTAACCGAGGAATTTGGTCATCTGGGACAGACGTGTTTGCCGGTGGTGGAAATGATTTGTCATTGGCTTCCAGTGGGATCTTCCAGTTTGCACCATAGGAGTCCTCCTCCCACCAGCAGGAAGAATGAGCAAGACAAATGGCCATTGACTTCAGTGGGATTGGAAGATCTTGCCGGCAGTTAATGGCAAACAACCTTCACCGCCGGCAAACGTGCTGCAGTGGAGAGGGGACGGGAGAGGCAGAACTGAGAGTGAGAGGCAGTGGGAAGGGGATGGAATCCACCTCTGGTCTCATATCACTTTATGTAGCTCAATGTCAAATCCTGTTTGCTGATCCACACAGGATTTTCCCCCCACCGCCACTCAACAACCCAGCCCAATCCTGTTAGGCTGCTCCCACTTCCAACCTGCCACCTGACCTGGCCAGTCCCAGACCAGGCCTCCTCCTCCTCCCACATACCCCACAACATCTGACGGCCCCGTCTCCCCTCACCCCACTCATGTCCAACACCGTTCTTCTAATAATCACCTTCCACCCTTGAAATCCCATCCTCTTACCTTAGAACACTTCTCCCTAGCCTGTAATTTTCAATGGGACCCATGACCTCAGCTGCTTTATGGCTTGGCACTGGACCCAATGACCTGCTGCGTTGCCTGATCCTATCCGGCCTGAGTCAGGAAAGTTGGCAGAGAAAGACACCGAAGAAATTTAGTGTAGGTAAGCAGGTATGGAGGGACACTCAGCTGCTAATTGCCATTCTGAGGAAGTTGTCAGCCATGAGTCAGGCTAGAGAGTGATCTCTAAGATCATTGATGGACTAACATGTAAAAGGAAGGTTCTGCACCATGGCTGAGTGGCATTTAGAGCAGCCAGCCCCTTCTCATGCAGGCAGCTTGTTTATACTTGCAATTTGCATGAATGCAACCAGTTATACATATTAATTACACCTTCCTCAGTCAAACAGACTAAAGCCTCTTTGTCTAGATATCAGAATCCATCTGAAGCAATGTTAAAGTAACATGTAATATGTAAGCTTCTACCTATTTAATGCAGACCTAAAAACTAATATCTCCCTGAGATACTGAGTTGTGAGGATTCTTGAGTAACCCAGCTTCTCTACAAAAGCAAAATATTCTAGTTACTTGAAAGCTAAAATGAAAAAAACTGAAAGCACTGCGAATACACAACAAGTCTTGCAGCTTCTGTGGAGAAAGAAACAGAGTTAACATTTGAACAATTATGAACTCAACTTATTATCAGAAATTGCTTGGTAGTGTAGCTATTAACACAATCAGGATTATTCAGCCAGTGTTGCACAATCACTAATCAATCTAACTGAAGATGTTTTGTATGTTTTTACAAGCATGAGCTGGATGAATAGTCTGTATTCCGTCTATTGTGAGTCGCTAGAAGAATATGTCAGCTTCAATCTGCCAGCTGATGGGAAATATGACCTGTGTACCTAGCATGCATTGGCTTCTAGCAAGTGACATTCATTCATTGGGACCTATTCTCCGCAAATAAAAGGAATATAGTCAGGCCTTGTATCTTTTTTGAATTACTCAGGAGTTTGTGGAGCCTATAGTTCCCCAATAATTTCTTCACGGCAATACCTCACTCAATCAAAGATCACTTACGAACAAATCATCACCCTTTTCTCCTGTATTGTTAGTTGTTATAATTGTTTGAAGTTTGGTGTGCTTGGGTTTGTCCCAATGAGGCAAAAAGCATCAGCAACATGACTATCTTTTAAGCAATATTCAATTTATGCGGTACCAAGCAATTTATTTTGATTCTATCCTTACCATTATTACAAAGTGGCACAGAGATATGGGGAAATTTCGAGGGACGAGACCTCTGGCTATTTCGACTCTGGATTGGAGAGGAGTAAGATGAACAGGCAATGTAAAACTTAAAACTTAAACATTTCTGTGTAGCAGAGAGGCAAAGAGATATATTGCCACAGTTGATGCTTTATATAATTGTTAGGTACTATTTCATACACTCTGATTTTTCTATCTAACCACATTTGGATAATGAATGGAGCTAAATATCTTCTTTTTTACTATTTATTCTTGGGATCTGAGTGTCACTAGCAAGATCAGCAGTTATCACCCATCCCTAATTGCTATTGAGAAGCTGATTGTGAGCTGCTGCCTTAACTTGCAATCCATGAGATTCCCACAAATGTTGTTTGGGAGGGAGGTGAATGGCAGGGTAGGTTTGAAGGACAGAATGGCCTCCTTCTGCTCCAATTTTTTTTTGGTTTAGTTTTTCATTTATTTATTAGTATCACAAGTAGGCTTACAGTAATACTGCAATGAAATTACTGTGAAAATCCCCTAGTCGCCACACTCCGGCACCTGTTTGGGTACACTGAAGGAGAATTTAGCATGGACAATCCAAGTGTAATGGAAGAAAAGCCATAAAGATGAATAACTGGCATAAAAATAGCTGCCTGGCACATTAAGGGTTAAAAGGCATAAAGCAGACATTGATGTTCAACACAGACAACTACTTAAAATTTAAACCACAGGACAGACAGTTCCTTGAATTAAACATACAGAGAACAAATGCTGCAGGGAGCCAGGCACCTTAAAATATAAAGATAGTCCTGGGACAGTGGGGTCTGATGGGGAGATTAGCCACAAGTAGGAACAGGAAGACATAAATGCAGGAAAACCAATTATTATATGAATAGACCAAAACTAAGTCATTGATAAAGAGGAAATGTGTTCATTTAGGGAACAAAGTGAGATTGAAATGATCATGTCTATACCTGTCCATAATGATGTGTTAAGAGACATTCACCCATTTGATTACAATGATGTGTTAATAGTATCCTGTCCACCTATTGTATAAAAGATATAAAGATGGACCACCACTCTTGTATCATGAAAGAAGGCAGCTGCCCAGTACTGCAGAGTGTTGATGCCTTTTCTCCATGAAGCTTCGTTAAGTAAAACTGCATTGTTGCACCTCCAGTCTGACTCCAAAGTGGTAATTTTTCCACAACACGTCTTTCAGACTGTGGGGGGAACCCGAAGCACCTGGAGGAAAACCACACTGAGACAGGGGGAACATGTAGACTCTGCACAGACAGTAGCCCGTGTCGGGAATCGAACCTGGGTCCCTGGCTCTGTGAAGCAGCAGTGCTAACCATTTTCTATGTTTCTATGTTTTATCCTTATAGTTTCTTGAAGCTTTTTGATAGGACTAAATGTCGCGTTACAACATCTAAAAAGGCAGCTAAGAATCAAACCACATTGGATGAAGGTGGCAGATTTCTTTCCATACATGGCTTTAATGAACCAGGTAGATTTATCTCACAATCTAGCAGATTCAAAGTTACCATGAGAATAGCTCCCTAACCCAGAATTTTATCTATTTAATTAAACTGAAATTCCCTCAGCTGCCAGGACTAGATTTGAAATCACATCTCCGGAGCACTAGTCCAGGCCATTTGATTACAAGTCCAGTAACATAACCACTAAGATACTCTTTCTGTCAATGCCTGTTTGTGTCTTCACACAACACTGAACAGACAGCTCACAATTAAATTTCTGCAGTCCTTTATAAATAGATATGGTGAGAATCAAAGGACACATACTTTCCAATGATGATATGGATGTAATTTGACTGTGTAGCACTTGAGTGATTCAGAAAAGAATGTGACCAGAAATGTACGAACACCTCTGTTAAATCTGCTCTTCCCTGAGGAGAAAAACCCTCGCCTGTTTACAAAAGCTTGTCTAACGAAGGGTATGCACGTGATGGGTCACGAGAGGGCTGCTCTTGGATTTTTTTCGAGAGTATCCTAGTGCTTCACGTCGTTAGTGTACGCTTGACCTGGATCATTTGATGGGCAACACGACAGCTCAGTGACTATCGCTGTGCTGTGCAGATACTTGGATTTGGGCCTGTGTCTGTGGGAGTTTGCGCATTCTCCGCGTGCTTGCGTGGGTTTTCTCCGGGCGCTCCGGTTTCATCCCACATCCCAAAATGTGCTCTTAGGCTAATTGGCAAAACAAATTCTCCCTAAATCGTCTCAAATTTGGTTTTTAATCCATAGATCTATAAACATGGACAGGGATCGCGGGTAGAAGTGGGAACATCGGGGTGGCAGCGCGGGCTCGTTGGGCCGAAGGGCCTGTCTCCCGTGCTGTTTTGTTCTTTGTTCTTTGTTCTAAAACAGAAGTCCCTCATCCTAATATAATTTTGGTAATCTCTTTTGTTTCTTCACAAAGGTTTCTCTGACATCAATAACATTTTTAAATTGCAAATCACATCAAAACAGCAATTTATAAGTAGCTTGCATGTGGTGATTGTCACTTCAAGAATCAATCGGGGAGTAAAGGTCACATGACCTGGTGAACCAATCAGGAATCAGAGTAGGTGATGACCCTGGTAAGTAGGGGTTACTGTTGCAGGATAATCTCAGGAGCTGACTCCAACCATGAGGCTGCGAGTCTCTGTATGCTCTTTACCTGCAAATAAATATGTTATTGTTTTTCCCGAAGCTGGTGAACAACAATTACTACATTGGTGACAAGGGTTAAAACTAGCCTCAAACTGTTCATATGTAGTTTCCGTTACAGTTAAATGAAGTTGAGGCAAAGAATAGTAATTACAAAAATGCTCCTATTTTGATATAGAGATCCTTTTGATGTCTCCTTAGAGGACTGTGTTGTGAAGTTGCATATGTAAGATTAAAAATTTGGTGTTTGACAAATGTAAATTATGAAAAGAAATGCTAAAACAAAAAGAAGAAACTCATGCAGCATTGTATCTTTAAAAAACAGGTGTCTTTATGCATGGATTTTACATTGTGCAGTGCAGGTTGCAGAAGCAGGTTTTTGCAACATTTGCATCAAAACCTAGTAGTCAGCATTCCAACCTAATGAAACAGGCTTTGAAATTGGACCACTGAGCCTAAAGCAATCACACAAAGACACAGAAGCAATAGAATTTAAATGTGAGAGTCATTGACAGCCTCAAACTCCTCAGGAATACTGTGAGATAATTCCAGGTATATAAACCCAGAGAAGGAGAGGGAGCTGTCAGAGTATGCTTGCTACCTCTTGAGTTGGAAGAAGGGAAGGCAAAGCTGTTGTGTAAATGCTGCAGTTTTATGTATGTCTTCATAAAATCACCATCTGAATGGAGAGATACCAACTCAGAAAGTGTTCCAGATGAGAGAATCTGTGAAGAAAATCCAAAAGATGCTTCTTTGTATATCAGTAGAGAATGGCTGAATTCTGATGAGGAGAGGGAGGAGTGGGGAAGAAAGGGGAGAGGGAGATAGCACAGAGGAGAGAGGGGATGGGGAAAGGAGAGGGGAGGAGAGATGGGGGAAGGGAAGGAGAGGGAGGGGAATGGGGAATGGGACAGAGGGGGATGAAGGAAGGGAACTGAGGGGGAAGGGGGAGGGAATAGAGAGGGAATGGGGAAGGAGCAGAGGGGGGGATGGGAGAGAGGGGATGGTGGAGGGGGAATGGGGAAGGGGATATGGGGGAAGGGGAGGAGGGGGATGGAGGAAGGGGAGGGAAGGAGAAGGGGAGAGGGAGATGGGAGAAGGAAGGGGGGAGGGGGGATGGGGGAAGGGGAGCGGAGATGGGGACGGAGGGAGGGAGGATTGAGGCAGGGGAGAGAGAAGGGATGGAGAAAGGGAAGGGGAGGAGCAGGGAGGGTGAGGTGGAGGAATAGGAATGGGGGAAGTATTTAGTATCTTTGATTGAAACACAATTGTGAAAATAATTTTACTACTATGCTGATGTGCCTTATTGTTCATTATATATAAGATCAAGGACAGAATTTTATTAGCCATGCTGAGACTGTGTTTCAAGCAGGAAGGCAGGAAATTTTGGAAAATTGCATGTCAGGTGTGTGCCTATTGCAGTCTTGTTTCAGAGCCATCTGTCAAAGGTAGAGTCTGACAGGCTCTAACCAGCTAAATTAAAAATACATTCCCAGTTTTATGCAAACTTTTTCCACCCTTGGAAAAATGGTAATTCTTTGCACTCAGAGTGGCATGGATGAGTTTGGGAGGGGGTCAAGGAAGGTGGGGGTGTTTATATGGTTGGCACCAGGACATGAAGATTGGCATGAGGCAGATTGATATGAGGTACTTTTAACAACACCTGGCTGTGATCCTTTCTCTTAAGTTTTTTGCTTTGGAGCCAGAAGCTCAGAGCCCGAATGATAGCTTTGCACAATGACAATCCCAAACCATTGCTCACAACAAAGTGTTCTGTGACATAGCAATCAATGCTAAATAGCTGTGGAAGTACGGGCATTAGGCACCTGAGAATCTGGAGATGTGATCTCACTTTATGATTTTAATTTCAAATACCTTTATAGTCTGCTCTGCCTCAAACTCCATTTTGGTTTTCAGTGTCAAGGTGTTCTTTCACTGCATTGTTTGTGAATTCAGAGCAGTGAAAGACAACCTCCCAGTCACAATCCAAAGGTGCCAATAAACCACTGATGCGGAATCAATTCAGGTAGTTATGTGGATATGAGCCATGACTCCATTGATAGCTGTCAATAGCACATAACTCAGATTGACACCTTTGAGTAACAGAGTGCAGCACTGCCTCATTGTGCTGTCTTTGGAATAAGACATTAAACTAAGCCTCCATCTGCTCTCTTGGATACTATTTCAAATTGAGCAGGAAACTTATCCCCAGTGTTGTGGCTGATATAGATATCAAATATATCTCTTAACAAAATATAAAACATATCATCTAGTGATTATCTGATACTCTTTGCAACATATAACCCTGCTTGCACAAATTGCCATATTACAACAGTGACCATAGTTCAAAATAAAGCATTTCATTGGTTGGAAATATTTTGAAACTCTTGTTGTTTTCTTGCCAGTTCCTTCCGTCTTTCTTAAGGGAGATAGAGAACCATTGGTTCTTTACAGGGCAGAAGAAGGCCATTCAATCCATCAAATCTGCAACTATTCTCCAAAACAGCATCTTACCCAGGCAGCAATGCTAACCATTGTGCCATTCCCTTGAATTAGCACAAACTCTAGAGGTAATCTAAGTTCAGGAAACCAGAAAATGAAAGAAGTTTGTGTTGAAATGGGAAATGATGGAGTCAGGAGGTCAACTGTGAGAGTCATGTCAGGCCCTGTAACCGAAATCACATGGTATGGTGGAGCATAAAGGATAAGATAATTGGGGCTCATCAGAAAGGTACAGCAATAATCATGGGAGATTTATATTTACATATAAACTAGATAGCTTAGGTAAGATGTTCAATTGAATGTCTTTGTGTTTTGTAGAACAGCATATTCTGGAGCTGACCAGAGGGCAAGGCTACACTGTGGTATTGTGCAACAAGATGGGAGTAATTAATGGTCTGATAATGAAGACACCCCTAGGTAGCAGTGATCATAATATGATGGAACTTTACATTCAGCTTATGGGAGAGAGGACTGGGACTGAGTGTTTTTAAACTTAAATAAGAACAACTATTAGGGCAGGAAAGCTCAGCTGGCCAAAGTGAATAGGGAAATTAGATTAAGAGATTGATGTATAGAGATGCAGCTGGCAAACATTTATGGGATATTTCAGAATACACAGAATAAATATCTTGGTGGAACATTAGCACAGTGGTTAGCACTACTGCCCACAATGCTAAGTACTGGGTTCATCTCCTGGCTTCAGTCACTCTTGATGCAGAGTCTGCATGCTCTCCCTGTGTTTGTGTGGGTTACTTCTCACAATTTGAAAGAATTACTGGTTGGGTGCATTTGCAATGCTAAATTCTCCCTCTGTGTAACCGAACAGAGGTCAGAGTGTGGTGATTAGGGGATTTTCAAAGCAACATCATTGCAGTGTTCATGTTAGCCTACTTGGGACAGTGATAAATAACTGTCTGTGATTAACTAGAAAGGTTGAAGATAATATCGAATGCAAAGACAAGTAGCAGGTCTGAAAAGTGGACAACATGGCAGGCAGCATGGTGGCACAGTGGTTAGCACAATTTCGATTCCGGCCTCGGTTCACTATCTGTGCAGAGTCTGCACATTCTTTCCATATCTGTGTGGGTTTCCTCCAGTCCTCCTCTTTTCTCTTACAGTCCAAAGATATGTGAGTTAGCTTGATTGACCATACTAAAATTAACTCTAGTATCAGGGGAATTAGTAAAGTAAGTATGAGAGGTTGTGGGAATTATACCTGGATGGAATTGTGGTCAGTGCACACTGAATGTGTCAAATGGCTTCCTTCTGCACTGTAGGGATTTTATGATTCTATGAATAAATAGCAAAGGATGACTAAAAGATTAACAAAGTGAAAAAATGAGAGTACATGAGAAGTCTAGACAGAAATGCAAAACAGTTTGTAAAAGTTTTTCCAAATATTTAACAAAGAAAAGAGTTAGCAGAGAGAGCATTAGTACAATAGAAAGTGTGTCTGGAGAATGGAAAACAAGGAGCTGGAGTATGAACTGATCAACTATTTTGGATCCGTCTTCACAATACAGACTACAAGTAACATCCTAGGCGCATCTATAGACTACAAAATGGAAGGGGTGGAGGGACTCAGGAAAATCGCACTCACAAGAGAAGTGGTAATGAGTAAATTGTTGGACTGCTAGCTCATAAAAGCTTGGGTCCTGATGGACTTCATCCGAGGGTCCTGGAAGAAGTGCCTGATAAGATAATTGATGCATTGCTTTAAAATTTCCAAAACTCCCTAGATTCTGGGTTGATCCCGATAGATTGGAGGCAGAAAATGTAACTCCATTATTCAAAAAGTGAGGGAGATAGAAAGTAGGAAACTTTAGGCCACTTGGCTTGACACCTGTTCTGGAGAAAATGTTAGAAGTCATTACTAAAGATATTACAACAGGGCAATTAGAAAAGGCAAGAAAATTCAAGGCAATCAGGCAGAGTCAACTTGGTCTTGTGAAAGAAAAGGCATGTTCAACCAACATATTGGAGTTATTTAAGGAAATAATGTGCTGTAGATAATAAGAAACTGGTAGATGTACAGTACTTCAATTTTCAGAAGGCATTTCGTAAAGAGCAACATCAAAAGTTATTGTGGAAAGTAAAAGCTCATATTGTAGGGGATAACATATTCACATGGATGTCTGGTTAATAGGGTGCAATGAATAGGCACAAATAAATCTTTTTCTAGCTGACAAGATGTAATGAATGATGCACCATAGGGATCAGTGCTGGGATCTCAAATGTTTACGATTCATAAAAATGATGCAGTTGAAGAGATTGAAGAGATGGTTGCTAAATTTACTGATGACTAAGAGGACATAAGGAGATTGTACAATCATATAGACAGGTGAATTGATTGGCAAAAATATGGCAAATGGAGCATAATGTGGAAAAATGTGAAATTGTCCATTTTGGCAGGAAGAATTAAAAAACATATTATTCAAATGGTGAGAGATTGCAGAACTCTGAGGTGCAGAAGGATTTCAGTATCCTAATGCATAAATCACAAAAGGCTGAAATGTAGGTGCAGGCAGTAAATAACAAAGCTAATATAATGTTATCATTTACTACAATAAGAATTAAATACAGAGAGGTTATGCTTGAGTTGTACAATACTAAGACCAGATTTGAAATACTGTGTAAAGTATTGGTCACCTTATTTAAGGAAGAGTGTGAATGCATTGGAAACTGTTCAGTGACGGATTACCAGACTAATACCAGGAATGGGTGGATTGTCTTAGAGGAAAGATTGGACAAGCGAGGCCTGTATCCACTGGAATTTAGAAAGGTGAGAAATGACTTGATTGAAACATGTAAGACCCTGAGGGGTCTTGACAAGGTGGATATGGTGAGGATGTTTTCTCTTGTGGGAATATCTGGAACTATGGGGGGGTCATTGTTTAAAAAAAATGGAGGTGAGGCTAAATCTTTTCATTCAGTTGTTGTGAGTCTTTGGAACTCTCTGACTAAAAAAGTGGTGGAATCAGAGACTTTGAATATCTTTAAGACAGAGGTGGATAGATTCTCGGTAAGCAAGGGGGCGACAGGTTATTGGGAGAAGTGAAAGGCAGATTTGAGGTTACTATCAGATCAGACATAAACATATTAAATCATGGAGCAGGCATGAGAGGTCTAATAGCCTAATCATGCTCCTTGTTCAAATCCGTTGCTTAGCTGGGAGCTAAAATAAATGATATGCTGCAAGATCCAAGAATTGGAAATAAAAAGAAGGGAGGCATGAAAACATTTTTTACCTGGAAGTTTGTTAGCATGTGGAATACCTTTCCTTGTGAGGACATGGGAGATAATGGTGTAGTAGTATTTTCATTGAACTAGTAACTCAGAAACTCAGGTTAATGCCCTGGTGACCCAGATTCAAATCCCACCATGGCAGATAGCAAGGTTTGAATTCAATAAAAATCTAGAATTAAAAGTCTCATGATGACCATGAAACGATTGTCAATTGTTGTAAAAACCCATCTGGTTCACTAATGTCCTTTAAGGAAGGGTATCTGCCATCCTTAGCTGTCTGGCCTACATGGGACTCCAGGGGAAGGGAGGAGGAAGGGGAAGGAAGAAGGGGAAGGGGAGAGAGGGGGGATAGGGGTAGGGGAGGGAGAGGGAAGGATGGGGGAGGGTGGAGGAAATGGGGAAGAGCATGGGGGAAGGGGGAGAGGAGGGGGAAGGGAGAGGAGTAGTACTAGGAGGGGGAGAGGTAGGAGTAGGGAAGAGAGGAGAGGGGGAGATGGCACAGGAGATTGGAGGAACGGGCTATGGGGGAAGGGGAGAGGGGGACATGGGGAAGGGGGAGAAAGGGGGATGGGGGAAGGGGAGGGAGGGGGGGATGGGGGAGAGAGAGGGAGTGGGGAGGGGGAGATGGGGGAAGGGGATGGGCAAGAGAAGGGGAGGGGGAGGAAGGGGAGAGAGGGGGCATGGGAAAGGGGGAGAGAGGGGGGATGGAAAATGGGGGAAGGGGAGGGGGGGAGGGGAAAGGGGGAGGGGTGAGAGAGAGAGAGTGGGGAGGGTAGATGGGGGAAGGGGATGGGGAGGGAGGGTAAGGTGGGAGAAGGAAGATGCAAGGAGAGGATTAGATGAGAGAAGGAAGGTGGAAAGGGAGGGGGGAAGGGGAAGTTGGGAGGAGAGACGGGGGTTGGGAGGAGAGGGAGGAATCACCCACGTAAGCAGGGGTTGCTATTCCAGAACAATCTCAGGAGCTGCAATCCTCTGTATAACCTTTACCCAGAAATAAACATGTTGTTTTTCCCTAAACTGGTGAACAAGCATTATTACATTGCGCCGGCGTGATTTTCTAATGAAACATTAACTTGGCGACATCCATTGGCCTGCTGTGTTATATATGCAGCTGAAATGTTTAGAATAATTCTAAACGCCACTAAGCTGATTCCCAAAAAAGTGCCACAAGAGCTAATTGTGTTTTCTGCCTGGCTGTTTTTGCTGTGTTTTACTAAGCTGTTATTATTCTGAATAATCAGCATTAAATTGAAATGTAAGCCACAGACAATGTTTTATTCAAAGTTCATTGGTCTTCAAGGTCCACTGATTCTTGAGAGCATTGTAAACGTAATTTAAATGTAGCCATTCTATTTCTTCCAGATTGTGATACAACCAACACTTTCTTAAAAGAGACATTAATGCCCATAGTCAACTTTAGGGATATATTACAATTATTAAGGATGCAGGATGTCATGTTGCAATCGTTGCTGCAGCATCCATTAAGAATGACAGTCCCAAATACCGCCCAAACACACAACTGGAGGTTTGCAAACAACGGACTATCCTGACTCAGCAGAGGAACGATAACGTTCCTGAGGCCAACCTCAAGGAGCGGCACACGTCCTCAGACAAGGAAAACATTCAGAAGGATGCAATGGACAGGAAAGCTAGAGATACCCTCATTGCTTTATGGAGGAGGATTACCTTGCAGTCGTACAGTGTGACAGTGCTTCCCTTCCCAAACCTCGACAAGACATTGTGAAGCCCTCTGTGACTAGTGAATGAAGGTGGCTAGGATTTCGGTCATCAGGGTGATAGGGCAGGGCTGCCTTTGAGTTGCCTGCTGCTGGTCAATGCAGGAAAGTGATGACTATTCGCCGTGAGGAACGGTCTGTCATGCTATTGCTTATGTCTGACACCTGTCTGTCTGCTGTCAGCACCCTGACTCCCCGACTCATGTCTGAGTGAGGTACTGTACTACATTCCTTTGTCCCTTTTCTCTGCAGGGGAATTGGAGGGATGGCGATGGTCTAGGGTTCAATAACATTTGCACTGAGCAGACCAAACTATCTGGCAGACATTGAAAGCTAAGAACTATTAAGTCCAATGGGGACAAGGGTCTGCCACTGAGTTGGAGGTTAAAGATGGGGAGGCATTTTGTTGGTGACATGTCCAGATTTAACAAGTACAAATGCCTTCCCCCTCAAACCCCCACAACCACTGTGCCTAACTTTACCTGTGTCCACGCTGTGCCCCTAAAATTTCTTTGACTTCTGTACCCTCCTATTACATCTAGGTGTGTTTCCTGATTGCACATCAGCAGTGGAAATAGCCTGCTACCTTCCATGCCATGCTCCCGGAGATGCCCTTGAGGGGTAACCCTTGGAGGACTGGCACCTGTGGGGGCTCCAGCCTATTTTCAAGTGGCATTGCCACAGAAAACTGTGGAGGCCAGGTCATTGATTGTCTTTAAGACAGGAAGAGGTTCATGATTAATAAGAAGATCGAGGGTTATGGGGAAATGGCAGAAGAATGGAGATGAGAAAGATATCAGCCATGATTGAATGGTGAAGCAGATTTGATGGGCTGAGTGGCCTAGTTCTACTCCTATGTCTTATAGTCTCAATGTCATCTGGTGCTGCCAGTCCTGGAGGCCAGCCACAGCCTGAGCCATAGAGTTGAATCCCTCAGCGATGGTTCTCAGGGACTGAGCCATGTTTTGAAGTTCTCCCATCACATATCTGACCTCTTACCCCAGGCTTTGCACTGTAGATGCCACTCTTGCAGCATTGGCCTGGGCGCTTCTCAATCCCGGTAACATCCCCTGTGAGGGAAAGCTTTGGAACTCCTCCGATCGGCTTTGCAGTCGCAGGAGTGGTACTGACAACCCGTCCTTATAATCCCGGCTCTGCCTTTACATCTCAGGCAGCTGAGAGAAGAGCGTGTCCAGAGGCACGGCACCTGGCTGGGATGAGTACTGGGATCCAGCAGACCCCTGACTGTTAGATCCTTGGGATGTCCCATCCTCCACCTGATGTGCATCAGCAGCAGTGCGGTATTCACCAGAGAGTGACCAAGAAACCTGTCTGCTGAATTCGCCAAATGAGGCGAGTCTCTCTGTAACAGTGAATGGTGCAGGCAATGAATCTTGAGTATCTTGCTCTGAGATTCTCCTCCAAGCTGGTATCAAGGTGGACGGTGGGACACTGCTTGCAGATGGGACAGGCTGATCGGATGATGCTGTGGCAAGGCAAGGGACATGGCTTTAGTATATTGCCAGGTAGAAGGTTTGGATGACACAGAACTCACTTGGGGTTTGTCACCTGGATGAAGATGCAATGTCTCCTCACTTTTCTCTGGCAGGCCCAGCTTGCTCTCCACACCGGCCCACTCCTGCTCTTGCCCTGTAGGATCCATGGCTCTCTGCTCACAAGAAATCAGGATGCTCAGCTTGGGCATCCCACCATTCATCTTCTTTCACTCACAGCAGTTGTGAGCAAGCTCTTCCTGCAGGAACACCAATGGGGCTGATGTGAGGGGGCCACCTGGCAGCTCAGATGTCAGTGATATTGGTATGTGTGGGCACAATGTGTAAGCAGGGAAGGGTTCTGATGAGGAGTGCCAGAGCTTGTGGGAGATCAGATGCCGTGACCCTGTGAGATAGCAGCAAATGGGATTGAGGAGATATTCCAAAAGGTGATGACAGGGTGGAGTGCAGTGAGGAGACTAGGAGTACTAATCTTGCAAAAACAGAGCAGGTCATTCATCTTTTTGTGCCACCGCGAATTTGTCTCCTTGGTCAGGCTGCTGGCACTAACCAGTGTTGCCACCATCTCTCAGACAGGGTTGGCAATCTTGCTGAAGGATCTCCTGCGAGTCCACAATGCTGCCCTCATTCCTGCAACCACATCCAGCTGAGGGTCCTCTCCATGAATCGAGGTTTCATCCTTTTGGCTTGAATGGCAGTAAGTGTTGTGGAGTCATTCCCCTTCATTGAAGTGCTCAGGTGACCCCCATGGTGGGAAAACAGACACTTCTCAAAGTTTTTCACGTGGGAGGAAAGAAACATTTTCTAAATGGCTGAAAACTGTGGGTGGGAATTGCAAGAATTTCCGTGCTGTCATTTTATGGAAAATTCCATCCAAAATATTCACCTCGTTTCCATCTGACTGAACTGTGACAGAACTCTGCATTTTCTGTTTTTACTTCAAATTCCACCTTTGGCTATCCTCCATTGCAGGAGAAGCAACAAACTGGGGCCTTTAGATTTGATCTGCCTAAATATAAATGCACTGGTGAACATGGCATCCCCAATTAGCTGATACCAAGAGATTGCCTGTGGGAAGAAGTTTGACTAACCACTGCTGGGAGGTGTAGAGAGCTGTGAACTTGCTCCTCTCAAAGGACTAGTCGCTATTTGGATCTACAAATATCAAAGAACAAAATAATTACAGCACAGGAACAGGCCCTTTGGCCCTTCAAGCCTGCACCAACCATGCTGCCCAACGTAACTAAAACCCCCTACCTTCCGGGGACCATATCCTTCTATTCTCATCCTAAAAGAAAAATCAAAGTGGAGAATATGGGCAATGGTCCCACTGCCTCACACAGTCTATATTTAATTCAATAATATTCAACCAGATGTGCAGTCTCATATTTCCTGCTTCTCTTTATACATCTCCACTAAGTATCCAACTTGTTGGGCAGAGTGCCTGGTTTTAAATAATAAACTGAGCTGAAATTTTGCTTTGTATAACAGTTTCTATTAAAATCTCATATGTTGGTCCAATAAAACGGATCACACTACTCGCTTTGTCCATCCATACAACGTCTAAAGCTTGTATAATTTAATGAGAATCTGTCAGTTTGGTAACTTCGGTGTGTTAACCACAAATAAAGGCCTGAATTCTCCAGCCATTTTCACCCTGCTGCTGCTGCTGCCAGTGAGGATAGAGAACCTGGCACTCAGCCAAATCTCCATTCACTGCAGCTCCTGCTGGCATGACCAGCCAAAGAATCCTGCCCAGTGTCACAAATTTGAAAAATGTATTTATAAATGCACATCCATTCACGCATGCATATTTTCATTAAGATAAACACAGCCACTCATGCACAAACAAGCACACATTAACATGCATGCAGTGACACACCATTCCACAAATGCACACACACTGACACATTGATATATACTAACATGACAAGCACACCAACACATTAATGCACACACCAACACATACAGACTCCCTGATACACACTAATGCACACACTAACACACAGAGACATACACACAACCAAATACATGCACTAAGATACACAGACAGACACTAATATGCGCAATAATACTTGTAGACTTGCATACTGATACTAACACAGACATGATCATGTATACACACATACTGACACACGAATATACACACTAAATGACACACTAACATACACACTGACACAATAATACACTAACACACATGCATATACTAATATACAAACTAACTTACACGAGTGCACCCACTCTGATACACAAATACACAGTAAGAATTTAGCAACACCAATTATTAATCCAACCGATTTATTTGATAGTAAAAAAGCGAGCTTTCAACACTCCCGTGTCTTCATCAGGCAAGTGCAGTGATCTGGATTAATAATTGGTGTTGCTAAATTCTTATTGAGTTCTTACCACTCCAATCCAACGCCGGCATCTTTACATCATCACAAGTACACACACACACATGCATACAGAAACACTAACATACATTAACACACACACACACACAGACACTCCACACGCAGGTACACATATACAGAGACAGATACATACATGGACACTAACATGTACATAGACAAACAAACATACATGTTGGTACTAATACACAGAAACACACAACAAAAAAACATAGAAGGACACACACACATACAGTGAAAGATGAATTTTGAAAAATGATCATGCTCCTAGAAGATGATTCATTGTTCCAATGAACCTTAGCAACAGACCTATCATCTTTGTCAAGTACTGTAGCTTGCCAAGGGAGAAGTTAAAAAGAAATAATAGACACTAAAATAACGTAACAATTTTTCTCATGCAATGCTATGAAAACAATAAACTCAGTGTACTTAAAACCATAAGTTGTCCCCAAATTAGCAAAAAATATCTTTAACGTCTACACAGTTGTGATTTTGAAATAATGGAATTTTAGTCTGCAATGCTCATTCTCTCAAATATTAACTCACACCATACTCACTATTGTGTTTATATTTCGATAAAGAAGTTGTCGCATTAGTATCTTTGATTGAAACACAATTGTGAAAATAATTTTACTACTATGCTGATGTGCCTTATTGTTCATTATATATAAGATCATGGACAGAATTTTATTGGCCATGCTGAGACTGTGTTTGAAGCAGGAAGGCAGGAAATTTGGAAAATTGCATGTCAGGTCGTGTGCCCATTGCAGTCTTGTTTCACAGCCATCTGTCAAAGGTAGAGTCTCTAACCAGCTAAATTAAAAATACATTCCCAGTTTTATGCAAACTTTTTCCATCCTGGGAAAAATGGTAATTCTTTGCACTCAGAGAGGCATGGATGAGTTTGGGAGGGGGTCAAGGAAGGTGGGGGTGTTTATATGGTTGGCACCAGGACATGAAGATTGGCATGAGGCAGATTGATATGAGGTACTTTTAATAACACCTGGCTGTGATCCTTTGCTTTGGAGCCAGAAGCTCAGAGCCCGAATGATAGCTCTGCACAATGACAATCCCAAACCATTGCTCACAACAAAGTGTTCTGTGACATAGCAATCAATGCTAAATAGCTGTGGAAGTACGGGCATTAGGCACCTGAGAATCTGGAGATGTGATCTCACTTTATGATTTTAATTTCAAATACCTTTATAGTCTGCTCTGCCTCAAACTCCATTTTGGTTTTCAGTGTCAAGGTGTTCTTTCACTGCATTGTTTGTGAATTCAGAGCAGTGAAAGACAACCTCCCAGTCACAATCCAAAGGTGCCAATAAACCACTGATGCGGAATCAATTCAGGTAGTTATGTGGATATGAGCCATGACTCCATTGATAGCTGTCAATAGCACATAACTCAGATTGACACCTTTGAGTAACAGAGTGCAGCACTGCCTCATTGTGCTGTCTTTGGAATAAGACATTAAACTAAGCCTCCATCTGCTCTCTTGGATACTATTTCAAATTGAGCAGGAAACTTATCCCCAGTGTTGTGGCTGATATAGATATCAAATATATCTCTTAACAAAATATAAAACATATCATCTAGTGATTATCTGATGCTCTTTGCAACATATAACCCTGCTTGCACAAATTGCCATATTACAACAGTGACCATAGTTCAAAATAAAGCATTTCATTGGTTGGAAATATTTTGAAACTCTTGTTGTTTTCATGCCAGTTCCTTCTGTCTTTCTTAATGGAGATAGAGAACCATTGGTTCTTTACAGGGTAGAAGAAGGCCACTCAATCCATCAAATCTGCAACTGTTCTCCAAAACAGCATCTTACCCAGGCAGCAATGCTAACCACTGTGCCATTCCCTTCAATTAGCACAAAATCTAGAGGTAATCTAAGTTCAGGAAACCAGAAAATGAAAGAAGTTTGTATTGAAATGGGAAATGATGGAGTCAGGAGGTCAACTGTGAGAGTCATGTCAGGCCCTGTAACCGAAATCACATGGTATGGTGGAGCATAAAGGATAAGATAATTGGGGCTCATCAGAAAGGTACAGCAATAATCATGGGAGATTTATATTTACATATAAACTAGATAGCTTAGGTAAGATGTTCAATTGAATGTCTTTGTGTTTTGTAGAACAGCATATTCTGGAGCTGACCAGAGGGCAAGGCTACACTGTGGCATTGTGCAACAAGATGGGAGTAATTAATGGTCTGATAATGAAGACACCCCTAGGTAGCAGTGACCAAAATATGATGGAACTTTACATTCAGCTTATGGGAGAGAGGACTGGGACTGAGTGTTTTTAAACTTAAATAAGAACAACTATTAGGGCATAAAAGCTCAGCTGGCCAAAGTGAATAGGGAAATTAGATTAAGGGATTGATGTATAGAGATGCAGCTGGCAAACATTTATGGGATATTTCAGAATACACAGAATAAATATCTTGGTGGAACATTAGCACAGTGGTTAGCACTACTGCCTCACAATGCTAAGTACCAGGTTCATTTCCCGGCTTCAGTCACTCTCGATGCAGAGTCTGCATGCTCTCCCTGTGTTTGTGTGGGTTACCTCTCACAATTTGAAAGAATTACTGGTTGGGTGCATTTGCAATGCTAAATTCTCCCTCTGTGTAACCGAACAGAGGTCAGAGTGTGGTGATTAGGGGATTTTCAAAGCAACATCATTGCAGTGTTCATGTTAGCTTACTTGGGACAGTGATACATAACTGTCTGTGATTAACTAGAAAGATTAAAGATAATATCAAATGCAAAGACAAGTAGCAGGTCTGAAAAGTGGACAACATGGCAGGCAGTACGGTGACACAATTGTTAGCACAATTTCGATTCCGGCCTTGGTTCACTATCTGTGCAGAGTCTGCACATTCTTTCCATATCTGTGTGGGTTTCCTCCAGTCCTCCTCTTTTCTCTTACAGTCCAAAGATATGTGAGTTAGCTTGATTGACCATACTAAAATTAACTCTAGTATCAGGGGAATTAGTAAAGTAAGTATGAGAGGTTGTGGGAATTATACCTGGATGGAATTGTGGTCAGTGCACACTGAATGTGTCAAATGGCTTCCTTCTGCACTGTAGGGATTTTATGATTCTATGAATAAATAGCAAAGGATGACTAAAAGATTAACAAAGTGAAAAAATGAGAGTACATGAGAAGTCTAGACAGAAATGCAAAACAGTTTGTAAAAGTTTTTCCAAATATTTAACAAAGAAAAGAGTTAGCAGAGAGAGCATTAGTACAATAGAAAGTGTGTCTGGAGAATGGAAAACAAGGAGCTGGAGTATGAACTGATCAACTATTTTGGATCCGTCTTCACAATACAGACTACAAGTAACATCCTAGGCGCATCTATAGACTACAAAATGGAAGGGGTGGAGGGACTCAGGAAAATCGCACTCACAAGAGAAGTGGTAATGAGTAAATTGTTGGACTGCTAGCTGATAAAAGCTTGGGTCCTCATGGACTTCATCCGAGGGTCCTAGAAGAAGTGCCTGATAAGATAATTGATGCATTGCTTTAAAATTTCCAAAACTCCCTAGATTCTGGGTTGATCCCTATGGATTGGAGGCAGAAAATGTAACTCCATTATTCAAAAAGTGAGGGAGATAGAAAGTAGGAAACTTTAGGCCACTTGGCTTGACACCTGTTCTGGAGAAAATGTTAGAAGTCATTACTAAAGATATTACAACAGGGCAATTAGAAAAGGCAAGAAAATTCAAGGCAATCAGGCAGAGTCAACTTGGTCTTGTGAAAGAAAAGGCATGTTCAACCAACATATTGGAGTTATTTAAGGAAATAATGTGCTGTAGATAATAAGAAACTGGTAGATGTACAGTACTTCAATTTTCAGAAGGCATTTCGTAAAGAGCAACATCAAAAGTTATTGCGGAAAATAAAAGCTCACATTGTAGGGGATAACATATTCACATGGATGGCTGGTTAATAGGGTGCAATGAATAGGCACAAATAAATCTTTTTCAAGCTAACAAGATGTAATGAATGATGTACCATAGGGATCAGTGCTGGGATCTCAAATGTTTACGATTCATGAAAATGATGCAGTTGAAGAGATTGAAGAGATGGTTGCTAAATTTACTGATGACGTAAGAGGACATAAGGAGATTATACAATCATATAGACAGGTGAATTGATTGGCAAAAATATGGCAAATGGAGCATAATGTGGAAAAATGTGAAATTGTCCATTTTGGCAGGAAGAATTAAAAAACATATTATTCAGATGGTGAGAGATTGCAGAACTCTGAGGTGCAGAAGGATTTCAGTATCCTAATGCATAAATCACAAAAGGCTAAAATGTAGGTGCAGGCAGTAAATAACAAAGCTAATATAATGTTATCATTTACTACAATAAGAATTAAATACAGAGAGGTTATGCTTGAGTTGTACAATACTAAGACCAGATTTGAAATACTGTGTAAAGTATTAGTCACCTTCTTTAAGGAAGAGTGTGAATGCATTGGAAACTGTTCAGTGACGGATTACCAGACTAATACCAGGAATGGGTGGATTGTCTTAGAGGAAAGATTGGACAAGTGAGGCTTGTATCCACTGGAGTTTAGAAAGGTGAGAAATGACTTGATTGAAACATGTAAGACCCTGAGGGGTCTTGACAAGGTGGATATGGTGAGGATGTTTTCTTTTGTGGGAATATCTGGAACTATGGGGGGGTCATTGTTTAAAAAAAATGGAGGTGAGGCTAAATCTTTTCATTCAGTTGTTGTGAGTCTTTGGAACTCTCTGACTAAAACAGTGGTGGAATCAGAGACTTTGAATATCTTTAAGACAGAGGTGGATAGATTCTTGGTAAGCAAGGGGGCGACAGGTTATTGGGAGTACCACAGGCAGGTTATTACATACCACAGGCAGTACGTTGCACCTCCTGCAGTATGTACGAGGTGAGGGACACTAGTAATGTTCCTGCTGATTATACCTGCAGGAAGTGTGCCCATTTGCAGCTCCTTGAGGATCGTGTTAAGGAGCTGGAGCTGGAATTAGAGGAACTCCGGATAATTCGGGAGGTTGAGGCGAATATTGACAGGAGTTACAAAGAGATAGTCACTCCTAAAAGTGATTCTTGGGTAACTATTAGGAAGAGGGGTAAGAAGCAATCGGGGAGACAATCCCCCGGGGCTGTTCCCCTCCAAAACAAGTTTTCTGTCCTGGAGGCTACAGTTGAGGAAGAATCAACTGGAGATGGCCAAAGGGAGCAGGTCTCTGGGGGTGAGCCTGCTGGGAATGCTCAGGTAGGTAGGGGGAATAAGAGATTGGGCCTGGTAATTGGAGACTCCATAGTTAGGGGGACAGATAGGAGAGTAAATAGTAATAAACGGGACTCAGGGCTGGTATGTTGCCTCCTAGGGGCCGGGGTCCAGGATGTCTCAGAGCGGGTTTTTAAGATTCTTAAGGGAGAGGGGAGTCAGCCTCAAGTCATAGTTCATGTAGGGACACATGATGTAGGTAGGACAAGGGAAGGGGATATTAAACAGAAATTTATGGAGTTGGGGTGGAAGCTTAGGGACAAAACAGACAGAGTGGTTATCTCTGGACTCTTGCCTGTGCCACGGGATAGTTTAGAGAAGAACAGAGAGAGGGAATGTTTGAACTTGTGGCTGCGGGGATGGTGCAGGATGGAGGGGTTCAGGTTCCTGAACAATTGGGACTCATTCTGGGATAGGTGGGACCTCTACAAGAGAGATGGTCTACACCTGAACCAGAGGGGAACCAATATCTCGGGGGGAAAATTTGCAAAGGCTATGCAGGGGGGTTTAAACTGATTCAGAGAGGGGGTGGGATCCTGAGTAGTTTGGATGTTAAGAGGGACGAGAATAGGGGGGTCATAGATGAGAACTGTAAAGCACAGCAGCGTACTGGTGGAGGAGGGCATAGTTTGAAATGCGTATATTTTAATGCAAGAAGTATTCGCAATAAGGTGGAGGAACTTGCAGCTTGGATCAGTACCTGGACCTTCGATGTTGTGGCCATTTCAGAGACATGGATACATCAGGGACAGGAATGGTTGTTGCAGGTTCCGGGGTTCAAATGCTTCAGTCGGAGTAGAGAAGGAGGTGGGGGGGGAGGGAGGAGTGGCATTATTAGTCAAAGACTGTATCACAGTGACAGAAAGGAAGTTTGATGAGGACTTGTCTGTTGAGGTAGTATGGGCTGAGATTAGAAACAGGAGAGGAGAGGTCACCCTGTTGGGAGTCTTTTACAGACTTCCTAAAAGTTCTAGAGAGGTCACCCTGTTGGGAGTCTTTTACAGACCTCCTAGAAGTTGTAGAGAGGTAGAGGAAAGGATTGCAAAGTCGATCCTGGACAGGAGTGAAAGTAATCGTGTAATTGTTATGGGGGACTTTAACTTTACTAATATTGATTGGAATAGCTATAGCTCGAGCTCGTTAGAGGGGTCAGTTTTTGTACAAAGTGTGCAGGAAGGCTTTTTGACTCAGTATGTAGATAGGCCAACTAGAGGTGAGGCTACATTGGATTTGGTGCTGGGCAATGAGCCAGACCAGGTGTTAGGCTTGGAGGTTGGTGAACATTTTGGTGATAGTGACCACAATTCGGTTACGCTCACCTTAGTGATGGATAGGGATAGGCATGAAGCTGGGGGCAGTAGTTATAGCTGGGGAATGGTAATTATGAGGCCATAAGGAGGGAATTAGGGTGCATAGGTTGGACTAGGAAACTACAGGGACTGGGAACATCTGAAATGTGGAGCTTATTCAAGGAGCAGCTGCTGCGAGTCTTTGATAAGTATGTTCCTGTCAGGCAAGGAGGAAATGATCGAGTAAGGGAACCTTGGTGTACGAAAAAAGTTAATTCGCTGGTTAAAAGGAAAAAGGAGGCTTATGTCAGGATGAGGCTGGAAGGCTCGGTTAGTGTAATGGATAGCTATAGATTAGCCAGGAGGGAGCTAAAGAGTGAGTTGAGGAGAGCTAAGAGGGGACACGAGAAGACTTTGGCTGATAGCTTTAGGATTCTCCTTGATCCTTTCTTTAGATATGTTAAGAATATAAGATTGGTTAGGGCAAGATTAGGGCCAGTCATAGACAGCAGTGGGAAGTTGTGCATGGAGCCTGAAGAGATTGGAGAGGCATTGAACAAATATTTCTCTTCAGTATTCACACAGGGAGATGTAAATGTAGTTGTGGAGAACACTGAGGTACAGGGTTGCAAACTGGAAAGTATTGAAGTAGATAGGGAGGATGTGCTAGATATTCTCGAGGGTTTGAAGTTGGATAAGTCCCCTGGGCCGGACGGGATTTACCCAAGGATTCTCTGGGAGGCAAGAGAGGAGATTGCAGAGCCTCTGGCTCTGATCTTCAGGTCGTAGTTGGTTACGGGTGTGGTTCCGGAGGACTGGAGGATAGCGAATGTGGTCCCGTTGTTCAAGAAGGGGAAGAGAGACCTTCCAGGGAATTATAGGCCAGTGAGTCTTACTTCTGTTGTGGGGAAAGTATTGGAGAGAATTATTAGGGATAGGATTTATAGTTATTTAGAGAGAAATGAATTGATTGGGGATAGTCAGCATGGTTTTGTGAAGGGTAGGTCGTGCCTTACTAACCTTATTGAGTTTTTTGAAAAAGTGACCAAAGAGGTGGATGCGGGTAAGGCAGTTGATGTGGTATATATGGACTTTAGTAAGGCGTTCGATAAGGTGGCCAATGGAAGGCTTCTGCAGAAAATGCAGATGTATGGGATTGAGGGTGATTTAGCTAATTGGATTAGGAATTGGCTAGCAGATAGAAGACAGAGGGTGGTGGTTGATGGGAGATATTCATCGTGGAGTTCGGTTACCAGTGGTGTACCTCAGGGATCTGTTTTGGGGCCCCTGCTGTTTGTAATTTTTATAAATGATCTGGATGAGGGTATTGAAGGATGGATTAGTAAATTTGCAGATAACACTAAAGTCGGTGGAGTGGTAGATAGTGAAGAGAGGTGTTATAGTTTGCAGAGGGACTTAGACAAGTTGCAGAGCTGGGCCGAGAGGTGGCAAATGGAGTTTAATGTGGAAAAGTGTGAGGTAATGCACTTTGGCAGGAATAATAAATGTGTAGAGTATAGGCTAATGGTAGGATTCTTAATAGTGTTGATGAACAGAGGGATCTTGGTGTATATGTGCATAGATCCCTGAAAGTAGGCAGTCAAGTCGATAAGGTTGTTAAGAAGGCATATGGAGTCTTAGCTTTTATTGGTAGGGGGAGTGAATTTCGGAGCCGCAACGTCATGTTGCAACTGTACAAAACTCTAGTGCGGCCGCACTTGGAGTATTGTGTGCAGTTCTGGTCCCCACATTATAAGAAAGATGTGGAGGCATTGGAGAGGGTACAGAGGAGGTTTACCAGGATGTTGCCTGGTATTGAAGGCAGGTCTTATGAAGAGAGGCTGAGAGATTTGAGGTTGTTTTCGTTAGAAAGAAGGCGGCTAAGAGGAGACCTTATTGAAACATATAAGATGATTAGAGTTTTAGATAGGGTGGACAGTGATAGCCTTTTTCCTAGGATGGAGAAAGCTAGCACGATGGGACACAGCTTTAAATTAAGGGGTGATAGTTATAGGACGGATATCAGAGGTAGGTTCTTTACCCAGAGGGTGGTTAGGGAGTGGAATGCCCTGCCTGCGGAAGTTGTAGATGCGCCAAGTTTGGTGGCGTTTAAGAGGTTAGTAGATAAGTTTATGGACGAAAAGGGAATGGTTTAGGTTAGAGGGTCATTGCTTTTTCCTAATTGGTCAGTGCAACATCGAGGGCCGAAGGGCCTGTTCTGCGCTGTAATGTTTTATGTTCTATGTATACCTTTGTCCCTTTTCTCTGCTGCGGAATTGGGGGAATGGCGATGGTCTAGGGTTCACTAACATTTGCACTGAGCAGACCAAGCTATCTGGCAGACATTGAAAGCTAAGAACTATTAAGTCCAATGGGGACAAGGGTCTGCCACTGAGTTGGAGGTTAAAGATTGGGAGGCATTTTGTTGGTGACATGTCCAGATTTAACAAGTACAAATGCCTTCCCCCTCAAACCCCCACAACCACTGTACCTAACTTTACCTGTGTCCACGCTGTGCCCCTAAAATTTCTTTGACTTCTGTACCCTCCTATTACATCTAGGTGTGTTTCCTGATTGCACATCAGCAGTGGAAATAGCCTGCTACCTTCCATGCCATGCTCCCGGAGATGCCCTTGAGGGGTAACCCTTGGAGGACTGGCACCTGTGGGGGCTCCAGCCTACTTTCAAGTGGCATTGCCACAGAAAACTGTGGAGGCCAGGTCATTGATTGTCTTTAAGACAGGAAGAGGTTCATGATTAATAAGAAGATCGAGGGTTATGGGGAAATGGCAGAAGAATGGAGATGAGAAAGATATCAGCCATGATTGAATGGTGAAGCAGATCTGATGGGCTGAGTGGCCTAGTTCTACTCCTATGTCTTATAGTCTCAATGTCATCTGGTGCTGCCAGTCCTGGAGGCCAGCCACAGCCTGAGCCATATAGTTGAATCCCTCAGCGATGGTTCTCAGGGACTGAGCCATGTTTTGAAGTTCTCCCATCACATATCTGACCTCTTACCCCAGGCTTTGCACTGTAGATGCCACTCTTGCAGCATTGGCCTGGGCGCTTCTCAATCCCGGTAACATCCCCTGTGAGGGAAAGCTTTGGAACTCCTCCAATCGGCTTTGCAGTCGCAGGAGTGGTACTGACAACCCGTCCTTATAATCCCGGTTCTGCCTTTACATCTCAGGCAGCTGAGAGAAGAGCGTGTCCAGAGGCACGGCACCTGGCTGGGATGAGTACTGGGATCCAGCAGACCCCTGACTGTTAGATCCTTGGGATGTCCCGTCCTCCACCTGATGTGCATCAGCAGCAGTGCGGTATTCACCAGAGAGTGACCAAGAAACCTGTCTGCTGAGTTCGCTGAATGAGGCGAGTCTCTCTGTAACAGTGAATGGTGCAGGCAATGAATCTTGAGTATCTTGCTCTGAGATTCTCCTCCAAGCTGGTATCAAGGTGGATGGTGGGACACTGCTTGCAGATGGGCCAGGTTGATCGGATGATGCTATGGCAAGGCAAGGGACATGGCTTTAGTATATTGCCAGGTAGAGGGTTTGGATGACACAGAACTCACTTGGGGTTTGTCACCTGGATGAAGATGCAATGTCTCCTCACTTTTCTCTGGCAGGCCCAGCTTGCTCTCCACACCGGCCCACTCCTGCTCTTTCTCTGTGGGATCCATGGCTCTCTGCTCACAAGAAATCAGGATGCTCAGCTTGGGCATCCCACCATCCATCTTCTATCACTCACAGCAGTTGTGAGCAAGCTCTTCCTGCAGGAACACCAATGGGGCTGATGTGAGGGGGCCACCTGGCAGCTCAGATGTCAGTGATATTGGTATGTGTGTGCACAATGTGTAAGCAGGGAGGTGTTCTGATGAGGAGTGCCAGAGCTTGTGGGAGATCAGATGCCGTGATCCTGTGAGGTAGCAGCAAATGGGATTGAGGAGATATTCCAAAAGGTGATGACAGGGTGGAGTGCAGTGAGGAGACTAGGAGCACTTATCCTGCATAAACAGAGCAGGTCATTCATCTTTTTGTGCCACCACGAATCCGTCTTCTTGGTCAGGCTGCTGGTACTAACCAGTGTTGCCACTATCTCCCAGACAGGGTTGGCTATCTTGCTGGAGGGTCTCCTGCCAGTGCACATTATTGCCCACCTTCCTGCAACCACATCCAGCTTTGGCCCTTCAAGCCTGCACCAACCATGCTGCCCAACTTAACAAAAAAAACCCATACCTTCCGGGAACATATTCTTCCATTCTCATCCTAAAAGAAAAATCAATGTGGAGAATATGGGCAATGGTCCCACTGCCTCACACAGTCTATATTTAATTCAATAATATTCAACCAGATGTGTAGTCTCATATTTCCTGCTTCTCTTTATACATCTCCACTAAGTATCCAACTTGTTGGGCAGAGTGCCTGGTTTTAAATAATAAACTGAGCTGTTGGTCCAATAAAACAGATCACACTACTCGCTTTGTCCATCCATACAACGTCTAAAGCTTGTATAATTTAATGAGAATCTGTCAGTTTGGTAACTTTGGTGTGTTAACCACAAATAAAGGCCTGAATTCTCCAGCCATTTTCACCCTGCTGCTGCTGCTGCCAGTGAGGATAGAGAACCTGGAACTCAGCCAAATCTCCATTCACTGCAGCTCCTGCTGGCATGACCAGCCAAAGAATCCTGCCCAGTGTCACAAATTTGTAAAATGTATTTATAAATACACATCCATTCATGCATGCATATTTTCATTAAGATAAACACAGCCACTCATGCACAAACAAGCACACATTAAAATACACACATGCATGCAGTGACACACCATTACACAGATACACACAGACTGACACATTGATATATACTAACATAACAAGCACACCAACACATTAATGCACACACCAACACATACAGACTCCCTGATACACACTAATGCACACACTAACACACAGAGACATACACACAACCCAATACATGCACTAAGATACACAGACAGACGCTAATATGCACAATAATACTTATAGACGTGCATACTGATACTAACACAGACATGATCATGTATACACACATACTGACACACGAATACACACACATACTGGCACACTAACATACACATTAACACAATAATACACCAACACACATGCATACACTAATATACAAACTAACTTGCACAGGTACACCCACTCTGATACACAAATACACACACTCACATGCATACAGAAACAATAACATACATTAACACACACACACATACAGACACTCCACATGTAGGTACACATATACAGAGACAGATACATACATGGACACTAACATGTACATAGACAAACAAACATACATGCTGGTACTAATACACAGAAACACACAACAAAAAACATAGAAGGACACACACACATACAGTGGAAGATGAATTTTGAAAAATGATCATGCTCCTAGAAGATGATTCATTGTTCCAATGAACCTTAGCAACAGACCTATCATCTTTGTCAAGTACTGTAGCTTGCCAAGGGAGAAGTTAAAAGGAAATAATAGACACTAAAATAATGTAACAATTTTTCTCATGCAATTCTATGAAAACAATAAACTTAGTGTACTCAAAATCATAAGTTGTACCCAAATTAGCAAAGAATATCTTTAACTTCTACACAGTTGTGATTTTGAAATAATGGAATTTTAGTCTGCAATGCTCATTCTCTCTTAAATATTAACACACATCATACTCACTATTGTGTTTATATTTCGATAAACAAGTTGTGGCGTTAATATTCTTGATTGAAATACAATTGTGAAAATAATTTTACTACTATGCTGATGTGCCTTATTGTTCATTATATATAAGATCATGGACAGAATTTTATCAGCCATGCTGAGACTGGGTTTAAAGCAGAAAGGCAGGAAATTTTGGAAAATTGCATGTCAGCTGTGCGCCTACAGCAGTCTTGTTTCAGAGCCATCTGTCAAAGGTAGAGTCTGACAGGCTCTAACCAGCTAAATTAAAAATACATTCCCAGTTTTATGCAAACTTTTTCCACCCTTGGAAAAATGGTAATTCTTTGCACTCAGAGTGGCATGGATGAGTTTGGGAGGGGGTCAAGGAAGGTGGGGGTGTTTATATGGTTGGCACCAGGACATGAAGATTCGCATGAGGCAGATTGATATGAGGTACTTTTAACAACACCTGGCTGTGATCCTTTCTCTTAAGTTTTTTGCTTTGGAGCCAGAAGCTCAGAGCCCGAATGATAGCTTTGCACAATGACAATCCCAAACCATTGCTCACAACAAAGTGTTCTGTGACATAGCAATCAATGCTAAATAGCTGTGGAAGTACGGGCATTAGGCACCTGAGAATCTGGAGATGTGATCTCACTTTATGATTTTAATTTCAAATACCATTATCGTCTGCTCTGCCTCAAACTTCATTTTGCTTTTCAGTGTCAAGGTGTTCTTTCACTGCATTGTTTGTGAATTCAGAGCAATGAAAGACAACCTCCCAGTCACAATCCAAAGGTGCCAATAAACCACTGATGCGGAATCAATTCAGGTAGTTATATGGATATGAGCCATGACTCCATTGATAGCTGTCAATAGCACATAACTCAGATTGACACCTTTGAGTAACAGAGTGCAGCACTGCGTTGTTGTGCTGTCTTTGGAATAAGACATTAAGCCAAGCCTCCATCTGCTCTCTTGGATACTATTTCAAATTGAGCAGGAAACTTATCCCCAGTGTTGTGGCTGATATAGATATCAAATATATCTCTTAACAAAATGTAAAACATATCATCTAGTGATTATCTGATGCTCTTTGCAACATATAACCCTGCTTGCACAAATTGCCATGTTACAACAGTGACCATAGTTCAAAATAAAGCATTTCATTGGTTGGAAATATTTTGAAACTCTTGTTGTTTTCTTGCCAGTTCCTTCCGTCTTTCTTAAGGGAGATAGAGAACCATTGGTTCTCTACAGGGCAGAAGAAGGCCACTCAATCCATCAAATCTGCAACTATTCTCCAAAACAGCATCTTACCCAGGCAGCAATGCTAACCACTGTGCCATTCCCTTGAATTAGCACAAACTCTAGAGGTAATCTAAGTTCAGGAAACCAGAAAATGAAAGAAGTTTGTGTTGAAATGGGAAATGATGGAGTCAGGAGGTCAACTGTGAGAGTCATGTCAGGCCCTGTAACCGAAATCACATGGTATGGTGGAGCATAAAGGATAAGATAATTGGGGCTCATCAGAAAGGTACAGCAATAATCATGGGAGATTTATATTCATATATAAACTAGAAAGCTTGGGTAAGATGTTCAATTGAATGTCTTTGTGTTTTGTAGAACAGCATATTCTGGAGCTGATCAGAGGGCAAGGCTATACTGTGGTATTGTGCAACAAGATGGGAGTAATTAATGGTCTGATAATGAAGACACCCCTAGGTAGCAGTGATCATAATATGATGGAACTTTACATTCAGCTTATGGGAGAGAGGACTGGGACTGAGTGTTTTTAAACTTAAATAAGAACAACTATTAGGGCATGAAAACCCAGCTGGCCAAAGTGAATAGGGAAGTTAGATTAAGGGATTGATGTGTAGAGATGCAGCTGGCAAACATTTATGGGATATTTCAGAATACACAAAATAAATACTTTGGTGGAACGTTGGCACAACAGTTAGCGCTACTGCCTCATAACGCATGTGTCACTGTTGATGCAGAGTCTGCACATTTTCCCTGTGTCTATGTAGGTTTTCTTTGGGTACTCTGGTTTCCTCTCACAGTTTGAAGGACGTATTGTTTGGAAGAATTTGCCATGCTAAATTCTCCTTCAGTGTAACTGAACAGGTGCTAGAGTGTTGTGATTAGGAATTTTGAAAACAACTTCATTACAGTGTTAATGTAAGCCTACTTGTGACCCTGATAAATAACCATCTGTGGTTAACTAGAAAGGTTGAAGATAATATCAAATGCAAAGAGAAGTAGCAAGTCAGAAAAGTGGACATTGTGGCGGATGGCATGATGGCACATTGGTTAGCACAATTTCGATTCCGGCCTTGGTTCACTATCTGTGTGGAGTCTGCACATTCTTCCCATGTCTGTGTGGGTTTCCTCCAGTCCTCCTGTTTCCTCCCACAGTCCAAAGATGTGCCAATTACGTTGATTGACCGTGCTAAAATTAACTAGTATCAGGGGAATTAGCAAGGTAAATATGAGAGGTTGTGGGAATAGTGCCTGGATGGAATTGTGGTCAGTGCACACAGAATGTGTCAAATGGCTTCCTTCTGCACTGTAGGGATTTTATGATTCAATGAAGAAATAGCAAAGGATGACTAAAAGATTAACAAAGAGAGAAGAATGAGAGTATATGAGAAATCTACGCAGAAATGTAAAATCAGATAGTAAAAGTTTTTCTAAATATTTAACAAAGAAAGGAGTTAGTAGAAAGAGCATTAGTCCAATGGAAAGTGTGTCATGAGAGCTGAAACAAGGAGATGGAGTATGAACTGATCAAGTATTTTGGATTAGTCTTCACAATACAGTATACTAGTAACATTCTAGGTGCATGTATCGATTAGGAAATGGAAGGGGTGGAGGGACTCAGGAAAATTACAGTCACAAGAGAAGTGATAATGAGTAAATTGTTGGACTGTGAGCTGATAAAAGTTTCAGTCCTGATGAACTTCATCCTAGGGTCTTAAAAGAAGTGCCTGAAAAGATAATTGGTGCATTACTTCAAAATTTCCAAAACTCCCTAGATTCTGGGTTGATCCCTATAGATTGGAGGCAGAAAATGTAACTCCACTATTCAAAAAGTAAGGGAGATAGAAAGTAGGAAACTTTAGGCAGTTAGCTTGACATCTGTTGTAGAGAAAATGTTAGAAGTCACTATTAAAGATGTTATAACAGGGCAATTAGAAAAGGCAAGAAAATTCAAGGCAGAGTCAACATAGTGTTGTGAAAGAAAAGGCATGTTCACCCAACATATTCGAGTTATTTAAGAAAATAACATGTGCTGTGGATAATGAGGAACTGGTGGATGCACAGTACTTAAATTTTCAGAAGACATTTCATTAAGTGCAACATCAAAAGTTATTGCGGAAAATAAAAGCTCACATTGTAGGGGATAACATATTCACATGGATGGCTGGTTAATAGGGTGCAATGAATAGGCACAAATAAATCTTTTTCAAGCTAACAAGATGTAATGAATGATGCACCATAGGGATCAGTGCTGGGATCTCAAATGTTTACGATTCATAAAAATGATGCAGTTGAAGAGATTGAAGAGATGGTTGCTAAATTTGCTGATGACGTAAGAGGACATAAGGAGATTGTATAATCATATAGACAGGTGAATTGATTGGCAAAAATATGGCAAATGGAGCATAATGTGGGAAAATGTGAAATTGTCCATTTTGGCAGGAAGAATTAAAAAACATATTATTCAGATGGTGAGAGATTGCAGAACTCTGAAGTGCAGAGGGATTTCAGTATCCTAATGCATAAATCACAAAAGGCTAAAATGTAAGTGCAGCCAGTAAATAACAAAGCTAATATAATGTTATCATTTATTACAATAAGAATTAAATACAGAGAGCCTATGCTTCAGTTATACAATACTAAGTCCAGATTTGAAATACTGTGTAAAGTATTGGTCACCTTATTTAAGGAAGAGTGTGAATGCATTGGAAACTGTTCAGTGACGGATTACCAGACTAATACCAGGAATGGGTGGATTGTCTTGGAAGAAAGATTGGACAAGCGAGGCCTGTATCCACTGGAATTTAGAAGGATGAGAAATGACTTGATTGAAACATGTAAGACCCTGAGGAGTCTTGACAAGATGGATATGGTGAGGATGTTTTCTCTTGTGGGAATATCTGGAACTATGGGGGGGGGTCATTGTTTAAAAAAATGGAGGTGAGGCTAAATCTTTTCATTCAGTTGTTGTGAGTCTTTGGAACCCTTTGACTAAAAAAGTGGTGGAAGCAGAGACTTAAAAAATCTTTAAGACAGAGATGGATAGATTCTTGGTAAGCACGAGGGTGACATGTTACTGAGAGTAGGTGAAAGGCAAATTTGAGGTTACTATCAGATCAGACATAAACATGTTAAATCATGGAGCAGGCACGAGGGGCCAATAGCCTAATCATGCTCCTTGTTCATATCAGTTCCTTAGCTGGGAGCTAAAATAAATGAATATAGATATGCTGCAAGAGCCGAGAATTGGGAATAAAAAGGGAGATAGGAAAACATTTTTACCTGGAATTTGTTGGCATGTGGAATACTTTTCATTGAGAAGACACAGGAGACAATGGTGTAGTAGTATTTTCATTGGACTAGTAACCCAGAAACTCAGGTTAATGCCCTGGGGACCCAGATTCAAATCCCACTATGGCAGATAGCGAAATCTGAATTCAAATAAAGAACAGAACAGCACGGGAAACAGGCCGTTCGGCCCAACGAGCCTGCGCCCCCACCTCAGTGTTCCAACTTCTACCCGTGATCCCTGTCTATGTTTATAGATCTATGCATTGAAACCAAATTTGAGACAATTTAGGGAGAATTTGTTCTGCCAATTAGCTAAGAGCATATCTTTGGGATGTGGGAGGAAACCGGAGCACTTGGAGAAAACCCATGCAAGCAATAAAAATCTAAAATTAAAAGTCTATCGCTGTGCTCTGCAGATACATGGATTTGGGCCTGTGCCTGTGGGAGTTTGCGCATTCTCCCCGTGCTTGCGTGGGTTTTCTCCGGGTGCTCCAGTTTCCTCCCACATCCCAAAAATGTGCTCTTAGGCTAATTGGCAAAATAAATTCTCCCTAAATTGTCTCAAATTTGGTTTTTAATCCATAGATCTATAAACATAGAGAGGGATCACAGGCAGAGGTGGGAACATCAGGGAGGAGGCGCAGGCTCGTTGGGCCGAAGGGCCTGTTTCCCGTGCTGTTTTGTTCTTTATTCTTTGTTCTTTGTATGATGACCATGAAACTATTGTCAATTGTTGTAAAAACCCAAGTAGTTCACTCATGTCCTTTAAGGAAGGTATCTGTTATCCTTAGCTGTCTGGCCTACATAGGATTCCAGGCCCACAGCAATATGGTTGACTCTTAACTGCCTTCTAAAATGACCTGGCAAAACACTCAGTTCAAAAGCAATCATAAATGTGCATTAAATGTTGGTCCAGCCAGCAATACCCATATGCCATGAATGAGTACAACAAAAGGACATTTAAAGAAATATTTGAAGCCGAAGAATAGAGTATGAAATGCAATTGGGAAGATGCAGTTTGATTAGCTTTATTGCTCCAGCAGAGAACCAAAACCAATATAGTTGATTAATTAGAATGAATATTTTCACATTGTGATAGGCACATGTTTCAAAATCACCCTTTTGAAACTCCATCCCTACCCTCCCATTCTCCAAAAAGAAAAACTTCAAACCAGTGTTTCTTTCATCAACACATTCTTTATGAAAATGATTGACCATTTGTGTTGGGGTTCCACTGCATCAATGCCAGATATATAATTATAACTTACCAAATAGATCATACCTCCTATGAGAGTTACAACAGCGAGGATCAATACTTTACCTGAGTGTGCAAGGTGGAGGGCCATCAGAGATCGGCCTGACCTATCAACATTACATATCTATGCAAGTTTAGACATGCACACAAACCCTGCACACATGCTTGCCAATGCACACACATTGGTACACACACAGACACACACAGATTTCAAACAGTGAATCACAGAGAGCAGTTTGCTGTTACCCTGGCTGAGTTTTCTTCTACTAGTCCAGGAGCTAACAGTATCCGTTAAATATGATTTGACAGCCTGTATTTAATATGCTGAATATGAAAAATGTAATAGTAACCTGCTGCTTGGAATAGTTGGCATTGGGATGTTAGACTTGGATGAAGAATTCTAAACAGTGAAGGCAAAAAGCATGTGTTGTGGTCAGTTGGAATTTGTGCTTGGATCAGCAGCTGGAGTTGGCTGTAGAAGAAATACACGGACTGTGCCTTAAAATGCTCAAAACAAACCTTAGTTTAAAGCTTCCAGTGTTTAAACTGTCACTGGCAGAAGCAGATTATTTTATATACAATAGTGCTTTTGAGGTACAAAGGACATACAAAAAAGCTTTCAGTATTAATTCTGCAATTTGCTCAGTGATGTTGATTAAATTTGAACTTAGAAATTACATATTTTACATTTAAAGCCTTATTATGTTGAAAAAAAATCACAAAGCACTTCAAAATGTGGATTTTGTATCTGAAAGTACTGATTGGAATCATACCAAACACAAAGGAAGGTGATTGTGGTTGTTGGAGGTCAATCATTTGGAATACCAGTGCAAAAGTTCCTCAAGATGGTGTCCTAGGCCAAACCTTCTTCGGCTGCGTCAGCAATGACTTTCTCTCATTATAAGGTCAGAAGTAGAGATGTATGTTGACGATTGCACAATGTGCAGTACCATTTTTAACTCCTCCAATATTGCAGCAGTCAGTGTCCATTTGCAACAAGTAGAGGCTTGGGTTGCTAAATGGCATGAAATATTCATGTCACCCAAGTGCCTGGCAATGACCATCTTCAACATGAGAAAATATAACCATCTGTCTTGGATGTATAATTGGATGGATACCCATAATCCACATCCTGACGGTTACCATTGACCAAACACTGAAATGGATCAGCCATAGAAAAATTGTGGCCACAAGAATACTCTCAACTTACTTGGATAAATGCAGCTCCAACAACACTCACGAAACTAAATACCATACAAGACAAAGCAGCCCACTTGATCAGCAGTCCATCCACATATATTCACTCTCTCCATGACTGACGCAGATAGCAGTATGTACCACCTACAGGATGCACTACGAAAACTCATCCAGTTTCCTTAGACAACACTTTCCAAACCAATGACAACGGCATCTAGAAGAAAAGGGCAGCAAACACATGAGAAACCAACACCTGGAAGTTCCTCTTCAAGCCACATCCTAACTTGAACTTCACTGTTGCTGGGTCAAAATACGGGAACTCCACTACTGTATGGATGTACCTGCACCACGTGGAGTGAATTGATTCAAAAAAGCAGCTCACCACCACTTCTCGAGGACAATTAGGAAAGGCAATAAATGGTGGCCTTGCCAACAATTTCCATACTCAATAAACAAATAAACTTGTTCAGCATTTAGACTGTGGTATCTTTTGATTCAGAATATACAATGCCCTTCAAGAACATTAGAAACAGGAGCAGGCTATTCAACCCATCAGACCTGCTCTGCCCTCATTGTACAAAAGCTGACCAATAGAACGTGTTCATCCATATATTTCATCACATGTTTCATTGATAACTTCTGTATGCTAATAAATATCGAAGTTCATTGCACTGACCCTTTGTCTTAATCCAATGTACATCTGTATGTGTAACTATTCAGAATGTTCAGTTACTGCTCCCACTTTTTGTGTAATCTATTCTGTGGCATTTCATGACACACCTGGTATGGAATCTTAGCACATAACATTCATAAGAATACTTTAAGTCCAAAGTTCATTTAATTTGCCAGAGAGTAATACACATACAGCTGGATATAACAGAGAGAAAAAAATTGCACACAACAAATCAGAAAGAGAAAATTAGTATTTAAGAAATGGGACAACTCAGCTTGGTCAGACAAATCAGGATGGAATGACCCATAGGCCCAAAGTGTCAGCACACCATTTACCACATATATAAAACCCTAAATAAACAAAACCTGACTGACTTTCCAACCATGTGGCTGAATTACATCAGTCATGGCTTTATACATCCTCAACGGTTGATATATTCCATTCTCTATGTGCTCAATTCCTCACCTTTTCTTTGAGTACAATTCATTAACTCTAAACTACTTACTGCCTGTTAAATAGGTGAGTTCACAAACTTTTAAAGCCATACATTATATGACAAACTCAATCTAATCAAAGCTGATGTTCCAATGTGGCCCGGAGTGAGTATTAAACTGAGACATCATGTAGCCTCTCAGGTCAATGCATCCCATGACAATATTTTGAAGAAGAGCAGTGAAGTTCTCTCCAGTGTTCTGACACAATGGGCAGAATTATCCTCTTCTGCCAGTCACAGGAATCATAGTGGGCAGGAAAAGCCAATACAAAGATCCATTGACATCAGGCAGGAATTTGCGGTCTTGGGGCGAGCAGAGCCGGAAAATTCTGACCAACATTTTTCCCTCAACTGACATTAATAAGATAAGTGTAGTTTTTAAATTTATTTATTAGTGTCACAAGTAGGCTTACATTAACATTACAATGAAGATACTGTGAAAATCCCTAGTCAGCACACTCTGGTGCCTGCTCTGAGGTAGAATTTAGTATGACCAATGCACCTAACTAGCATGTCTTTTTAGACTTTGGGAGGAAACCAGAGCACCTGGAGAAAACCCAGGCAGACACAGAGAGATCATGCAAATTCCACAGAAACAGTGACTCAAGCCAAGAATTGAACCAGGGCTCCTGGCACTGTAAGGCAGCAGTGTTGACCACTGTGCATTGTGCCGCCCTAGTGAACCATAAACTATTTTATTTACACTGATATCTGCTTACCTCACTCTGACTATTTGGTTTGCTAAAGGATGTTTGCTCTCGTGTCAGCAGGTCTACGTGCATGACTGCATGCTGATTAGCCCATCATCTTTTCTGAGGTATTCACAGTCTAACCCAACATAAAAAAAACATTGAGCAAAGTGGTATTAAATGTAGAATATAAGACGTTAAGCATGAAAAATTCCAAAGAGTGCTCTATGAAACTTGATGGAAATTATGAACTGGCAATAATACAATCTGAGCGTAAGTTATGACCAGCTAGCTGTTACTTTATTGACCATAAATCAGCACAAAAATGATTTCCAGGTACAGTTTTGCCTCCATATTTCTCCAGAAGATACACTCCACAAACAAAGTGATATTACTCACTAGTTTCGAGTACTTTTATTGATTCCAAACAAATCTGCACTTTTTCAGTTTGGAAGCCAATGCAAGTGTTATAAATAGAATTTTATTACTAGCAGACAAAAATAGCTGCCTGGACCAGCAGTCTTTTCAGAACATTAATACATTTATAGATAAGTACTAAATCATTTGCCTCGAACTGAACTAAAGTGGAATCAGACAATCATCCCATGGTGGATTTATTTCCCACTCCCCTCGCTTAAATTGAATCCAAGCAGAGGACACTGCAGTTATAATGCACATTTTTCAGGTACATCATCCTCCCTTTGTCAATGTAGAGTGAGAGGACTAATTGGTCCACAAACTGACATTTTTGTTAACGTTAGCAAGTGGAAGTAAATATATCACATTTAGTCGATTCACTGAGATTTTTGTCAGGATGATAGGCTAATTAATCACGCTTCTGTTAAGGAATTTAAAGCAGAAAACCCGAGGGCACATGAATATCTTACTATTCCACTCACTCAACTTACTATGACCATACTACTTGTGTTTTTATCATTGAGTTCAACAACTTCAGACCGTGAATGCAACCCTCCATTTTGATATCTTTTCCCAACCTCCTCCCGCTACAGGGCCAGTGTGTAACTTGTTCTTGTGTTTTGCTATCAGACAGCATTGGCCCTTGACTGCTATTAACACATTCTGCTAGCTGATCTTTACGCCACTATATAAACTATCATTACTGCTCCCTTTGGCATGTGTCCATGACACCTTTATCAACTCTCTCCCAAGTTCTTATATGTCTGTGACCTTCTATTTTGATCCACTTATTCCATGTCTCCCTCTCTTAAACAGTGTAAAACCTATCACATTTTTACCTCTCTTTAACTGTGAAGAAGAATCGTATGGATTCAAAACATTAACTCTATTCCTCTCAAATCAAATCTTTGTCTTCAATCTTCATCTATCTGATGCCTCACTTCGATTCCATGTACAATGGTGGAACTGATTATCAGGAGTAAATTTGAGGATCACCTATTCAATAAAAAACCATTCCATTTCAAATTTCTCACCATTGTTTTCAAATCGCTTTATGGCTTAACCTCCTCCAGACCTGGAGTCCCCTGTGAATTTTGAGCTCCATTCCTGGCCTTCTCTGCATCCCCAATTTTCATCACTCTGTCACTGACCATCAAGTCTTCAACAGCTGATGTCCTTAACTTGATCATTTGTTCCCTTCTCCACCTCTACATCTACCTTTATTTTATCCTTTAAGACACTGTTCAAACATTAAATAAATGCAAAAAAACAAAACTGATGCAATAATATCCACATTCATCCAGAAATACTGAGTGAATGATCCATTTCAGCCTCAGTTTTGAGATCTCCAGCATCACAGATGAAAATCTTCAGTTAATAAAGTTTATTCCACACAGAAATTAGAAGCAGGAGTAGATCATTTCGTTCCTCAGGCCACTTCACTATTCATCTTGATCATGATTGATCACTGAATTCAATCTCCTGATCCCCCTTTTCTTCCATATCTCTTTATTCTTTTAACCCCAAAAGCTATATTTAATATTTTTTTGAAACCAGACAATGTTTTGGCCTCAATTACATTCAGTGATAGGGAATTCCATATATTCACCATCCTCTGTTTGAAGAAACTTCTCACCTCAATTCTAAAAGGTTTACCCCTTATCCTCAAACTATGATCTGGACTTTCCCACCATTAGGAATATTCTTTCTGAACCTACTCTGTCTAATCCTGTTAGAATTTTATAAGTTTCTATGAGATCCCCTCTTACTCTTCTAAGTTCCAGTGAATATAATCCTAACCAACTTAGTCTGTCATCATATGACAGATCTGCCATCTCAGGAATCAGCCTGGTAAATCTTCGCTGTACTCCCTCTATAACAAGGACATTCTTCCTCAGGTAAGGATACCAAAACTGCACACAATGCTCCAGATGTGGCCTCACCAATGCCCTATATAACTGCAGCAAAACATCCCTACCCCTATACTCAAATTCTCTCGCTGTGAAGACCAGCCTATCATTTGCCTTCTTCACTGTCTGCTGTACAATGTAGTGTGGAGAAGACACATTGATCAACTTGTAGCAACTAGAACTATTTACCAGAGACAGAATCAACCAAGAATTCACAACAAACTGTGTCAAGTCAAAACTTGAGCATTCGCAAGAACCTAACCTGAAAAAAATTGGGGTAGGTGGTGTCTCAGCTGAGGACGCTTCAACACTGAGTCAACTCTGGACAAAGGTCAACACTGATGAAAACAACCACTGACAACCTCAATCTAAACCCAAAACACCAGAGGTTGCAAACACTTGAACTTATGCTGACAACCACATAGAAATTGATATCCAACTTATTGACTAGTGTGTTTATTAATTGTTATATTGAGAATTTTGATTGTTAATGTTCCACTGTATTTCATTGCTGAAAGCTCTGATAGAAAATGTTGCGTATTCATGTTCTTCCTTCAGCATTTCTTAAAGGACCAATCAAGTGACATCCTGATGATCAACTGTTTGCCTGGACGGATGGGCAGTCTATCTAGCAGACTGTAAATTAAACAACTTTCCAATAAAAATCTTGTTTGTTTGTACCTTCATGGTGTTTAAAACTATACTTTAACAATACAATAATCTGTGCTATCTTTTGCACAAGCTCAATGAATATGAAAATTTCTGAAAATAGGGACAAGCTGCTAAAGCTATTCATCGGCACCAATTAGGACAAGCCAAATTTCAAACAATGATCAGAACCTATATTAGTTAGGAAAAGGGTAAGCATTGCCATTGTGAAAGTGTGGTAGAGATGGGAACACTCACAGTATTTAAGAAGTATTGGAATGAGCACTTAAAATGCCATAGCTTACAAGGCTACGGACCAAGTGCTGGAAAATGGAATGAGGACATGATGGGTTGAATGTCATCTTTTTGTGTTGTAGAACTGTATGACTAGCCATTGCATAGCAGCATGAGACAGCCTTCTTAACCTCTTACTAAAATTTTTAAAACACTTTGCTTTTCCCAGATAATTTGAGATGAACTGGGAGTGCTATATAAATACATGATACAATTCTCAGAGATGCAAGAACAGAGATCCCTGAGGGTAAATGTGTACAAATTGTTTAAAGTGGTAACACAGGTTGAGAAAGTTGCTCATAAGCATTTGGGATTTATAATTAGAACAACAGAGTTTAAACCAAGACGGTCAGATGAAACTTTGTGAAGAACAGGATTTGCTTCTAGTGGACTCATGTCCATTGTTAGGCAGTGTACTTTAGGTGGGATGTAAAGGCATTGGAGAGGGTGCAGAATGGATTAACAAGCGTTGTTTTGGGAATGGGAAATTCTTTTACATGATGCGCTTGAATCCTCCACAGTGAATGATTCTCACTTCAAACCAAAGGCTTTGGAACTGCATGTGTCTCTGATTCACAGTGCAGCCAATCAAAAAGGTAGACAGAATTAGTTTGGTGCTAAAAAGGGCAAAATAGAATGATTTAAAATGGACAGAAGACTGATACTTCTATCATCCTGGTAAGTTCTAGTAAAGGTTTGAGGAATTTTACAAAATATCACCAACAAACAGACTCAAGTCACTGTCCTCTGACCATGCATGAGAAAATCAGCACTTGGTGCCACTGACTTTAAACCAGATACTGGCCTGAGCAGTGGCACAGTAATGCACAGAAGCTGTCATGAAATTCTCCAGGGCTGTGTACAAATCATTAAGAATATAAATTCCCTTCAAACTTTGCCTTAATACACCAACTTTGTGAGAGACAATTGTCTTGATGCAAATATTTTGTGAAAAGTTGAAAATACGATGAACCACAAGTGGCTAGGAGATCAATAGAAATAGTGAAAAATATCGAAATGAAGGAAAAGAATGCCCCATGTCAAAATCAATTTTTGTCCATCTTTTTCAGCATTTCAGATAGCTCTTCATTTAATTCCAATGGTATCCTGGTCTCAACTGTTCCATTTCCCAAACCAGTCTTAAATCCTAAAACAACTATAAAACCCCAGTTGTGAACACTGTAAAATTCCTAAACCCCCTATTCCAGCTCCTCTCAATCTTCAATTCTATTCCAAACATATTTCCCACTCTCAAGCATTCCACTTTGAATAACTCATAGTCCAAGTAACATTCCTTAAGACAAATCTCAAATTTTTATAAATGGAAAATATTCTATACAATATACTTCGTGTTCATTTTAATGCTACACCCTGTTGGAATGATCAACATGAATTGCCAGTTTAGCTTCCTGCTCTGCTGCCACATTGTGATGATGCTTTGGAGAAAGAAGCTAAGTCATAGACTGGAATTTTACCGGTACGTCCACATCTCGCAGAGCAGCATTCTCAGGTGGGATCTTAGGAGTCACGAGCATGCATGCCGGCAAAATTCCAGCCACTGAGTCACAGATGTCTACAGCACAGAAAAAGGCCCTTCAGCGCATTGAGACTGCATTCATCAAAGACAAACCACCCAACTTTTCTAATTCGATTTTCCAGCACTTGTTCCATAGCCTTGTAAGCCTTGACATCACTGGTGTATATCTAAATGCCTCTTAAATGTTATGAGGCTCTTTGCTTTCACCACTTTTTCAGGCAGTGAGTTCTAGATTCCCACCACACTCAGGATGAAAAAGTTTTTCCTCACATCCCCTCTCAACATCCTGCCTCTGTCTGTGCACCCTGTGACTGGGTCCATTGGTTATAAAGAAGAAGAGTTCATGGCCACCAATTATTCTGGAGTTGAGTCAGCCATGGCTTGCCATTGAAATGTGTGATTATCTTGTGTGTTATTATTTCGTGTTTGTGTATTTCTGTGCGTATGAAGGGTGGGAGGAGTGATGTGGTCTCTGTCCTCCTTCTACTCACCCTTCACCTATGATGCTTGGACACTATGCTCCAATGTTCTGCATCATTAACCACTATGGGAGAGGTGATGGCCTAGTGGTTTATTGCTAGACTATTAATCCAAAAACTTAGCTAATGTTCTGGGGACCTGGATTCAAATCTTACCATGACAGAAATTGAATTCAATTCAAAAAATCTGGAATTAAGAATCTACTAACCATGAAAGCAAGTCACTCAGCTCATGGGCAAATAGGGTTGAGCAATAAATGATGGCATCACTACTTAGCCAGCATTTATTGCCCATCCCTATGTGCCCATGAACTGAGTGCCTTGCCAGGCCATTTCAGAGCACAACTGAGAGTCAACCACACTGCTGTGGCTCTGGAGTCACATGTAGGCCAGACCAGATAAGGACAGCAGGGCGATTAGTGAAACAGATGTATTTTTCTGACAATTGATAATGGTTTCATGGTCCAAATGAACATTTCATGCACCTAAATTGCTTTTAATTTTTTTCTCTTAGAATCCCTTTGAATGGCTTTTTTTTTAAATCACCATTGAGTTTCTTATTTTCCACCAAATGAATCCCACCTTTAAATCTGTCCTGAACTGTTCATCTATTAGTTCCCTTATAATATCTCTTCTTTTAGCCTATTCACTTCTTCACATCTCATCTGCACATCACATCCATTTGTAGCCTCTCACTCCCCCACCCATTCTATCTTTTGTAACTTCTCACTAGATGCCCTCTCCTCCTTTTACCAGTTTTTGATTCAGGCTGATAATTTCTGCTATATTGAAGTTTACAAGTCAGAACAGACCACAATCCCATCCAGATTCTGTCCCCGTTATTCCATGCATTTACTCTAGCTAGTCCCCCTAACATTAAGGGACAATTTAGCATGGCCAATCCACCTAATCCACACATATTTGGAGTGTGGGAGAAAACCTGAGCACTGGAGGGAACCCACGCATACGTGGGGAGAATGTGCAAATTCCACACAGACAGTGACCCAAGCCAGGAATTGAACCAAAGTTCCTGGCGCTGTGAGGCAGCGAATTAACCACTATGCTACCACGCTGCCCAAATGCCCTCAGTTCCTTCATGTAAATCATTAATGTATAAAGTGAAAAGTTGTGGACCCAACATTGATCTCTACGGAGCTCCATTAGTCACTGGCCCCAATGAAGGGGCAACGCTCCGAAAGCTCATGCTACCAAATAATTCTGTTGGATTTTAACCAGGTGTCGTGAAACTTTTTACTGTGCCCATCCCAGACCAACACTGGCATCGCCACATCATCTTGAAAAGGGCTCTTTTATCTCCGCTCTCTGTCTTCGTCAGTCAGCCAATCTTCTATCCGTGCCAACACATTGCTGCTAACACAATGCACTCTTATTTTAGTCAGCAGCCTCCTATGTGGCACCTTGTCAAAGGCCTTCTGGAAATCCAAGTGGGTAACAGCCACTGGCTCTCCTTTGTCTAACCTGCTCATTACCTCCTCAAAGAATTCTAACAGGTTTGTCAGGCAGAATCTCTCCTTGATGAAACCATGCTGACATGGCTGTATATTACCATACATTCAATATGATAAAACAATATCACAGCTAAGAAACAGTGTATCCAACAACCACAGACCAGGTGGATGAGAGGAATAGTAAGGACGAATTAGATGAGGGTGAGGCCCACATTGAACACCCTATTGTCTAGCCAGCACACACAGCAATTGGAGAACATTTGTACACCCTTTCACCCACTTAAATGCAGAATGGCAAGGAGATCTGACAAACTTTCTCATTCCATTTAAAAGCACCTGTAGAAACAACCCAGGATGCACAACTTTAGTCCATGGATGTGGAGAGATCCCACCGTCCCAAAGGTAATTTCCATGCTGTCCAGGCCCAGAAAAGCTTTCCAGGTTTAAGAAGAGATTAACTACATGCTGGAGCACCAACAGATAGAGATGAGCAGCAGTAGCTGGAACTCACCAGTTGTACTAATGCTCAAGTTGAACAGTTCCACTAGGCCTTGTATTAATTACTGAAAGGTGAACGCATTGACCAGAGTCAGCATCTGTCAAATAGGCCACGTGGGAAATTGCACGAATAGGGTAGGTAACACAGCCTCCATTATATAGATAGATCTACTCAAAGGTACTAACAGGTTTGTTTGACCATGCATGCAGGGAAAATCTCTACCTGTGTGATTCCAGATAGGTTATACTATTGTTGAATTAGGTCATTTGGGCCAGAAATGCTCTAATAGCCACCCTTTATGGTCTGTGAACCAAGTACAAACAGATGCATTCAATTGTGTAGTGTACCTAAGAGGCCTCCTAATGTACAGTGACACCTGCAATCATCACTTGCAGTGGTGAATTTCACAAGGAGCAGTCCACAAAGGCTCTGGTGACATATTTAAGACATTTGGTTGGTCAAAGACGAGTATTGCCCAGAATTGCAAAGATACAAGCAGTCATTTGGTTTCCCATTTCTACAATAAAATGGGAAAACATGAGATTTTTCAGGATGTGTAGGTTCAGCACTGCAGCTGTCCTGATGACAGACCATTTTTTAAAATGCATTCATGGGGCATGGGCGTCACTGGTTGACCAGCATTTATTGCCCATTTCTAGTTGACTGAGGGCAGTTTCAAAGTCAACCACATTGCTATGGATCTGGAGTCACACGTAGGCCAGACCAGGTAACAGCAGCAGATTTCCTTCTCTAAAGGACATTAGTGAACCAGATGGATTTATCCGGCAATCAACATTGGTTTTTGTGGTCATTGGTAGATTCTTAATTCTAGATATTTTTTATTGAATTCAAATTTCAACAGCTGCCATGGTGGGATTCAAACCCAGGTTCCCAGAACATTAGCTGAGTTTCTGGCTTAATAATCGAATACAGAAAAAAAAAGTCAGACCCAGAAATATCATACAGCTTTCGAGAAGCTGAAAGCCATTTTAATAAACAAACCAATGCTGGCAGTGCCAGACTTCAACCAAGCAGTTTAGAAAGCCATTGATGCTAGTGACCTCAGTGTTGAAGCTGTCCTCTTCCAGGAAGATTGAAAGACTAATCGGATACCTCTCCAAAAACTGAATATCAAAAACTGTATTCCACAATGGAAAAGAAATCTAGATTTATTGCTGGCTCTCAAAGTCTTTAGGTGGAATTTTCCCATCCCACCTGCCATGGGAATCGTAGTAGGCAGGACAGAAAATTTGGTGGCAAAGGTCTGTTGAACTCAGGTGGGAACTTGTGACCTTGGGGAGAGCATGGCCGCAAATTCCCCTTGTTTGTCTGGGAGGACACAGTATATACCAACCACAACTCTTTAACCTTAGTAGAAAAATGCAAAACTCAAAATGTAAAGTTATTCAGTCTTTCTCCTAGTTGCCTAATAACCAGCCACATTGCAGGAAATTGAATGTGATTGTAGAAGCTCTGTCCAGTATTTAAAGAGACCCAGTTAGAACGATGGGATAATCCTGACAAAAACTAAGGAAATACATGTGCTTTTTTTAAAAAATTTAGATTATTTCATACCTTGGTATCAGATGAGAGTGAATCGCATTCCATTTCTTGTGATGTGGAGGTGTCACAAGACCGTGCCCATTTATATTTGAAGTTATTGTTTTTTAACTTAGAACCGACTGGAAATTTTGTGATTTTAAATAAGGCATAGAAAAATTACTTGAAAATGCAAAGCCGCCTTCCAAGGCGAAGGTGAAAAACAAACAAATTGCCCTCAGGAGAGTGCAAAGAGATATTTCCTCTAATTCTGAGGTCCATTGAAACTCATAGCTCTCTGAGGAAGAGATATATGACTGCAAAGTGCTGCATTTTGAAACAATGGCTGCCACAGGCTGGCCCATCCACACTCTTTAGAAATACACAATGGGTGAAGTATTACCAGGCAAGACTATCAACCACTATAGAAAGAGGTTGCAAGACAATTTTCACCAGAAGAGAGAGATTGAAAGTCTGAAAGAGAGGAAAAGGCTTTCTCTCTTTTGAACCAAATGGATTGCCTGTTTCAGACTTTACGAGAAATCTACCAGTGTACCTAAATCTTGTAATTATTCTACACTTGACCACATCAAAAAACACCCAGCTAATCCAAATCAGTTACAATGTTTAACAATCTATTCCTGAATGACAATCAATGACACTTAATTATATATTATTTTAACATTTTTCAGATTGGATTCTACTTTCCCTTATATTCGATACCTTTGTGAACGGTTGTGCATGTGTGTGTGTTGGATGCACGGGAAGTAGTGGGTGGGGTAAAATTGATTGCATGAGGGTCAAATGCTTGACATTATTGTTATTTTTCGTAGGGTTTAGTGGATTATGACTTAATTCTGTCTTTAAGTTATTTGATTGACTCCTTCTTGCTCACAGCTTAAATAGCTATGTTTTGGATCCAGAAAGCCATGTCCTTGTTAAAAAGAAACTAAAATCTTTACTGTGGCCAACCAAGGAGGTTGAATGGAGGGAAGCCAGTTCAACCTTTCTTACCTGGCCATAGCGATGTATCAACTAAATGTGTGAATACTCAGGAAATAAAAATGCTTGTGATCTACAAAATGTCATCCATGATAAGAAATGAACATATCGTGGTCAAGATCGTGGCTATTTCACTATGTTGTTGCTGAATTAAAATTCATACAATGTCCCACAGAGGAGTTGGAAAAAATGTAACATTATAATATTATCAATTTAATTGTTTTTATGTAATAAATTGATTACTGTTCATTTATTAAGTTGTCCTTAAATTCATATGTATACTATAAAGAATTAGAAGCTTCAGGTCAATCTTGTTAGGTTAATATTCATGTTTTAACCTTGTTATTAGTTCTTGTTCATGGTAATAAAACACATACACATTTTCAGCATAACAAATTCAAACAAAATGAATATGCTGTGAAACCAGTTACTGAGTCACCAGATTTCTGCAGTGATGTCCTGCAGTTGGGATGACTGATGTCCAACAAACAAACCATTTTCCTTTGAGTCAGGCGTGACTCCAACCAGCAGAGAGTATTCTCTCGGATTCCCATAGACTCCAGTCTTGCCAAGGCTCCTTGAAGGATTAAATATGGCTTTGATGGCAGGTTGATACAGAAGGTGAAGTAATACAGGATCCATGGAGAGCTGATAAGATAGGTACAAAACGGGCTTGGGCATAGAAGTCATGATATGGAGATGCCGATGTTGGACTGGGGTGAACACAGTAAGAAGTCTGACAACACCGGGTTTAAGTCCAACCGATTTATTTGATAGTAAACTTACACAAGTTTTCGAGGCTGTCCTCCTCGTCAGGTGAATGAGATGTCCTCACCTCATTCACCTGACGGAGAGGACAGCCTCGAAAGCTTGTGTGAATTTACTATCAAATAAATCGATTGAACTTAAACCTGATGTTGCCAGACTTCTTACTGTATCGGGCATAGGAAGCAGAGAAGGAGTGGAAGGATAGTTTTCCAACTGGAGATCAGTGACAGCACTGACGAGGATGAACCCTATTGTTTATAATATATATATAAATGATTTGGAAGAAAATGTAGGGGATCAGATTAGTAAATTTGTAGGTGATACAAAAATTGGGGGAGTAGCAGATACTGAAGAGGATTGTCAGAAGATACAGCAGGATATAAATCAGTTGGAAACCTGGGCAGAGGGAATTTAACACAGACAAAGGTGAAGTGAAATGATTTGAAAAGTCTATTGCAGAAGGAAATTAAGCAACAGAAAGATTGGCATACAGAGGAATCAAGGAGTGCAGATCCATAGTTCCCTGGAAGTGGCAACTCAAATAGATAAGGTGGTCAAGAAGGCGTATGGCATACTGGCCTTCTTCGGTCGGGGTGTTGAGTACAATAGTTAGAAAATCATATGGCAGTTTTTAAGACTTTGATTCGGCCACATTTGGAGTATGGTGTACGATTCTGGTTGCCACACTCCCGAAAGGATGTTGATGCATTGGAAAGGGTGTCCAAGAGATTTACCAGGATGTTGCCTGGTTTGGAGGATATGGGCTCTAAAGAAAGATTGAACAAACTTGGATTGTTTTTACTGGAGCACAGTGGATGAGGGGGGAGCAAATAGAGGTTTATAAGATTATGACAAACTTGGATAGAGTGAGTAGTCAGAGTCTTTTTCCCAGGATCGAAGGGTCAATTACTCGGGGGCATAGGTTGAAAGTGAGAGGAGGAAAGTTTTTTCACGCAGAGGATGGTGAATGCCTCAAACGCTGTTGGAGGAAGTGGTGGAAGCAGATTCTATAACAATGATCAAGAAGCATGTGGATAAATACATGAATGGACAGGGGAATAGAGAAATATGGACCATGTAGAGACAAGAAAGTATTAGATTAGAGAGGCATCTGCAAGGGGCACAGACTTGGTGGGCCAAAGGGCCTTTTCCTGTGCTGTACTCTTCTTTGTTGTATTCTATATCAAGGCCAGTCATTCTCACCTCACCTCAATTTTAGAGTTTAGCTCTTTTGTCTATGTTTGAACCAAGGACATGATGAGACCAAGAGCTGAGTGGCCCTGGCAGGACCCAAATAAGAGCATCAGTGAACAGATTATTGATAAGCAAGTGCTGCTAGATAGTACTGTTGATAACCCCTTCCAAACCTTAACAAAGATTAAGAGCAAACTGATGGGCAGTAACAGGCTGGGTTGAATAGACCTGTTTTTAATTAGAGGACATACCTGGGCAATTTTCCCCATTGCTGTAGATGCCAGCGTTGTAGCTGTGTTGGAACAGCTTGGCTGGGGATGTGGCAAGTTCTGGAGCACCGGCCTTCAGTAGTATTGTCAGAATATTGTCAAGGCCCATAGCCTTTGCAGTATGGATTACTCACAACCGTTACCACAACATCACGTGGAGTGAATCAAATTGGCAAAATGCAGGCTTCTGTAATGCTGGGGACCACCAAAGGAGTCTAAGATCTATTTGAAGAATGGAGTTACTGATTCCAAACACCATGTGATAAAAATCACTTCCTAACTTCACTGCTCTTTCTAATTGTATGTTTTTTCTGTGTGAGGGAATTGATTCTATCCAAAGGAGTCCCTCCCAAGCACATCATTTGGACAGCCTGAGTGAGTGATGTTAAATTGTTGCACATTTTCCATCCTGGCTCCTCCACATTCCCAAATAGGCTGCTTTTCCATCTCCTCCGACTGCTCAGATTTATTGCCTGAACGCGTGGGTCATCAATTTGACCACGATTTGGCCATTTCAGAGACTTGGGTAGAGCAGGGACAAGAATGGATGTTGCAGGTTCCAGGGTTCAAATGCTTTAGTCGGAGTAGAGAAGGAGGTAGAAGGGGGGGAGGAGTGGCATTATTAGTCAAAGACTGTATCACAGTGACAGAGAAGAAGTTTGATGATGACTTGTCTGTTGAGGTAGTATGGGCTGAGATTAGAAACAGGAAAGGAGAGGTCACCCTGTTGGGAGTCTTTTATAGACCTCCTAAAAGTTCTAGAGAGGTTGAGGAAAGGATTGCAAAGTCAATTCTGGTCAGGAGTGAAAGTAATAGGGTAATTGTTATGGGGACTTTAACTTTACTAATATTGATTGGAATAGCTATAGCTCTAGCTCGTTAGAGGGGTCAGTTTTCATACAAAGTGTGCAGGAAGGTTTTTTGCCTCAGTATGTAGATAGGCCAACTAGAGGTGAGGCTACATTGGATTTGGTGCTGGGCAATGAGCCAGACAAGGTGTTAGGCTTGGAAGTTAGTGAACATTTTGGTGATAGTGACCACAATTCGGTTACGTTCACCTTAGTGATGGACAGGGATAGGCATGAAGCTGGGGCAGTAGTTATAGCTGGGGGAAGGGTAATTATGAGGCCATCAGGAGAGAATTAGGGTGCATAGATTGGACTAGGAAACTACAGTGACTGGGAACATCTGGAATGTGGAGCTTATTCAAGGAGCAGCTGCTGCGAGTCCTTGATAAGTATGTCCCTGTCAGGCGAGGAGGAAATGGTCGAGTAAGGGAACCATGGTGTACGAAAAAAGTTGATTTGCTGGTTAAAAGGGAAAAGGAGGCTTATGTCAGGATGAGGCTTGAAGGCTCGGTTAGTGCAATGGATAGCTATAGATTAGCCAGGAGGGAGCTAAAGAGTGAGTTGAGGAGAGCTAAGAGGGTACACGAGAAGACTTTGGCTGATGGATTGAGGAGAATCCTAAAGCTTTTCTTTAGATATGTTAAGAATAGAAGATTGGTTAGGGCAAGATTAGGGCCAGTCATAGACAGCAGTGGGAAGTTGTGCGTGGAGCCTGAGGAGATTGGAGAGGTACTGAATAAATATTTCTCTTCGGTATGCACGCAGGGTGATGTAAATGTAGTTATGGAGAACACTGAGGTACAGGGTAGCAAACTGGAAGGTATCGAAGTAGATAGGGAGGATGTGCTAGATATTCTCGAGGGTTTGAAGTTGGATAATTCCCCTGGGCCGGACGGGATTTACCCTAGGATTCTCTGGGAGGCAAGAGAGGAGATTGCAGAGCCTCTTGCTCTGATCTTCAGGTCGTCGTTGGTTACGGGTGTGGTTCCGGAGGACTGGAGGATAGCGAATGTGGTCCCGGTGTTCAAGAAGGGGAAGAGAGACCTTCCAGGGAATTATAGGCCAGTGAGTCTTACTTCTGTGGTGGGCAAAGTGTTGGAGAGAATAATTAGGGATAGGATTTATAGTTATTTAGAGAGTAATGAATTGATTGGAGATAGTCAGCATGGTTGTGTGAAGGGTAGGTCGTGCCTTACTAACCTCATTGAGTTTTTTGAAAAAGTGACCAAAGAGGTGGATGGGGGTAAGGCGGTTGATGTGGTATATATGGACTTTAGTAAGGCGTTTGATAAGTGGCCCATGGAAGACTTCTGCAGAAAATGCAGATGTATGGGATAGAGGGTGATTTAGCTAATTGGTTTAGGAATTGGCTAGCAGATAGAAGACAGAGGGTGGTGGTTGATGGGAGATATTCATCGTGGAGTTCGGTGACAATTGGTGTACCTCAGGGGTCTGTTTTGGGGCCCCTGCTGTTTGTAATTTTTATAAATGATCTGGATGAGGGTATTGAAGGATGGATTAGTAAATTTGCAGATGACACTAAAGTCGGTGGAGTTGTAGATAGTGAAGAGGGGTGTTATAGTTTGCAGAGGGACTTGGACAAGTTGCAGAGCTGGGCCGAGAGGTGGCAAATGGAGTTTAATGTGGAAAAGTGTGAGGTAATGCACTATGGCATAAATAATAAATGTGTAGAGTATAGGGCAAATGGTAGGATTCTTAGTAGTCTAGATGAACAGAGGGATCTTGGTGTGTATGTTCATAGATCCCTGAAAGTAGGCAGTCAGGTCGAGAAGGTTGTTAGGAAGGCATATGGAGTCTTGGCTTTTATTGGTAGAGGGATTGAATTTCGGAGCCGCAACGTCATGTTGCAACTGTACAAAACTCTAGTGCGGCCGCACTTGGAGTATTGTGTGCAGTTCTGGTCCCCACATTATAAGAAAGCTGTGGAGGCATTGGAGAGGGTACAGAGGAGGTTTACCAGGATGTTGCCTGTTATGGAGGGCAGGTCTTATGAAGAGAGGCTGAGGGATTTGAGGTTGTTTTCGTTAGAAAGGAGGCGGCTAAGAGGGGACCTAATCGAAACATATAAGATGATTAGAGGTTTAGATAGGGTGGACAGTGATAGCCTTTTTCCTAGGATGGAAAAAGATAGCACGAGGGGACACAGCTTTAAATTAAGGGGTGATAGTTATAGGACGGATATCAGAGGCAGGTTCTTTACCCAAAGGGTGGTTCGGGAGTGGAATGCCCTGCCTGCAGCGGTTGTAGATGCGCCTAGTTGGGTGGCGTTTAAGAGGTTAGTTGATAAGTATATGGAAGAGAAGGGAATGGGTTAGTTTGGAGGGTCATTGCTTTTTATATTGGTCAGCGCAACATCGAAGGCCGAAGGGCCTGTTCTGTGCTGTAATGTTCTATGTTCTATGTTCTACGATAACGCTCACTACGCCATCAGCAGCGCCCCAAGCAAAGTGCAGCACTATTTGGTTCAAATAGAGTTAATGCTCCATATGCGCCCCTTGCAACTGCACTGTATCTAAACCTGACTGCATAATCCTTTATTGCTCGCTCCCTTTTGAGTTTATTCGACTTTCCCAGAACTGCACCTGAGGGCATCAGCCTCAGCCCCTTATGGTAGTGAGTTACCCCTTCTAATCACGCATTTGAGGTGCAAGCTTGCCTTGAAGTGTCTTATTATTATCAATGAAACCCCAGACCTTATAAAATGCAAGAGACAACGAATAAACCTTTATAGAGGGATTCTGAGTGTGAAAGTGAGATCATCCTGCAGAGAAATCTCTAGCATTGTAAATATGCGATACACGTTTATTGCATTGCACACAAGAACCGAAGCTAGGTGTGTGCGGGATCAGATTTTAATGTGTGGCTGGGCAGTGTGCAGATGTAAATAAGATTATTTGCTCTGTGCACAATGTGATCAGGGGAATTTTAATATGAATCCTTGCTCCTCCCTCTGACTTCCCGCACGTAGACAATGTTGTTTGGTGAAGGTTAGAGGTCGGTTTGTTACTTGCTGGGGCTCCTCAGACATGGCGCAACGCTGGGTTGCGGTGCTCCTTTCTGTAGCGGCGATTTCCCTGTGGGGAACAGCGGGCGGAGTGAGTGGATCCGGACTGTATTCTCAGAGCGACCAGGTCACCATCCTGAACGCGGTCAATTTCGACAGCATCGTCTTCAACTCCAGCAACGCTTGGCTGGTGGAGTTCTACGCTGCTTGGTGCGGCTACTGCATTGACTTCGCCCCTACGTGGAAAGCGCTGGCGAACAATATCAAAGGTTTGGACCCTGATTTGTATTAGCCTGCAGTGTGTGTCTGTGTGTGTGTACGTGGGGAGGGCAGAACCAATTTAAGCTGCACCAGTTGGGAAACTACACTGTTCATGTATTTTCCTGCATTGTAATCAGATTGGGGATTACTAAATATTGTCTCTCTCTCTCTCTTTAGCCTCAGTCACTGTACTTACAGGTATAGTTATGCAATAAGTTGTTCCCGGTTGTGTGTGTCTGTAGGGAGAGTTTGATGACATGGACCTAGTACCAATCCCAATCTCCTTCCCCGTCTGCCAGCTCGCAGCACCAGAATCCTGGCTTCGAACAACCTGCCTGACAGTACCAGCGACCCGGGTTCAATTGCAGCCTAGGGTGACTGAGCGGAGTTTGCATGTTGTTCCTGTTTCTGCGTGGGTTTCCTTCGAGTGCTCCTGTTGCCTTCCACACTGCAAAGATGTGTGGGTTAGATGGATTAATCATGGTAAATGTTGGGGTTACAGGAATATGGTGAGAGAGCATGAGTAAGATGGTTGCTGCAGACTTGATGGGCTGAATGGCCTCCATCTGCATTGGAGGGATTCTATCATTCTATGATCCCAAGAAATTGATTGTGTCACCTCAATTCGACCTTTTTTTTACTGTCTCCTGGCTGCCAATTAGCCAGAGCCACATTGTAGAAAAACTTAAACCATCTTAACTCAGCGTAGCGAGCTCTCATTTGTGTCAGGAAGTTGTTGAACTCCCAGGGCTTTGTATGTGGTCCTTCATTGTAGCCACAAGAGTTTTCTGTTTCTTTTTACAAGCAAACGATGATCCCTTGAAATCATAAATTTGAGTAACAAGGCTTCACACATCACGGCCAACTATCCCAAATGTATGAGATCATTGTTCATCAGGATGGTGCAGCCTGGCAAAAACTGACAACTCCTGGAGAAATGTCTGATATCTGCCACAGTCTAAACATAGCCAAAGCTTTCTTATACGCCAAATAATTCTTCCTTTCCCCCAACTCCCATATTGCTACCCCAATCGCACCCCACTCCATCCGCTGCCAAAACATACGACTGTTCTGATTCCAGCCTGCTTCCAGGTTGCCAAATCAAGTATGGGGTCGGATAGTCAAAGCAAACATTCACAACTGATCAATCTGGAACAGGCAGTTGTACAGTTAAGACCGAGTCAAGTCAGGTCATGCAGGCAGAGTGTGTGAGAGAGGAAAATGGGAAGAGCTGGAGCAGTAGAGTGATTGAGAGTGCTGAGGAATTAAAATAATAGGAGGGAAATAAATGAAAGAACGTGAAATGTTTGGCAAAAGCCTGGAGAGCAGCTGAAAGCTGGGTGGGTGCAATAGGATATTGGAGAAGGATCAAAAATAGTTCATAGAACCCCTACAGTGCAGAAGGAGGCCATTTGGCTCATGAAGCCTGCACTGACAACAATCCCATCCAGCCCCTTAACCTTATGTATTTATCCTCCTAATTTCCCTGACACGAAGGAACAATTTAGCATGGCCAATCAACCTAACTCGCACATCTTTGGAGTGTGGGAGAAACAGGAGCACCCAGATGAAACCCACACAGACATGGGGAGAATGTGCAAACTCCACACAGACAATGACCTGAGGCCAGAATTAAACCCAGGTTCCTGGCACTGTGAGGCAGCAGTGCTAATCACTCTATGCTAAATAATTGAGATAGATAACAAAACAGCTGTACCAAGGCAGGAGAATAAATATTAGCAGCTGGTGCTTGAGAAGCAATGCAGCACTCCATACAAAGTATTTTTGAGGTATAGTCAGTTAGTCCTTAGGCACATGAGGCATTCCTTTTGGACAATGAAGGAATCAACACGTGGTCAAATTGGACCCATGGCTATCACCAATTTATTGGTGATAGCTGAAAAAGAAATGTTGGCCAGGACACGAGTTCAAGACACAACATTGTTCTTCAGCTTTATCCTGCTCACTTCAAAAGGCAGACAGAACCTCAGATTTAACTTCTCAACCAAAGGATGATGTGTCTAGTATTGGAGTACTCAGAATTGCAGATGTGAAAACATATACAAGATAGACCTTAGCTGATTTCCTCCACTCAATGCTTCACCAATCTCTAAACTGTACCTCTCCATGTTAGTTGCCATTCTTACTGAATGCAATTGCAAACGATCTTGGGTACACTTGATGTCATTTATTTTGTAAGCCTCCATGTTTAATTTCCCCCATTGACAGAGGAGAAGGAGTTAGTTCTCAAACTTTCCTTTCTGCATTCACAAGGCCTCACCAACCATATAACCTTTTAAAAAGTCCATTTTATAAACAGCAAGCACATATTGTAGTGCATAATGAAGTAGAAGCAAGCACATTTCGGGATTTGATGCAAATAGAAGCACAGTCATGGTTGTATGAATCACTAGGTGTTTTGTTTCCTGATGGTGTTATAATGCATATATAATGTTACTCTTGAATCTTAAGCATACGCACAAATGTTATATGTAACACAATTTTACAAAGATTTTTTAAAAAGCTTACAACGTTGTTGACAGTTCTGTGAGAATTTAAAGACCAAGCGCTGAGATTTTGTATGAAAGCTATTTGCCGTTACTGTGAGATATCTGATAGTAAAATTGCTACATGTTGACAGCTCATTAATCCCAGCTTGACGTCAGCTCCACTGGTAGCAGTCAGCAGAGCTGAAAACCTGGACAATGAAAACTGTTGAATCCATTCCTATCTATGCTTTAATGTCTGCAAAAGTAGGTTTGTTTCCTATAAAAGTTTGTTTACAAGTTGATGAAAAAAAAATCAGGAATTATGTCAGCTCTGGAAACAACATCAATTGTTGCCAAAAAAACCAAGTCGTGGGTGTGAAGTAATTGCAGCACTCGTGTGGATGAGGGTTCTTTGGTCAGCCTCTTTAGTCAAAGGAACAGGAGGAGGGTCCCATACTGTGGAGCTCTTTCTTAGTGCTCATGGAATAGAAGAACATACTACAGTGCGCACAGCTGCTTGGGATTGATCAGGTGGAAGATAAAGGAGAAGCATTCCATGTTTCAGTGGATGATTTTCCAGTCTCATGTAACCAGCTTGATTGTTTTGGAAGGAGAGATTGACCTTAGCAGGAGAGGCAGCAGAATGTTAGTCGAACTCCCAAGGGTTAAGTTATGAGTAGGTTTTCCTCTGGTGGAGCGTCTAGATATAGAGATGCCGGCGTTGGACTGGGGTAAACTCAGTAAAGTTTTACAACACCAATTTTAAATCCAACCAATTTATTTGATAGTAAATCCGCGAGCTTTCGACGCTATGTGCCTTCGTCAGGCAAATGCAGTGTTCTGATCTGCAGAGGCACTCATATCCACACAGACAGTTACAGATTGCTGATTAGAATGCGAATCCTTACATCTAACCTGCTATTCAAGTGTTAAAGTGGCTAACAATGTGTGTGAAGGGAATCCTGAGCATTGGTTAGAGAATTGTGTATTTTCTCCAGACAGCACAGTAAGTGAGGTTTTTTGCTAACCCAGGCAAGTTACGGGGGTTACAGATAGTGTGTCATGAAGCCAAGATCCCTGTTAAGACCGTCCTCATGTGTGCGGAACTTGGCTATCAGTCTCTGCTCAGCGACTCTGCGCTGTCGTGTGTCACGAAGGCCCCCTTGAAGAACATTTACCCGCAGGTCGGAGGCCGAATGCCCATGACTGCTGAAGTGTTCGCCCACAGGAAGGGAACTGTTTTGCCTGGTGATTGTTGAGCGATGCTCATTCATCCGCTGTCGTAGTGTCTGCATGGTCTCCCCAATGTACCATGCTTCGGGACATCCTTTCTTGCAACGTATTAGGTAGACAACGTTGGCCGAGTTGCAAGAGTATGTACCGTGTACCTGGTGAATGGTATCCTCACGTTTGATGATGTCGTCCATGTCTATGATCTGGCATGTCTTGCAGAGGTTGCTGTGGCAGGGTTGTGTGGTATTGTGGTCACTGTTCTCCTGAAGGTTGGGTAGTTTGCTGCGAACAATGATCTGTTTGAGGTTGTGCGGTTGTCTGAAAGCAAGAAGTGGGGGGGTGGGGATGGCCCTAGCGAGATGTTCATCGTCATCAATGACATGTTGAAGACTCCGGAGAAGATGTCGTAGCTTCTCCGCTCCGGGGAAGTACTGGACAACAAAGGGTACTCTGTCCACCTTGTCCCATGTTCGTCTTCTGAGGAGGTCAGTGCGGTTTATCGCTGTGGCACGTTGGAACTGTCGATCGATGAGTCGAGCGCCATATCCTGTTCTCACGAGTGCATCCTTCAGTGTCTGGAGGTGTCTGTCACGATCCTCCGCATCTGAGCAAATTCTGTGTATACGGAGGGCTTGTCCATAGGGAATGGCTTCTTTAACGTGTCTAGGGTGGAAGCTGGAGAAGTGGAGCATTGTGAGGTTGTCTGTCGGTTTTCGGTACAGTGAGGTGCTCACATCATCAAACGTGAGGATACCATTCACCAGGTACACGGTACATACTCATGCAACTCGGCCAACGTTGTCTACCTAATACGTTGCAGGAAAGGATGTCCCGAAGCATGGTACATTGGGGAGACCATGCAGACACTACAACAGCGGATGAATGAGCATCGCTCAACAATCATCAGGCAAAACAGTTCCCTTCCTGTGGGCGAACACTTCAGCAGTCATGGGCATTCGGCCTCCGACCTGCGGGTAAATGTTCTTCAGGGGGGCTTTCGTGATACACGACAGCGCAGAGTCGCTGAGCAGAGACTGATAGCCAAGCTCCGCACACCTGAGGACGGTCTTAACAGGGATCTTGGCTTCATGACACACTATCTGTAACCCCCGTAACTTGCCTGGGTTAGCAAAAAACCTCAATTACTGTGCTGTCTGGAGAAAACACACAATTCTCCAACAATGCTCAGGATTCCCTTCACACACATTGTTCGCCACTTTAACACTTGAATAGCAGGTTAGATGTAAGGATTCGCCTTCTAATCAGCAATCTGTAACTGTCTGTGTGGATATGAGTGCCTCTGCAGATCAGAACACTGCATTTGCCTGACGAAGGCACATAGTGTCGAAAGCTCGCGGATTTACTATCAAATAAATTGGTTGGATTTAAAATTGGTGTTGTAAAACTTTACTGAGCGTCTAGATCCAGGGAACGCAATCCAAAACAGGAGAGAAGCTAGGAAACACTTGTTCATTGCGAAACATAGTTTTAGGACATTTCTCTCACAAGCAATATATGCTAGCTCAGTTAATAATTTTAAATCTGAGATTAATAGATTTTTGCTGGCATTAAGGGATCATGAACAGGCTATTAGGGAGGTCACACCTAAAGTACCACGTACAAAGCAGTTTTATTCTCCTTACTTAAGGATGGATGCTCTTGCATTGAAGCAGTTCAGAGAAGGTTCAGTTAGCTGATTCCTGGGTTGAAAGGATTATCTTAACAGGAAAGGTTGGGCCTATATTCCTCTTGAATTTCAGAAGAATGAGCAACTGTCTTATTGAAATGCATAGAATTTTGTGGGGATTTGACAGGGTGGATGCTGAGACAATCTTTCTTTCCCCATGTGGAGGAATCTAGAATTAGATGCTACATGTTAAAAATAGGGGATCTGCTATTTGAGATGGAAATGAGGAGGAATGTCTTCTCCCTGAGGGCCATTAGTCTTTGGCATTCTCTTGGAGAGACAATAGGCTGGGTCATTGGGCATATTAGAAACATTTTTAAGGAAGGGAACCTAGGGTTATGGTAAGGGCATAGGCAGAAAAGTGGATGTAAGTCAGTTATTATCTTATTGAATGGCAGTATAAGCTTGAGAGGCTAAGTGGCTTACTCATGCTCTTAATTAGTACGTTCCTATTATGAAGCTTCATGACAAAAGACTAAATTTCTAAGTAAGTTGTTCAAATGTAATGTTGAACCTTTGGCTGAGAGTTTGAAGTTGCAATTCATTTGCAGTTTTGGTCAGTGACATACTCTCTGTCAGAAGCCCTTATACTTATCTGTGTATTTTGGGGGTCACAATGTCTGGGATCATGTGACATCAGAAACAAGGATACTGATTTGAGTCATTTGTTGATGGAATCCACTGAGTGGGCTCAGTTTGTTGAATCTCTGATAATTTATTAACCTGAAGTGTTTTATATATGACTGATTCTGGCTCCAGTTTAGGAGGCTGGATGCAGCATTAACTGCCTTGGTTTTGTGTCAGCCGATCAGACTGAACTTCGTTTCGGCAGCTCCAATGTCACCAAAGCTAAATTCACAAAGCTATGGAATCGTAGAATCTCTAAAGTGCTGAAGGAGGCCATTCAGCCCATCAAGTCTGCACCAACTACAATCCCACCCAGGCCCTATTCCCGTACTCTCACATAATAATGCTGCTATTCACCTGACACTAGAGTCAATTTAGCATGGCCAATCGGCGTAACCCACACATCTTTGGACTGTGGGAGAAAACTGGAGCACCTGGAGGAAACCCATGCAGACACGGGGAAAATGTGCAATCTCCATGCAGACAGTGACCCGAGGCTGAAATTGAGCCCAGGTCACTGGCACCATGAGGTAACAGTGCTAACCACTGTGCCATTATGCTGCCCTTCTATTCAATGCTTGGTCAGCAGTCCACACAAGCTGACCTTCCTCCATCTTTGCTATTGCTCAGATTGTGTGGCCTACAAAGCCCAGTACTTATGAGTCTGCATGAGTCCTGCAGACAGACTCTAATTTAATTTGTCTTAACCATAGAATTCTTCTCCCCACACTTTCTTCATTGTCTGGGCACTTTGGTGCTCTCTTGAGGCAAAAATGTTAACGTCTTTCAGAAAATGACTGCCCCACACGATCAGTTTTGTTGAGCTGTCTTGCGTTCTGTATTGCAGTGTTAGAAATAGCAATTAGATCTGTGTCTTTCCTGAAACGTTCGTTCTTTCTGTCTTGTCATGAACTGGTGTATATACTTGGTTCAAGTTGCTTGTGATGTAAGCTGTTATGGAGAGGCGACCTGCTAACAGTGAAATCTGGAGATATGGATGTGTGCAATATAACCAGGTTACTAAAATGATCTCAACGTCTACTCCTGTTCTAATGAAAAAGGAGGCTTCATTTTTATTCTTTTCATTCCTTAGCACATTCCTAATAATAAGCGTTGCATGTATTAAACCTCAGGCAAGATCATCTTGTTCTGTTTGATCCCACTCTGAAGTCTATGCCAGCAGTAGATAGAATTTCACTAAGACTGGGCTGTACAAACTTTTGTACTAGTCAACATAACAGAGTAAATTTAAGAGTGGAAATAGGAATAATGTAATCTAATGAGCCTCTGGTGTAACACTCACCACAAACAAACACCATTTAACCCACTTCAATGATATAGTTCAACCATGAATAAGAAAATACCCAATTAAAGAAATGAAGCAAAATTGATCTGGAGGGGAAAAGGAAGTGGAGCGTTGCATTGAAAAATGTTAAGGAGTCTCAGTGAGCAACAAGTGTATAATTATAGGTATCATTTAGGAGCAAGTTATTCTGGTTAAACATTCTAGACAAGCCTTTGTCAACTACTTCTCGTAGTGAATGCGACAATGCTATGATTTGATAGCTTAAACAAGAGATGTGGAAATAAGATTGCTAATTCCTGAAGTTAATCTGCAGCTTTCATCACGTGGTCTCCTACTTCCATCTCCAAAATCTCTTTACTTAAAAAATGAAAGAAAATGAGGAGTAACTGGACTTTTCTCCCCGGCATGCAGTGTCTTGATGATTGTCCTTTTATTCCTGGAGAGTTGGTAACCAAAAAGCATCCATCAGGTAAATGCTAAGAAGCAGGCTCTGGCATTAACATCACAGCAGGGGTTACAACATGAGGATCAAGTAACTATGGACAGCCATTTGCCACTAGCTAGCTGGCACAGACTCAAGGGAACATTGACACCAAGCAATGGCATCCAGTTAGCTGTCAGAGAAGGTGAAGCTTCTGGAGCTCTCCAGCTACCCTTTACAGACAGGAGAAGGCACTTTCAGATACTTGCTAGCAGCTGCGTAAGAAGAACCCATGGTCCCACTGCGGAAATGCACATTATTTAAGTTGCAGAATGTAATGCTGAGGGAGTGCTGTATTGTTAGATGAGATGTTAAACTGAGGCCCCATCTGTTATCTCATGTAGATGTAAAAGATCCCACAGCACTATTCTGAAGTAGCATGGGTGTTCTCCCTGGTCCCCAGGCCTATATATTTTTCTCAAGTCCACATCACTGAAAGCAGATTATCTAGCCACTATCACATTGTTTGAAATGGGACCTTGCAGTGCTCAAATTGGTTGTTTTCAAAATTGCAGTAGTCAAGTACTTAATTGACTATAATGTGTTTTGAGTGTCCTTATAAAAGGCACTGTATAAATACAGAGTTTTTCATTTTGCTTTGTTCTTCCCATATTAGCAAAGATTAAATTGCTAACTGGCTACGTCATGCCAATTACCAGAGTGTCATTTCATGAACGAACAGACAAAACTTTTTTTAAAAAATTGAACACAAACGAGCTACTGGATGGCTGCCACAAATCCTTTAGCATTTGGGCAGCAGATAGTACCAAGTCTATGGTGAATACCTATTCAAATTTGGACATGGATGTAAGTGCCTCACAGATGTCTGCTGATTTCTCACATCTCTTTTGTTTACGAATGGGTCAATAAAAATACCTGTGGAGTTTCTAGAATCTCCATGTTTTATACTAAGCAAAAGGGAAGATCCCAATCTCTGTAGCAGATGGAAGTGAAGGGCCATTATCACGAGGACCTTCTCCATTAAGACTAGATGTGATGGGCCTCAGAAGGGTTCACTCACCCCTGAGGATGGGGAATCAACGTGAACACTGCACCTTAGTTATAAAAGGCTTTGGACTTGGTAAGGCAACCATGCTTTAAAAGACCAACTAAGATCAGTTTTCAGATCGGAACCAGCAGAGCCATCGGGTTCATCAGTATAGCCAATTTGTGAAGCATCAAACAGCCAAAATATTTAACATGTTTCAGTTTCAAAGTTTACCTCAGGATCCATCTGTTGGATAGTTGACTGCATCCCCACATCCTGCTGTGAGCCCTTCACTTTCCAAGACTCTCACTTTGACCTTAAATCATTAAATCATTAAATCCATTCAAGAAACCACAGGTCTGCCACATAGAAGACTGAAAATCATAAATCAGAGACTGAATTAACTGTAATTTGTCAAAGTGCACTATCTTAATCCATATCTAATCTCTGTGCACGCGTGCATGACATTGACTTAGCTTGGGATATGTACTTAAGAATAAATAACCTATTCTAAACTCATGGAGGCTTATTGCTGATTTTTAAAAATTTGAATACGTACTTCATGGGTAAGAAAAGGCACACCTATTTCCGTATAAAACATACTGATTACAGGTGAGTAAGAAAGCAAATACACCCTGCCCATGACAGGATATGAAGGACTGATTATCTGAAAATGAACTCTGTTAAGTGCACTGAACCGAATTGTGTTGAGCTCTTCTCAAAGGATTGAAGTAACAGGACAATGGGGCTGGAACCCATGGCTTAGAAATTGCTGAAGCTGTCAGTTGGGACAAGTTTTTTCTGTGCCCTGTGATCTGTGCTTACCTGCTCAGCCTAGAAATTATAAAGGGTCTGAAGGCAGACGTTTTAAGTTTGCACGTTTATCAGAAAATGACAAGATTGAAAGCAATGCTGGCTTACCCATTTGAGGTTAATGGGGAGTAATATCCAACTGCATGTTTGACCGAATGCGCGAGTTTCTTGGTGGGAGAGTTAGATTAAAATTGCCTTCCAAAATATTACCTTCACCATTGGTTGCACTGTCCTTTTCTGGACTGACTCAGTTAATCCAGGCAAGTTGCAGGGTCAGATTTTCCGGCCGTTCACACCAGTGGGATTCTCTGGTCCCACTGCAATAAACAGAGATTTGGCTGAGTGCCAAGTTCTCCGTCCTCTCTGGCAGTGGGAGCATGAACAGCTAGTGAATTCCGGCTCCAGTCCTTCATCAGTCTGTTCTGTATTGTCTCGGGTGGAGTGGATTGAGGAATAGACATGGCCCAAGTGTCTGAATGCTAAAGTCGGGCAAAATGAACCACGTTTTCCGTTCCTGGTAAGCATCTTGCAATTCCTGCTAGAAGTTGCTTCATGGCATGTTGGGCGCGATGGAAACCGTGTATGGCTTCACCTTCGTGGCTGACTTCCAGCCAAAGACTTGTGTCGCGGGGGGGATAAAGGTGTGTAAAAAGCCTAGAAATGAAGCCAGGAAGCAACAGAAGGATTTGTTTTGCAAAGTGAAATCATAAGGCAGACAAGATAGCTCTCCTCAAGTCCCAAAAAAAGATTTGACTTTGACAGCATCAGGTAAGGTTGGCAAATGCTAAGGAAGAAAGCCACAGTGTAATGATACTTACAAATGTTCTGTAGTGGCTGGAATCAGAGTCTTAGACATGTCCCACTGCTGTGAGAATGGTAATGGGCAGGGCAGTGAATTCATTGGGCAATTTAAAAGTCTGTTTACCTCAGGCAAGAATTTCCCGTCTTGGGGCACACACTCAGCCTGAAAATCCTACCATTGGGCAGTGCTGTTACATGATCTCATGGGGCAGAGGAAAAATAGAAAACTGAAGGGGTCCAATAGAATCCTGTAAACAGATTTTTTTCTCCTAAATAATAACATTCACTGCCAGTTAAAGAATTTTCAAAGCACATCTTTCTTTTTAAAAAGTAAATTGGCATTCCAAAGTTACACAAAATTAATATTTTCCAAATTAATGATAAATAGTAAGTAACATTTGCATAACATATGTTTCAGGCATTTCCAACAAGAGAGAATTTAAGAACGTAAGATCTAGGAGCAGCAGTAAGCCATTTGACCCCTTGATTCTGCTCCACCATTCAATAAGATCATGGCTGATCTCTTTATGGACTCCGCTCCACTTATCCGCTCACTCTTTATAACCCTTAATCCCCTTACTGTTCAAAAATTTATCTATCCTTTCCTGAAAAAACATTCAATGACATAGCCTCAACTGTTTCGCTCAACAGGGCATTCCGTAGATTCACAACCCTTTGGCTGAAGAAGTTCCTCCTCAACTCAGTCTTAAATCTTCTACCAAATCTTCTAATTTGGGGCCATGTCTCTAGTTCTAGTTTTACCTGCCAGTGGAAACAACATTCCTGCTTCTATCTTATCTATTCACTTCATAATCTCATATATTTCTATTAGATCTCCTCTCATTCTTCTGAATTCCAATGAGTATAGTTCAAGTGTACTTAGTCTCTCCTCATAAGCCAGTCCTCTCCACTCCAGAACCAATCTGGTGAATCTCCTCTGCAATCTTTCCAGTACCAGTATATTATTTCTCAAGTAAAGAGCCCAAAACTATACACAGTACTCTGGGTGTGGCATCATTAACACTGTATACAGTTGCAACAGAACCTCCCAGTTTATAAACTCCATCCCTCTAGCAATATAGGGACAAAATTCCATTTGCCTTCTTAATTACCTACTGCACCTGCAAACTAACTTTGATTCATGCACAAGGAATCCCCCCCCCCACCTTGCCATCTCTCTGCACAGCAGCATGTTGTGCAAATTTTTACCGTTTAAATGATAGTTTATTTTGCTGTTATTCCTATCAAAATGGATGACCTCACATTTACCAATATCGAACTCCATCTGCCAGTCCCTTGCCCATTCACTTAAGCTGTTTATATTCCTTCGCAGACTTTCCGTGTCGTCTGCACACTTTGCTCTGCCACTCATCTTAATATCATCTGAGAATTTTGACTCACTACGCTTGGTCCCCAACTCCAAATCATCTTTGTGAATTGTAAACAATTGTGATCCCAACACTGGTTGCTGAGGCACACCACCACCAGTCACTGATTACCAACTGGAAGAATATTCATTTTCCCCCACTCTTTGCTTTCTGCTAGTTAACCAATCCTCTATCCATGCTAATATATTACCCATAACACTGTGCACCTATATCTTATGCAGCAGCCTTTGGTGTGGCACCCTGTCAAATGGTTTCTGGAAATCCAGGTATGCTACATCCACAGGTTCCCCATTGTCCACCATGCATGTAATGTTCTTACAGAATTCCACCAAATTAGTTCAACATGACCTGCCCTTTATGAACCCGTGCTGTGTTTTCCCAGTGGGACAATTTATATCCAAATGTCTCGCTATTTATTCTTTCATGATAGATTCAAGCATTTTCCTTACTATAGAAGTTAAGCTGTTCAAGGAAGCTATCGTAGATATATTTATGAACTCCTCCTTTAAGACTGTCTTGACCAATTGACATATAGGTTAAAATCCTCCGTGATAATTGCTGTAACATTTTTCGATGCATCTGTTATTTCTTTGTTTATTTCTCACCCCAGCGTGATATTACTTGGTGGCCTATAAACCACATCTATCAATGATTTTTGTCTCCTTCCTATTTCTAACTTCCACCCAAATGGATTCAACCTTGTTTTCCACAGAAACTATATTATCTGTCACTACCACCCTGATGTCATCCTTCAATATCAGAGTTACACCATCTTACCTTCCTGTCTGTCCTTCCGCACAGTCTGATACCCCTGGATATTAACTCCCAGTCGTGGGAGACGTGGGGAACTCCCCAACCATCCTGCAACCGTGTCTCCGTAATGGCCACCAAATCATACTCATTAGTGATGATATGTGCCATCAACTCATTTATCTTGTTTCAAATGTTGTGAGCATTGAGAACTATTGAGAACTAGCAAAACTACCTTTATGCTAGTTTTTGTGCTTTTTGAGTCCTAACACCTCCATTAATAACATCTCCTGAGTTCTCCTTTCTTGTAACCTTTTTCCTGATTTTTTTTTTACCATCGCCCCTTGACATTCAGTAGTATTACCATCGCTGAGTACCCCACCATCAATACTCCAGGGTTACCACCATTGACCAGAAGTTGAACTGAACCAGCCATATAAATATTGTGGCTACAAGGGCAGGTCAGAGGCTGGGAATTCCATGGCAAGTAACTCCCCTCCTGACTCCCAAATCTTGTCCACCACTTTTAAGGCACAAGGTATTCTTCATTTGTCAGGATGAGTGTAACACCAACAACACTGAGAGGATTGTGGGGCTGGAGGTGATTATAGAGATAAGAAAGGAGCACAGCATCTGGGAACCTAAAGTTGGGCATTTTAAAATCAAGACACTGTTTGATTGGGAGCCAGCATAGGTCAGTAAGGTCTCTGGTTTGTGTGGCGAATGGGATTTGCTGTGAGTTAAGATATGGGCAGCAGAGTAATGGATGACCTCAAGGTCACAGACCTCCAGTGCACATGTAACCCTCAGAAATTTCCATATAGTTGGAGCTGCCCTTTTACTCTAATTAGAAATACAAAAAGATCTCCTTGGTATAGGTGTTTATTTATATAACTGTTGTTATTTAAGTCTAAACTATTTCGATGTAATTAAAGTACACTAATATTTTTCAATTTGCCCTGCAAAGCAAATTAACCAAAAATGTTTTATTTAGTCAGCTTATTAAGAACCACTGAGACCATTAAACACAAAGACTGAAATATTTAGATACACGACCTAGAAACTTAACTTGGAAACTTCAAGCTCAATAATTCTACTTCTCCCTCCCTTGCAACTATTGCCAAATTCTTAGCTTCGACTTTGTTTGCCATTTATCCAGAAGTAATTCAGTTCTATTTAATTTCCCATCACACCCTAACCACCTCTTAGGTTCTCCATCCCAAAAGCAAGTGATTCCAAAGATCACTGCAATTTTCAGGCTAGATTAATCAGCAAGTGAGGAGGAATGTGTTATAGACTGGATGGAATTGGAGCATTTTACACAGCCATTTGAGCCAGACAACTCCTGGTCTGCATATGTTTTCAATCACCATGATATAGAGCTAAGAGTTGCATTTTAATTACATGCTTAAGGCAATATTGATGTCCATCTGCACCAAGATCTCAACGTTCTCCAGTGGTGCTGTGCAGTTTTCTATTGAAGATTCTGAATTGTGGGTCTAGTCAGAGTGCCTTATCCAAGAATTCCTGAATTTTGGACCAAAGACCTGCTTCCAAACGGGATCAGCTTGAGCTCGAAGGTAGGCAGCAGGCTGCTGCCCACCATGATCCAGTACACATTCTTGTCCACATCTTGGTTCCCCCATTGTGGCACATTTGGCTATTGTTGTTCAGGAATAATTACTTGGTTGAAAAGCACTTTGGGATGACATGATTAAAGTACAATTTAGTGTGAATTCTCTCTTAAAACTGCAATAACCCTGTGTCTGGTGCTATGTGCATTACAGAGACATTGTTTCTGTGTACATTTATATGATCATACTCTGCGTATTGATAGAATGCGATAGATGCTAGAACAGTTCTTTATTCCTACATGACAAACAACATTTGTTTATTATGGGGATCTATATCATGTGTGAGGACAAGATGAAGAAACTAAATTATAGGATGATAATTGAATTAAGTAATAGGAAAAAAGTGGGCTTACTGAGGGATATTCGGACCTGTATCACTGATTATCTGTATGGTTTAGAGTGCGTTTAGCACACAGTTGCTCTCAGTAATTTCACTCGTGATGATCTTCTCAGGCTTGATCAATGTCAAATCCTAAACGTGTATCTTAAGTATTGCTTTGTACAAGTCAGCTGTGTTTCTGGAATCATAGAATCCCTACATGACAGAAGGAGGCCATTCAGCCCATTGAGTCTGCACTGGCAACAATCCCCCTCAGGTCCTATCCCCGTAACCCCATGTATTTACCATGCTCATCCCCCTGACACTAAGGGGCAATTTATCATGTCCAGTCCATGTAAACTGCACATCTTCGTGTGTATATTTTTTAACTTTTGAGGTGAATGTTGGCACCATGAGCTGAGCTGGTGAGTTGGAGGTGGGACAGAACTTCCATCAAAGACATCTATGAGCTCAAAACTCTTAGAGCAAAGTTTTCTAATAGAAGCAAGATGATTTCTCCAAAAAAAAACAGCCAGTGGAGACTCTGTATAAAAGCTGGGACTTGTGGTGTCACTTTATGCAGCTGTTTCCCTTTGCTGTTGCTAGTGCGACGTAAAATGACTTAGTGAGTTGTGTAACCAAGACTGAAGTACCATCAGATGATGTGGTCTCAGCCGAGGCTGTGCCGGATACTCTATTAGAGTTTTCTGGTGTCTTGGCTAACATCAATGCCTCAATCTGAACCAAAATAGAAACTGATCAATAGAAATTTCCCAATTGTGAGATCTTTCTGTGCATAAACCTACTGGCACATTCGCCTACGACAATTCAAAAATAATCAGTTGTTTGCAAAGTACTTTGGGATATCTGAAAGACATTTAAGAACTATTTAATGCAAATTCTCTCTTTGAACTTCAGTATGCTAGTGTGTGGTGCAGTGTGCATTACAGAGACTGTGCACACATTTCTATAATTATACCGGTATAATGCTGTAACAGTTCTTTATTATTACAAAACTGAAACACTTTTGAGAGATTTACACACTTTTACGAATGAAGCTGTCCACTTCCTCCCATCCATCTGCCTTGTTAATTCAAATGAATAGGTCACATATATTTTAATTTCACCTCTACTGGCAGTGTCAGTGAGGACCGTGGAGAGAGAGTGCTCGATCAGTCACAATGAGTGAAGTGGTTTAACCAGTGCACTCAGTGAGATTGTATAGATGGAAAGGCTGTACTGTGTCAATAAGTCCACACACCATCAGTAGAATGATTTAACCAGTGCTCTTGATGAGACTGTATGGACAGCCTGTTCTGAGTCAGTCAGTTGACATGCCACCTGTAGAGTGGTTTAACTCATGCTCTGAATGAGGACTTCAGTGTCACGGATTTGGCAAACAATTTAAAAGTTGATTTTGCATTGTTGTTCTCTGCTTCTCCTTCATAGCAAGAATTCTGTTCCAAATGCAGTTATCAAATGCCTGAATATAGGTCAGAGAATCCACCCAGAATGTTAAAGTAACCTATTATCAAAGAGAACCTCTGCCTGCACAGACCTAAGCAAGTTACCCTTCTTGTATCAGTGAAATTTCCTGACGATTAATGTTGTGGAAGTATATATGGACTTTAGTAAGGCTTTTGATAAGGTGGCCCATGGAAGACTTCTACAGAAAATGCAGATGTGTGGAATAGAGGGTGATTTAGCTAATTGGATTAGAAATTGGCTGGCAGATAGAAGACAGAGGGTGGTGGTTGATGGGAGATATTCATCGTGGAGTTCGGTGACGAGTGGTGTGCCTCAGGGGTCTGTTTTGGGGCCCCTGCTGTTTGTAATTTTTATAAATGATCTGGATGAGGGTATTGAGGGATGGATCAGTAAATTTGCAGATGATACTAAAGTTGGTGGTGTGGTAGATAGTGAAGAGGGGTGTTTTAGTTTACAGAGTGACTTGGACAAGTTGCAGAGCTGGGCCGAGAGGTGGCAAATGGAGTTTAATGTGGAAAAGTGTGAGGTAATGCACTTTGGCAGGAACAATAAATGTGTAGAGTATAGGGCTAATGGTAGGGCTCTTAATAGTGTTGAGGAACAGAAGGATCTTGGTGTATGTGTCAATAGATCCCTGAAAGTAGGCAGTCAAGTGGATAAAGTTGTTAAGAAGGCATATGGAGTCTTAGCTTTTATTGGTAGGGGGATTGAATTTAGGAGCCGCAGCATCATGTTGCAACTGTACAAAACTCTAGTGCGGCCGCACTTGGAGTATTGTGTGCAGTTCTGGTCCCCACATTATAAGAAAGATGTGGAGGCATTGGAGAGGGTACAGAGGAGGTTTACCAGGATGTTGCCTGGTATGGAGGGCAGGTCCTATGAAGAGAGGTTGAAGGATTTGAGGTTGTTTTCGTTAGAAAGGAGGCGGCTAAGAGGGGATCTTATTGAAGCATATAAGATGATTAGAGGTTAGATAGGGTGGACAGTGATAGCCTTTTTCCTAGGATGGAGAAAGCTAGCACGAGGGGACACAGCTTTAAATTAAGGGGTATGAGTTATAGGACGGATATCAGAGGTAGGTTCTTTACTCAAAGAGTGATTAGGGAGTGGAATGCCCTGCCTGCAGCTGTTGTAGATGCGCCAAGTTTGGTGGCGTTTAAGAGGTTAGTTGATAAGTATATGGATGAGAAGGGAATGGTTTAGTTAGGAGGGGCATTGCTTTTTATTTTGGTCGGCACAACATCGAAGGCCGAAGGGCCTGTTCTGTGCTGTATTGTTCTATGTTCTATGTTTGTGGGCAACAATCTCAGAGGGACTTCACTTGACCTCCTTATTTGCATCTAAAATAGGCTGAGGCCGAAGAAATGGGCTATATGTGCAACTATTATTATAGGGGATGAGAGAGGGGTGAGAAAATCCATACAGTCCTTGCCACATTAATAACATTACAATGATAGTAAGTAGCCAATGTACTTTGGACTGAGAGTCTGGTCCAGGAATGTCATTTGTAATAAACATTTTGGGAAGAACATTTTTATAAGAGGGGTAAATGTTAGGCATCATCTGCTGGGAAGAATAGGAAAGATACAATATCAGGGATGTCCCAAGTAGATTGAATTCATCAAATAATATAAATTGGAGAATATTGTGCTAGGAGGATGTGTTTGATGGGCTAACTGAGCTTTATAGAATCCCTATAGTAGAGAAGGAGGCCATTCGGTCCATCAAGTCTGTACTAACCACAATCCCACCCAGGTCCTACTCCCATAACCCTCATTTACCCTGCTAAGTGCCCTGACACCAAAGGGCAATTTAGCATGGCCAATCAACCCAACCACACATCTTTGGACTGTGGGAGAAAACCCATACAGACACAGGAAGAAAGTGCCAACTCCACACATTTAGCGACCCAAGGCTGGAATTGAACCTGGGTCCTTGCAGGGCTAACCACTGTGTCGCCCTAAATATCACATTATCTCTGATTGTGCTATGCTTGGCGATAACCCTGCATTTGGAGGAAAGCTGATCTACTTTCTGTATTGGTGAAAGAATTTTACTGTTACTTCATCAGTAAAACATGACACTTTCCGTCCAAATGGAATACTGGTCAGCAAAGTCAATGATACATTCCATTATCGAGACAAATGGATCTTCAGAACTACAGGGATATAAGAATTAGGAACACGAGTAGACTATTTGGTCCCTCAAACCTGTTCCACCATCATAGTTGATCTGATTTGATTATGGCCTCAACCCACATTAACCTTGACTCCATTACCAATCAAAAGTGCTGCATAACTGAAGTCATTTATTTCCTGAAAATATTGCTTATTTATTGTTCATACTCTAAAGCTTAAACTTCATACTGGTGGAAGGATAGTTGGAGGGCATTTAATATTAAAAGTTGATGATGCTTACCGTCATAAGTGCCATGCAATCAGACAAGATTTCACATTGTGATTGGATGAAGGCTCTTATCTTGTGTCTCATGCTCGAGTACAGCATGCCCATGGATAGAACAACTCATAAAATAACTCATTAAGAGAGATCATTGCCCTTCTATTTATATAATCTGGGCTTCAATTTGTTATCTGTTCTATATTTAGAACTGCCAGATAACATTTTATTACTTGTCCTGTTATTCATGTGATATTGTTAGATACAGTGATAACGTGCCATTTGCTGAAGGTTATGAGAGGCCTGGCTGATATCAGTGACACTTCACATCCTGTTTATTAAGAAACCTTATGGAAGAGCCAAAGCCAACAGCCTAGGGCATCATGAAAATTAAAAACGGTGGGAGGAAAGAAGATAAATACGCCAAGCTTCTTGGAAGACAGTGGCAAATTCTAGAGTGTATGACATTGCTCATGTATGTGGGCAATGTTTTGATGTTCAATTAGGTACTGGTACCCATATATTTCACACCCCCCCCCCCCCACCCTGCCCTCCTCCGCACTCTCCATTCAATTTATTGTTTTTTCTTGCTTTATTTCCCTCTGGAATTTGAACTGATGGGAATATTCCCATCTAAGTTCATCCAATAATAGATACTCTCAGATACTCTCAACTTTTTATCGACGCACCAGACAGAAATTCATTTATCAATGAAAGATCAAAGTAATGAGAATTTCCATTTTGCTGCAGTCAGGTAATTGTAGGTAGAATGTGTTTGAAATTGTGTTGGTTAGTTTATAGGCTTCAAGTCCTCTGCATTCAAAGAGTTTACCTGAACCAAAACTATTGGCAGAATCTTATCATTTCAATGTGAAGGGCATGGATAGACTAGTGACAAACTGAATCTCAAACAACCATAAAAGATGCATAAAACACACAGGCAAATGGCTTTAGGTGTAACTCGTGTTTTAAATTCTTCAATTATTTGTACTGCCATGGCGAATATCAACCGAGAATTATATTCAGATAACCTGAGATACTTTCTAGTTGGGCAGAGGACTCTTGCAATTTCAGGAACTAAGTATCCATGGTGTGTTATTGAATCATTTTCAGAGGATTATGTTTTAGATGGGCTTCCTTTATCCAACTAAAGCCAAAATCACCAAGATCATAAAGCAATCATCTGCAGAAACATCTCTGAGTGCCAATGACATTTAGGGCAGCAAAGTGGTAAGCACTGCTGCCTCATAGCGTCAGGACCCAGGTTCAATTCCGGCCTTAGGTCACTGGCTATGCGGAGTTTGCACTTTCTCCCTGTGTCTGCATGGATTTCTTCCAGGTGCTTCGGTTTCCTCCCACAGTCCAAAGATGTGCCAGTGGATTGATCGGCCATGCTAAATTGACCCTAGTGTCAGCGGAATTAGCAGGGGTAAATATGTGGGGTTATGGGAATAGTGTCTAGGTGGGATTGTGTTTGGTGCCAATCTGATGGGCTGAATAGCCTTCTGCATTGCAGAGATTCTATGATTCTACATTCCACCTGAGACATTCAAGTATGCTAGAAAATTCATGATCCTCTTCTGTTCAATCTGGAACCAGCTCATTGTGCCCCACAATTACTAAGATGCTTTTATAACTTGCAAGTCCATCTATGATAATTGACAAGACATTTCACTTCTCTCCGAGGATTCTAGAAAGGATTATTCCCAACAGGATTCAGCATACCTGGGATCACGGGGTGATCTTTGCTCTGGATGAGGGACAATCAACATGATGTTTGCTGTGCTTTAGAAATCACATGAATAGAAAAGGACCTCTCCATGGTGTTTATTGATCTGACCATGGCCTTCAACAACACAAAGCAGGAAGGCCTATAGAAGATGCTGTACTAGTATGGCTGCCTTGAAAAGATGATCAGGATCATCAGCTTATTTCATAATGGCTAATGTGATTCAGACTGTTGCCTCATTAGATGCCTCTTCTGCCACCAATTATTACCCAAGGCTGTATAATTTTATGCTGCAGTTCTGTTTGATGTCTACTTTTCAGTCATATTCTTGTATACGCTCAAAGATCTCAACATTGGACTTCACATTCAGTTCAGGACAGATGGCCAACTCTTAAGTCGGCTTCAAGACTTGCAAAAGGACCACAGACTAGCTACTAAGTGAACTGTTATTTGCCAATGACCCTGTTTTCACAGTGCACATTCTGGAGAACGTCCAGTTACTTGTTTGTTCACTTATTTCAAAACTCTGAATGCTTCAAGCTTACAATAATTCCAATTTCTCCCTGGGCACAAAAACTCCAAGACCATGTTGTCAAAATCAGCCATACACACCTGAAGTCAGTTCAAACGTTTGACTATTTTGGAAGTATCCTCTCCAACAACGCCACATTGGATGACAAAATTGCCATTGCCTTGCAAAAAGGAACTCAGCATTTGGAAATCTCACCAGGAAAGTTTGGAACAAGCATGGAGCTTGTCTCAAAACAAGAACAATGTTTACTGCTCAGTGGTTCCCACATCATTTCTTCATAGCCATGAGTCATGAAAAGGCTATAGACCTGGCATGAAGTAACTAGATGTATTCCACCCTCGCTGCTATTTACAGCATCAATTGGCAGAGCAAAATCCCTATCATTGAAGTTCATGCAAAGTATCACATATGTGATATTAAACCCTGCTTTGTAAGGCCGACCATATGGTTTCCATGGAGCATTCCCATGTACCAAAGATGATATTCTACAGCCGGCTGACCATAGAAATCCATGAACAGTACCTCCCAAACTTCGATACAAAGACATTCTGAAAGCCAATCTCCAAGCCTATAATTTGACCCCCAATACTATTGGCAAAATCGATGCTCAACAGATCCATATGGAGAAATCACTTGACGTCTAACAGTCTTGAGTAATCTCAATATTTGAGGAGCACTGAGTCAACAGAACAAGCAAACAAACTGCAAAGCCAGTCCCATCTGACCCTGTGACAGTGTCTTCATATGTAATATTTGCAGTCAGATCTGCAAATCAATATTTGAATTAACGCCACATATGAGATGACTGCAAACTAGCCCATTAAGAGCTCGCCACCTTACTAAATACTTTATACCTGAGTATGAAGGACAACACACATCGTTGTTAATTGTTATCCTCTATCTATTTAATTATCTAAGCCTCAATCTTCTGGAGTTCTAATCATCGGAATAGAATATATGCCCCAAGATATTCTTTGGAACCCCACAGAAATCCTAGTGCACTGATTCAATGGAAATTTTCAGGGAAGTTTGGATGTCTAATGGCCAATTCCCCTATCCCTGGCATCCTTTACAAAAATCTCCGGACGGGCTTCTCAAGTCTTCGGCAGGATCTTCCCACTGATGCGACCCCTTACCGACGTGAGCACTACCCCAGGTTTCCCAGTGGTGGGATGGGTGCAATGGGAAATCCCTTTGTCAGAGGTGGGACAAAAAGAACCTGCCAATGTGGACTGCCTCCTGTTGCTGAGAAATATGCCTTACATTAACATGGCAATGACGTTACTATGAAATTTCCCTAGTTGCCACACTCTGGCGGCTGTTCAGGTACACCGAGGGAGAACTTGGCATGGACAATGCATCTAACCAGCACTTCTTTAGACTATGGGAGTACCCAGAGGAAACCCACGGTGTACGCTCAACAGAAACAGTCACCCAAGTCAGAAATTTAACTCGGTCACTGGAGCAGCACTACTACTCACTGTACCACCATGTGATCAGTTTAATTAAACTGAAGACAATAAATCATCAAAAAGAGTTTGATTCAAACATTGGCATTTGAAGTGGTGATGGGCAACTTTAAGACGAGATTTCAGAGAATAACATGAATACAAATTTGCATTTGAAGATAGCATGAAAGATCATTATATCCTAGGAAAGTGCACTTCCAAGGGCAGTTAAGAACAACAGGGTTTACAGATAAAAGAGAAAAAAACATATTTGGGGAAGTGTAAAACATGGTGTGGGTAGAGAGTGGTCATGTGATGCCATAAGGAAAATGCTGGGTTTAGAGAGAGCCAAGATAGAAGCAAAATGAACTCTGGAAACCTTCAGAAATGTGCTTGTCTTTTCTGGAACAAACCTTGGGATTTTCTTTCTCAACTGAGAGAGGGAGAAGCCTTGTGAAATGCTTCCACAATAGCAACAGTGAAAGTCCATTGGTAATTTTTCTGGAATCTTTATAGATTAGTAATCCATAGTAATTAGAAACAGGAAAGGAGAGGTCACCCTGTTGGCAGTCTTTTATAGACCTCCTAAAAGTTCTAGAGAAGTTGAGGAAAGGATTGCCAAGTCAATTCTGGTCAGGAGTGAAAGTAATAGGGTAATTGTTATGGGGGACTTTAACTTTACTAATATTGATTGGAATAGCTATAGCTCTAGCTCGTTAGAGGGGTCAGTTTTTGTACAAAGTGTGCAGGAAGGTTTTTGACTCAGTATGTAGATAGGCCAACTAGAGGTGAGGCTACATTGGATTTGGTGCTGGGCAATGAGCCAGACCAGGTGTTAGACTTGGAAGTTGGTGAACATTTTGGTGCTAGTGACCACAATTCGGTTACGTTCACCTTAGTGATGGATAGGGATAGGCATGAAGCTGGGGGCAGTAGTTATAGCTGGGGGGAAGGGTAATTATGAGGCCATCAGGAGAGAATTAGGGTGCATAGATTGGACTAGGAAACTACAGGGACTGGGAACATCTGGAATGTGGAGCTTTTTCAAGGAGCAGCTGCTGCGAGTCCTTGATAAGTATGTCCCTGTCAGGCAAGGAGGAAATGGTCGAGTAAGAGAACCTTGGTGTACGAAAAATGTTGATTTGCTGGTTAAAAGGAAAAAGGAGGCTTATGTCAGGATGAGGCTTGAAGGCTCGGTTAGTGCAATGGATAGCTATAGATTAACCAGGAGGGAGCTAAAGAGTGATGAGGAGAGCTAAGAGGGGACACGAGAAGACTTTGGCTGATAGGATTAAGGAGAATCCTAAAGCTTTCTTTCGATATGTTAAGAATAGAAGATTGGTTAGGGCAAGATTAGGGCCAGTCATAGACAGCAGTGGGAAGCTGTGCGTGGAGCCTGATGAGATTGGTGAGGCACTGAATAAATATTTCTCTTCGGTATTCACGCAGAGTGCTGGAAATGTAGCTGTGGAGAGCACTGAGGTACAGGGTTGCAAATTGGGGAGTATTGTAGTAGATAGGGAGGATGTGTTAGAAATTCTCGAGGGTTTGAAGATGGATAAGTCCCCTGGGCCGGACGGGATTTACCCTAGGATTCTCTGGGAGGCAAGAGAGGAGATTGCAGAGCCTCTGGCTCTGCTCTTCAGGTCGTCGTTGGTTACAGGTGTGGTTCCGGAGGACTGGAGGATAGCGAATGTGGTCCCATTGTTCAAGAAGGGGAAGAGAGACCTTCAGGGAATTATAGGCCAGTGAGTCTTACTTCTGTTGTGGGCAAAGTATTGGAGAGAATTATTAGGGATAGGATTTATAGTTATTTAGAGAGAAATGAATTGATTGGGGATAGTCAGCATGGTTTGTGAAGGGTAGGTCGTGCCTTACTAACCTTATTGAGTTTTTTGAAAAAGTGACCAAAGAGGTGGATGGGGGTAAGGCAGTTGATGTGGTATATATGGACTTTAGTAAGGCGTTTGATAAGGTGGCCCATGGAAGACTTCTGCAGAAAATGCAGATGTATGGGATAGAGGGTGATTTAGCTAATTGGGGTAGGAATTGGCTAGCAGATAGAAGACAGAGGGTGGTGGTTGATGGGAGATATTCATCGTGGAGTTCGGTGACAAGTGGTGTACCTCAGGGGTCTGTTTTGGGGCCCCTGCTGTTGTAATTTTTATAAATGATCTGGGTGAGGGTATTGAAGGATGGATTAGTAAATTTGCAGATGACACTAAAGTCGGTGGAGTGGTAGATAGTGAAGCGGGGTGTTATAGTTTGCAGAGGGACTTGGACAAGTTGCAGAGCTGGGCCGAGAGGTGGCAAATGGAGTTTAATGTGGAAAAGTGTGAAGTAATGCACTATGGCAGAAATAATAAATGTGTAGAGTATAGGGCAAATGGTAGGATTCGTAGTAGTCTAGATGAACAGAGGGATCTTGGTGTGTATGTGCATAGATCCCTGAAAGTAGGCAGTCAAGTCGAGAAGGTTGTTAAGAAGGCATAGGGAGTCTTAGCTTTTATTGGTAGGGGGATTGAATTTCGGAGCCGCAACGTCATGTTGCAACTGTACAAAACTCTAGTGCGGCCGCACTTGGAGTATTGTGTGCAGTTCTGGTCCCGCATTATAAGAAAGATGTGGAGGCATTGGAGAGGGTACAGAGGAGGTTTACCAGGATGTTGCCTGGTATGGAGGGCAGGTCTTATGAAGAGAGGCTGAGGGATTTGAGGTTGTTTTCATTAGAAAGGAGGCGGCTAAGAGGGGACCTAATCTAAACATATAAGATGATTAGAGGTTTAGATAGGGTGGACAGTGATAGCCTTTTTCCTAGGATGGAGAAAGCTAGCACGAGGGGACACAGCTTTAAATTAAGGGGTGATAGTTATAGGACGGATGTCGGAGGTAGGTTCTTTACCCAAAGGGTGGTTCGGGAGTGGAATGCCCTGCCTGCAGCAGTTGTGGATGCGCCAAGTTTGGTGGAGTTTAAGAGGTTAGTTGATAAGTATATGGAAGAGAAGGGAATGGTTTAGTTTGGAGGGGCATTGCTTTTTATATTGGTCGGTGCAACATCGAAGGCCGAAGGGCCTGTTCTGTGCTGTATTGTTCTATGTTCTATAAGGATAGTTGCCTGAAAAAAGATGAGTTTAGCTGAGCAGAAATATTTTGGGAAATAATTGCATGTCTACTTTTAACTGTGTAAGTGTAATCTTGTATATTTAAATTTTCTTCCCTGTTTGTTAATAAATGTTTTAATTTAGTATGTAAAATCTCCACAGTGATATTGGAAGTCTTGCTCCTGACTTTAATCCATACGTCTTCTTGTAATAAAACAGTAAATTACAAATTGTAGTAATAGTGTGATCAAGTTTCCCTTTGGGACTAGGTCAACCCAGCAATTACCACCTGCCATATCATAACAAATGAAGACAAGTTGGAATTTGTTTACAAGAGTTTGGATGTCCAGGGAGAAATAAGATCAGTTGAGTCATTTGGCCTATTTATTGTATTGGTGTTAATAGGTTGCAGGACAAACCACAGTTGGATCAAAGCAATGTTCAAAGCAGGTTTGAAATAAAAATAGTTGCTGAAAAAACACAGCAGATCCGGCAGTGTCAGTGGGAAGGGAAGCCGAGTTAACATTTCGAGTCCAATATAAGTCTTCTTTGGGACTGGGAGCAAATTTGCCAACATTCTCTGCTTGAACCACAGTTGGATATTAATTCAGAATGTAAGGAGAGTTTCAAAGACAATTTATACCCAGTTGAAACCTGAACAGGTCACACCATTACCAAGTTGGTTTTCAGGAAAACTCTACTTGCATTTAATTGGATAACTGGAGTCTTGATTCTTAAATTAACAGAAACTTAAACTTTCACCAGCGTCTGTGTTGCTGAACAATTGGTGATAACAACTCTGTGAGACCTGTTGATGCAATTAAATTGAGTGCACAGTACAAAAGCAGGCCATTTAATCGACTGGTCTATGCCAGTGCTTTCTGCTCCACGTCAACTTCCACCCAATCTACTCGATGTAAAGTTATCAGCGTAACCTTCTATTCCCATCTGCCTTCAGTTTATTCTGCTAACCTTTAGTTTGCCTCAACCAAAGATGCGGTCACAAGTTTCACATTTTCAATATCTCTGGCTAAAGAAGTTTCTCCAGGATTCCTGATTGGATTTATGAATGGCTAGCTTATACTTGTAGCCTGCAGCTTTGGTCTCCAGAAACATCTCTACTTCTACCCTATCAACCCACTTCATAATTTTAAAGATCTTTCTCCAGCCACCCCTAAGTCCTCTTCTATACCCGTTATACATCTATGACTGTGTGGCCAAATTCCCCTCCAAGTTAATTTTCAAGTTTGCTGATGACACCACAATAGTGGGTCGGATTTCAAGCAATGACGAGATGGAGTATGTGAAAGAGATAGAGAATCTGATGAACTGGTGCGATGACAATCTCTCCCTCAGTGTTAACAAAATGAAAAGGGATCGTAATCAACCTCAGGAAGAGAAGTGGAGGACATGGCCTGTACTTGGTTTCATATCATCCAGTTGACTTCCATTACCTATGATACTGTTGTCATTATTTGTCCTTACTTTAATAGAATTGTCTAGTTGGACCCCCTAATAAATTTATCATTATTTCTAAATCGATTTCACAAAAAAATTGTTATAATATTAAAATCAGTTTACACTGCTCACAAAAAGGAACATTAAACCAAACCAAAGGTCGTGAGCTTAGTTATGAAACTAACTGAGCCAACTCATTAAGACAAAATGGCGTGTCTGAGATCCAAGGCACTGTGGCTGCATATATGTAACTTCGGTATGTGTGAAAAATCATTTATCTCTAATATTAAAACTAAAACCATACTAAATTAAACTATGCTGTTCAATATCACATTTGCAATCTACAATCCATAATAGTATATTATAATTATTTTGTTTTAGTCTTTGCGCAAAATTTTTAGAGGTCTTCTGCAGTTGGTACATGTGATAGCTTCAGTCAGGCAAATGAGGATGGCCTGCTGGAGTATGAACTCCCTTACTGGGCCATCAATTAGGACTCAATCAGGGAACTTCATGTTCCCTATATAAAGCAGGTGTGTCAGTCTCTCTGCCTGCTGAAGTAGGAAACACACAGAGAGCGCTCGGTTGTATAGTATGTTTTGTAAATAAAGGAACTTTGGTGACCGGACTTTCATCTCCATGGATTTATTATAGTACAATTTTCAAATTACCTGAAAATTATGTGGAACACTTTAGAGATGTTTATATAACTAAAGCTATGGGGAACCTTGTTTGAAAAACGCTAGATTGGAGTTTTAAGATTCCTTGGAGAACACGAGGAGACTGATAACTTATTATGTAATTAATATTAATAATAAAGGCTGATTTTTGATAACGCATATTGCAATTATTATATCGAGATATGGTGAAATAGAATAATAGCTTGACAACGTTGACGGCTGGGAATGGGAGATTGCAGCTCACCGGGGTTGACTGAACAACCTGGGCTATTTTCTCAAGAAATGATAAAACGTCCTTAAAAGTATGAAGAGGTTCAATAAGGAAAGGCATAGAGAAGGTACTTGTGGGGGTAGTTTAAGATGAAGGAATCTTAAACATAACGTAGTCCGGGTTCAAATCCTGCCACGGCAGATGGTGGAATTTGAATTCAATAAAAAAAATCTGGAATTAAGAAGTACGAAGTAATGACAATGAGACCATTGTTGATTGTCTGAAAAACACATCTGGTTCACTAATGTCCTTTTAAGGAAGGAAATCTGTTGTCCTTACCCAGTCCGGCCTACTTATGACTCCAGAGCCATGACAATGTGGTTGACTCTCACCTGCCCTCGGGCAACTAAGGATGGGCAATAAATGCTGACCAGCCAGCAATGCCCATATCCCATAAATGAATAACAAAAAATTCAGAATTCAGGAGAAATCTCTCTAGTCACGAAGTCATGAGAATGTGGAATTTATCACCACATGGAGTGATTGAGGGGAATAGCATTAGTTAGATAAGTAAATGATGGAGAAAGAAATAGAAGGATATTTTGATTGGGCTAGATGAACTACTGTAACAGGAGGCACATATGGAACAAAGCTGCTGGTCATTTGAGCCAAGTGGCCTTTATGCTGTAAATTATATAGGATCCCACATGAAGCATTTAACGGTGAACAAAAAATGATTGACAACTGATGGAGGCACAGTGACTGATCTTCCATTGCTTAATTGTGCATTTGTATGATTTTATACAATAGTTTATATTCATCCTTTTTCATTTTGCTGTGATTGATCAAGAAGAAAATTAACATTCCCTTTCTTCTAACCTGTGTTTTCCATTCAAGAACCAGCTCATTTAAATATTTTAGACTTAGATCCTCTACGCATGCAATGTGGTGCTTCCATGTAACAAGGGCAACAATGGCTTAACATATTCTGCAAAATCAAATGTCACACAGCATTCCACATGCAGCAAGACATGGACCATATTCTGGATTGGTCTGGTTTTGTGGCAAGTAACATTTACGCCTTGTGAGTGCCACACAACGACTACCTCCAACATTCCAACCATCACCCCTTGATATTTAATGTATTATTGCCTCTTAACTCCTCACCACCAAAATCCTAGGCATTACCATTGACCTGAAACTTAACTGCCCCAGCCATATAAATACTCTGGCTACAAAAGTAGGTAAAAAGTCAGGCCTTCTGACGTAAGGAACTCCCTTCCCCTCCTCTCTTTCCCCAAAGCCTGTCCAGCATCTGCAAGACATAAGTTAGGAATGTGATGGAATACTCTTCACTTGCCTAGGTGACTGCAGCTCCAAAAACACTCAAGAAACTTAACATGCTTCAGGACAAATCAGCCATCTTGATTGGCACCTCATTCACCCACATAAATGTTCCCGCCCTCCATCGACACACAAGGTGGGATATTATGGCCTCACTTGGGCAGGACTGGAAATACCTTCCGCCCACCCCCCCAGGATCAATGGAGATTTCCATTGTCAGATGCTTGCCTGCTCTAATCCTGGATGGGCAAGTGGTAGAGTTCCATACACAATGTCACCGGTGTGCACTATCTCCAAGGTGCACTGTAGCAATTTGTCAAACCTCCTTTGAAACATGTAACTTCTACTATCTAGGAGGACTTGGGCAATAGATGCATAGGAATGCCACCATTTGCAAGTTTCCTTCCAAACCACACACTATCTTGACTTGGAAATATATTGCTATTCCTTCACCATTGTTGGGTGAAAATCCTGAAATTTGTTCTGAACAGCGCTGTGGATATAACCACATCATATGGACTGCAGAGGTTCAAGAAGATGTCTTCAGGGCAGTTAAGGGTGGGTGACAAATGTTGGCCTAGTCAGTGACGCCCATGTCCTGTGAAGAGATAATTAACAACAAAGGATAAATAGGACATCCTAGAAAGTCCCAGCAGGATGTTGGTGTTTCTGGGGTGTGTTCTTTACATCAGAACTGAAAGATAAGTTTATCTTTTAGTAAGAAAAGATTGTGGAAGAACAGAGATGGGTGATAGAATTCGTGACGCATGCCAAGTTAATGGGCTGTTCTTTTATCTGACAATATAAAAGCTTTCTCTCTCTGACCTTTGTGTGACCACCGCAGTATCAAAAGTATTGACGTACTTTAAAGCCACACATGCAGAGTTTATTACAGAGGCTGAGTCAGTTTGAGGAAGACAGCTGGTGCGTGCTGGAAGAGCTGCTCTTTATGGAGTTCAAGAATCTTCTTCCCTCGTAACTTGCATCCAAAATGTCAAAATGTCTGCTGCTTCCGTGGCAACTGGAGGCTAAATTATAGATATACGCACATGGCTTTGGTGCTGACAATGTTATCATAGAGATAACACCGTGGAGAAACAAGATCTGATTTATTCACACCTTTCTGCCCCCAGTCCCCCGCCAACCATTGTGTTGTCTTCTTTTTCTGATAAGTAACTGAATGATTATGTTGCACCCTCTGCATTTCTGTCCAAGCTGGTGGCCTCTAAGTCTTCATCCCAGGTTCCATTCTGACTTTCTGTTATTGGTTGTACAACTGTTCATTGATAATCATTCGTTAACTGAATAGAAAAATGACTGCAACTTCTCCTTTCAATTTTCTGCATAATTTTTCACCCCTCCTCCTGAATGCATGGGCTGCATGTTGGCATATGGTTCCATTGGCACAAGGCACCCTCTTGGCAGTAACTTGGTCATTTCGGCATGGTGGCATAGTTAGCACTGCTGCCTCACAGCGCCAGGGACCCTGGTTCGATTCCCAGCTTTGGTTACTGTGCAGAGTCTGCATGTTCTCTCCATGTCTGTGAGGGTTTCCTCAAGGTGCACCAGTTTCCTCCCACAGTCCAAAAGGCGTGCTGGTTAGGTGGATTGGCCATGCTAACCTCTCCTTCAGTGTACCCAAACAGTCAGCGGAGTGTGGCAACTAGGGGATTTTCACAGTAACTTCATTGCAGTATTAACATAAGCCTGCTTGTGACACTAAATTAAAAAACATTTTGGTCAGTTATTTGACCACAATGGCAGTTTTGTTTTGCAGAGCCAACAACGCATTGATGCTGTGGATTTGAGCAGAATTACAGAGAAGAGTCCCAACTTCTGGCTCATCCCACTACAGAAGTATTTTGAACTGAAGTATATCAGCAGATTATACAAGATAGAGACCATTGGACTTGTATCTACTACATATTGTGCTGGGTTTCAGAGCACACTAGTCCTGGGCCCAGCAGCAGGATAGAATTTTTAATGATCATTTATGATGGTCTTTACTCATATGAAAGTAACTATTTCCACTGAATAAATTTTGCACACGCTAGTCCCTGATGGGACAAGAAAAGAGAAAACAAAACGTTAGGCACTGGATCTTGATGTGGCATGTGTGTGCGTGAGAGTGTGTGTTCCTGCCCTACTAAAACAAATTGACTCTCAGAAAGCTACATAAGGACAGCATAGTGGCACAGAGGGCGGCAAAGTGGTTAGCACTGCTGTCTCACAGTGCCAGGGACTCGGGTTGCATTCCTGCCTTGGGTCGCGGAGTTTGCACATTCTACTCGTGTTTGCATGGGTTTCCTCCGGATACTCCAGTTTCCTCCCAGAGTCCAAAAGACATGCTGGTTAGTTGGCCATGCTAAATTCTCCCTCAGTGTGCCTGAACAGCTGCCAGAGTGTGGTGATTTTCACAATAACTTTGTTGCAGTGTTAATGTAAGCCATACTTGTGACTGAACTTTAAATAAATAAACTTTAAATTTTTCCTCTAGGTCAGATCTGGTGGTGGAATAATGGTCAAGAGTTTAACTCATCAGTAAGGGTGTAACTGGAGGGATTCACGTCTGTTTGCTCTTATATTTTGCTGTGAGACTTACCTAATCCATATCATCTTTTTCAGAATGGAAGCCTGCAGTGAGCCTGGCTGTCGTCAACTGTGCAAACTCAAAGAATTCACCTATCTGTCGAAGGTTTGCAGTGCTCAAGTACCCGACAATGAAGGTATGGGGTGTTGGTGATTTGTTTCCCAAGAAATTGCATAAGGGATAGAGTTAGTCCAGTTCCAGAAGTTAAAGTGTTCTGCTTGGATCTGAGAGAGCTTTTAAATGAAGTGGCATTTGTCAAATTCACCTGTAAACCTTGCATTAAACAGGAACTAAGCCTACCAAGTGTGAATTGAACCACAAGTTCAGTCACTTTTGACTGACACTGCAAGGGCTGTTCTCAATCAACTATGTGCAGTGGCTGAGTGCTTTCTGTCTAGTGAAAGAGAAAAGGTGTATGGGATTGAACCTGTTTTTCAGGAACCCTGCAGTTACTAAAATGCTCTTGGGATGGGTGGAGCCAGTATCTGTGAGGGTGAACACTTGCTCCTCTATACCAGAATTTGTTCAAATGGAGAGGTAATGTGCATGCAGGAGAGTGTCATCTTCACAGAAGGAGAAAATCAAGACTGCACTTGGGATCCCTGCCTCCTGAAGTGGCAGTGAAAGAGTTTTCAAAACTGCAGACGCATGTTTCACACAGCATAGAAGAGGATCAGTGTAGCTCATTGGTTGTGGACCAGCACTTCAATCCAGTTAAGCAGGTAACATTTCGCAGAGGTTGTTAGAACTGTAGCTGACCATCATTGCTCGGCAGAAGCTGGATTGCATGTGCGAAAGTATAGCTCATAATTAACCCTGTGAAAATAATGCCCATTTGCTCTTTTGAGAGTTATTGTGAAATTACCCTAGTCGCCACACTTTGGCATCTGTTCGGGTACATTGAGGGATAATTATTTAATGTAGCCAATGCATCTGTGGGAGGAAACCAGAGCACCTGGAAGAAACCCATGCAGACAGGGGGAGAATGTGCAAACTTCACACAGACAGTGACCCAAGCAGAGAATCAAACCTGGGCCCCTTGATGTGAGGTAGCAGTGCTAACCACTGTACCATCTCGCTGCCCACCCTGTGCTTCTGTGATCTCCTCCCACAATTGATAACTTAGCTTTGGGTTGAGACGAATCAGGATTCCAGCTGCTTTGCTCTGTTACTTAAATCCAGCTGAATAATGAACAATTGTTTGAATGGCTTCAGCAAAATGCCCCTGTTGAGCTGGAATGAGAATTTGGCTGCAGCTCAGCAGTTTCACTGAGCCCCTCTGCTCTCGGTGAAAAGCATATTTGCAGATTTCAAAATTGGCAGCGCAGGTTAGTGTTGGGAAAAACATAAACATTGCTAATATTTAACCTAGTATTAACTTAGCAGTGAAAGGTCAGGGATAAAGTCAGGTGTACCTCAGATCACTGGAGCCAGCCCTAATTTGGCGAAGCTTTTAACTGTGCAATTAGGCATAAATTGAGGTTTACCAATTACCGTACCTACTAATTGGATTTTATATAATAATTTCATAAAAGTGCGCACCGTTCACATGCTCCTATTCGGATCCTAACGTTTCATCTCATTACTTCCTGCCTTTCTGATCGAATAGCTCAGCTTGTCAATTCTCTGTTTGCAACTAGCTATTTATTCAACAGGTCAATGCGTCTAGTGTGCATTAAAAAGAGTTTGCATGAGTTCTGTTTTTGTGTGCCCATTATCATTTTCAGCCTATGCTGCTGGCAAGCTGCAGTGTGAAAAAGACAGCCAAATGGTGTAAGTCTCTCCCCGCTAATGTACAGCTCCTCGATCAGCATGCCTTCAGCTGGGCCTCCTCTTGGTAACTGGTTGCCTCATGCCCCAGACTAAAGCTTTAGAGGAACCAAGAGGAGGTTTGACCCTCTGGCATGCAAAGTGCAGGCCCAGTGACATGTGGACAAACCCTGGTGCTTTTGAACCAAACTCTCAGCCACGCCCCGCTGCCTTGGAAGGATTAAGGCGATAAACCCTGACAAATTTGAAGTGAACACAAGGGTGGATTGAGGTCAAAATATAGATATAGAACTCCTGCAACTAGCCGGTGTCAGACATGTGGTTTGCATTCCTCTAAACCCAACCTAGGATATCGCAAGACAACCCTGAGGTTTGGGCAGCTCAGGATCTGAATAAACTTGCCCAGACTTCTGCTCTGGCAAGGACACTCCAGTTTCATTGTTGAGCAATAACACGACAGGAGAGGCAAAGTTATGAGCCTAACTCAACTGGCAAACTGGTTCTTCCTGCTGTCTCTGATTAATATGTTACAAATCTCAGCATTAAAATTAATATTGAGAAAAACTTATTTGGAAAAGAGAACACCAAATTTTTAGTACATTTGAACATAAGAGTGTAAGAAATAGGAACAGAACTAAGCCATACTCAAGCCTATTAATTTGCCAATTAATGAGATCACAGCTGATTTGATTGCGGTCTCAACTCCACTTATTTCCATAACGTTTGACTCCGCTATAGTTCAAGAATCTGTTTATCTCATGCTTGAATGGAGCTTCAGTGTTCCAATGACTTCCAAAGATAAACACCCATATGAGAGTAAATTCCTCCTCTTCTCTATCCTAAGTGGGTTATCCTTTATTCTGAAACTGTGCCCCTTGTTCTACATTTCTCCACAGTATCTCTCAGCATCTACTCTATCAAGCCCACTCAGAATGCATTTTCCATAAGATCACTTCTCATTCTTTTACGCACAAATGAGTACGTAGCTAAATTATTAATCAGTAATAAGGCAGCCTTTTCATCACAATAATTAGCCAGATCTGCTTTCTCTGAACTGTCTCCAAAGAAAATATATCCCTCAAGTAAGGAAAGCTGAACTGTACACAGTACACGAGGTGTGGTCTCACCAATATTCTTTACAGTTGTGCTTGCTCATCACTTTGAGTTTTATGCATAGAGACACCTAGTTCCCTCTACACCATAGCATTCTGGAGTCACTTTTCATTGAAATTATAGTTGGCTTTTCTATCCTTCCTTCCAGTGAATATGCTCTCTTTTATCCACATCATGAAGCATTCTGTCAAATCTTTGCTCACTTCTTTATTATCCCTTTGAGACTCTTTGACCGTAGTGTTATGGCCGTTCATGCCAGTTGGATTTTTCCATCCTGCTGCATAAACAGCAATTTGGCTGGGCGACAAATCTTCTGACCTCACTGCAGCAGGAACACGGTGTGAACAGCTGGTAAGATTTCATCCTTTGTGTCCTCTTCACAACTTGCTTTCATGCACATTTTTATATCATCAGCAACTTTGGTGTGATATATTCTCTCTCTTAATCCAAGTCATGAGTAAATAGTTGAGGCGACATTACTGATCACTGAGGCACACAACTAATATAGTTTGAAAACTAAAAGTCACCCATTTATCTGACTATATTTTCTGTTAGTCAGCCAATCCTCCAATCATGCTACTTCATTACCTCCTCATTCCACCATCCCTGCAACATGAGCTCCTATCTCATGTAGTATCCTTTTATGTGGGGTACACATCAAACTTCAGACAACCAGTTTAGCATACATTACATCTACTCATTCCCCCTCATCCGCCCATCTTGATAATCCTAAAAAACTCTTATCAATTTAGTGAACACAACTTCCCTTTCATAAAACCAAGCTGACTGTGCATGCATGATCATATTATAAATTTTCTAAATGTCCTCCTACCACTTCCTTAGTAATTGATTCAAGCATTTTCCCAATGGCAGATGTTAAGCAAACTAGCCTACATTTTCCTGCTTTTTGCCTCCCTCCTTTCTTGAGGACATTATTTCCAATCTGCTGGGACCTTTTCAAATCTGGGAAATATTGGAAGATTCACAGTCCCTTTGCATGCAAAATTTCATTCCTGCAAAGTCCACTTCTAGTTATTAGATAAACTGTGTCCCTTAGATTGAGATTCCCCAATCCAAGGGACATAGGTTCCCCAACCACAGAAATAGTCAGTGGACGGAAAATACCCGATGTCATAATATTTTGAAAAGTTTAACCAAATCACTGCTAAATCTTTGAAATTCCAGGGAATATACCTCAACTAGTAGCAATGAAAGGCAAGTGAAGGCAGTGTTTCAAATGTCACAATAGCTTGCAAGTTGGTCTGAATTTCCAAATATTCTCTTGTGTTTATAGCAGGGTTCTGAGAAATATTACTCACTGTAATGTAACTGTAGAGCTAAAGATGTCATTGTGACTTTTGGAAGGTATCTCTATCTTTGATCTGTTTCACTTAATTACAATTTTGTTTTATCTTTCCCTCAGTTCTTCAAAGCATTTTCAAAACCGTCCTTCAAAGGAAAGTACTTTGAAAATCATGGTTAGTACATTTCTATAATGACTTTTCTTCATCATTAGCATCCCCCATTCTGCTAATCAACTATTTGTACATTGCTAGCGCTGACTGTTTCTTTAGAGCTCTTTGGACTTCTATTTAGAGGGCAAGATATGGTCACTGCAACTCTATGTTTAAACAGTGTGTTGCCATTTCTGCTTGGGAATTGGGTTGTACCATGGCACTGACTTAGTGTCCAATAACAGTGTGTTTCCCTTAGTCGTGTCACTTTCCAAAGGAACTTTCACACCCTCACTCTTACACCTCCTTGCAGCATTAGAGGAGGAATTAGGAGGATATTCCAGCCTGTAGGAGAATCCTGCACTTCCCATCTCTAAAAGGCTTCAGTGAAACTCTTGAAATGTGAGAGTTGGCATCCAGTTAGGGTCCTAGAAATAGCAATTGATCATGGAGATCATCCATGACCTACTAACCTCAAAGCTGGAATTTTTTTGAGACATGGGTGGGGCCTGGGGTTGGTGGTGGAGCGGGGAGGCAACTGGAGGAGTGGCTAGGTATGGACAGATGAATCAGGATGAAAATTTTGAGCTGTCTGTACAGGGAAACTCACCTATGAATAACCTCCTCCCTCTCCCACATCCCCACCATTTGTGTTGGCACCAGCATCCTCTAATGCAGGTACCTGGGTTTTGAGTACACTGCTAGCTTTTTGGGGCAGTTCCATTTTCAATCCAGAAAGAGAGAGTAAGTAGAGCATGAGTTACATGAAACTCTTTATTCAAAACCACTTGGAGAGCCAAGGAACAAGGACTGAGAAAAGACAAGAGGACAATACACGCTGTAATGGACAACGCACACCTTCTTGAATCAGTGCAATCCCAAATACTGTAAGTACCCCAACAGAGCTGGGGGAGGGAATTCTAGGGTTTTGACCCACCAACAGAGAAGGAACAGCCAAATTGTTCCAAGTCAGAATGGTATGTGGAGGGAAATTTACAGATTAATATGTTCCCATGCATCTGCTGTCTTTGTCCTTCTAGGTGAAAGAGTTTGTGGGCTTGGAAGCAGCTTCAGTGAATTTCTACAGTGCACCTTATTTACGCGTCAGTGGTGAGGGAGTGAATATTTAAGGTTATGATAGACATAAATGTTGTTTATAGAACATAGAACATTACAGCACAGAACAGGCCCTTCGGCCTTCAATGTTGCGCCGACCAATTATGAAAAAAGCAATGACCCTCCAAACTAAACCATTCCCTTCTCTTCCATAAACTTATCAACTAACCTCTTAAACGCCACCAAACTTGGCGCATCTACAACTGCCGCAGGCAGGGCATTCCACTCCCTAACCACCCTCTGGGTAAAGAACCTACCTCTGATATCCGTCCTATAACTATCACCCCTTAATTTAAAGCTGTGTCCCCTCGTGCTAGCTTTCTCCATCCTAGGAAAAAGGCTATCACTGTCCACCCTATCTAAACCTCTAATCATCTTATATGTTTCAATAAGGTCCCCTCTTAGCCGCCTCCTTTCTAACGAAAACAACCTCAAATCCTTCAGCCTCTCCTCATAAGACCTGCCCCCATACCAGGCAACATCCTGGTAAACCTCCTCTGTACCCTCTCCAATGCCTCCACATCTTTCTTATAATGTGGGGACCAGAACTGCACACAATACTCCAAGTGCGGCCGCACTAGAGTTTTGTACAGTTGCAACATGACGTTGCGGCTCCGAAATTCAATCCCCCTACCAATAAAAGCTAAAACTCCATATGCCTTCTTAACAACCTTATGGACTTGACTGCCTATAGTTTATAGTTTAGAAACATCCTCAGATCCCCAAATAATTAGCTAAAATGTAGTTGAATGCAGAAAGCCAGAACAGGGGAGCAGTACCTAAATATTAGAACTTGGCTGTTCAGGATGATTTCAGGAAAAATGTCTTCACAGAAAAGGTTGTGGCTATCTGGAGCTTTCTCCCTCTCTTGAGGCTAGAGGATGACTTTTTTTTTAAGTGTGATTAATATCCTTTCCAAAACAAAAGTCCATCAAGGATTATGGAACCAAGATGAGTAGATAGAATTAAGATACAGATAGATGATCTAACTGAATGGTAAAACCAATACACTGAATAACGGGGAGGCAATGGCCTCGTATTATTGCTCAACTATTAATCTAGAAACTCAGCTGTTCTGAGAACTTGGGTTCTCCTGTAAGGGAAATAGTGAAATTTGGCTTCAAAGTATCTCAAATTAAGAATGTGCTGAAATCATTGTTGATTATCAGAAAAACCCATCTGGTTCACTAATGTTCTTTAGAGAAGGAAATCTGCCACCCTTATCTGATGTGGCCTGTGTATGACTCCAGAGCCACAGTAATGTGGTTGACTCTCAACTGCCCTCTGGCCCAGCAAGCTACTCGGTTTCAAGGGCAATTACAGATGGACAATAAATGCCGGCTGGCAATCAATGCCCATGCACCACAAATGAATAAAAAAAGCTTACATGTGGTATAGTGTTGATCTTCTGGAGATGGTCTTGGAGGTTCTTTTCCTTTGCAAATTCCAATTGCAATAAAAGAGTAAAGAATCTAACATGCAGGTTAAGCAGGCTCAAAAATCAGTGTCTGAATTACCACATTTGATTTGACTCATTGTCACATGTACTAATATACTGCATACTATATAAACAAAACATAGAGAAGGAAAGGAGAGAGTGTAGACTGTACTGTTACAGTTATAGCTAAGGTGGAGAGAAAGATCAAGTTAATGTGAGGTAGATCCACTCAAAAGTCTGATGACATCAGGGAAGAAGCTGCTCTTGAGACGTTTGGTACATGATCTCAGATGTTTGTATCTTTTTTCCGATGGAAGAAGGTGGAAGAGAGAATGTCCATGGTGAGTGGGGTCCTTAATTATGCTGGCTGCTTTTCTGAAGCAGCAGGAACTGTAGACAGTATCAATAGATGTTGCATAAGGTTGTGTTTGAGGCTTTTCCTTGCCCTCAGGTAAGGAGAAAGAGCTGGCAATGGGCACAGTTTTGGCACAGGTCATTAATAATTAAGCTAACTCTAGTGGGGTTTTCTACCCCAAACCTGAAGGAAGAAAACACTTAGAACAGCCTCCAGTTTCATCCATCACTTGCTCCAGGTAGTTCATGTGATTTGGCCATGTCATCTGACTGCCATCAATGTGGTCAAGCCAACATGAATCATGAGTATGCTTCCAGAAAAAGGGGTCAACCCAAGACGAACTGGCACCAGACTATCAGTAGAAATCTCCAACAGGCATTAGAGAGATATATTGATGTTTGCTTTTGATAGATGAGAATGAAGTGCATTGACTGCCAGATGTGTCTCTAGACACAGGAGATAAGAAGTCTGAATCTACTCAATAATACTGTACTCAGGATCTGTTTTACCTGCAACATTTTCCCCTTCAATCAAAAAACAAAATACAGAAACTAAGGTGAAAAATTGAGGCAAGTATGGCAGGGACATAGCCAAAGATTGAAAGGAGTGAAAAAGATGAATTGGAAGTGATGATGGCAAGATTGACCTTTCAAAGTGTGAAAATTGCAGAAAGGAGGAAAAATTGAAGGTGATTTTACAGCATTCCCTGTTCCCTGATTTGGAACCATTCCAGATTCCATTCCCAAGATTTGTTTACAAAACCTAGACTGACACTTAAGTGCATCCCTGGAGGGAGCTGCACTCTTGTGTAAACATCAAATGTTCAATGGCACTATCATGGTGCTATGGAAGATCAAGGGCATTCTGGAGGAGTGCTGCCCAACATTCATCCCTCAGCCAATATTAAACTAAACAAGGTAACCAAATCACTAATCTGGCATCTTGCTTTGCTCACATTTGTTGCAATAAGTCCCTGAACTACAATGGGTAAAAAAGTATTTCATTCGCCTTTAGGTAATATATGAAAAGTGTTATATAAATATAACTCACTTCATTCTTTCTGGAAAGAATGACTAACAGTTGGAATACTTAGCATTTAAAAACCTTTCGATTGTAGAAGGGGGAAAATGAAAGGAAACTATACAATGGTGAAATTTGAGAAGATTTTAAAGACGGAACCTGTGATGAATCTTCGAATAAGTAGGAGGGGAAAGATGGCAGTAACAATGCAACATGTGATGAATTTAGTAGAAACGAGAGGAAACTTCAGAGTCACAATCACCAATATAATGGGGAATGGTAAAAATCTATGATAGAGTGTTTGGGAAATAGAGGTGAGATTGGTCATCTGGTAGCCGATCCCAATTTTCTGCTATCAAGAGTGACAAAATGGCAGGTAGCTTTGCAGAAAAATTGAAGCAATATTCAAATTTTCACAAACCCTGCACCTTCCAAACAGTGAAAAGATACCTAAAGTTCCATAGGAGAAGGATTAAGAGTGCAACCGTTAAAAGCATGAGGTAGAGCCGTTAGCAAGATTAAATTCAGAGAGAGCCAATCTACCTGGGCCTGAGGAAGAACATTTTCCATAGGCAACTTCTCTATGCTTATCACCCCACCTATTTAACATGGCTAATCCATCTGCACATCTCTTGACTCTAAGGGGCAATTTAACATGACCAATCCACCTAACCTGCACATCTTTGGGATGTGGGAGGAAACCAGAACACCCAGAGGAAACCCGCATAGACACGGGACAAACTTGCAAACTTCACACAGACTGTCACCCAAGGCCGGAATCGAATGCAGGCCCATGCTGTCTGAGGCAGCAGTGCTGGCGACTGTGCCACCATGCCGTTCTGTCAGCCCAGCGATTGGATGGGGTATTAACTCAATCTCACTGGTACAATCATTGAAAGGATTCTCAATTTGGGAGAAATGATAAAACATTTTAAACTGCCAGTAATCCAAATCATCGATAATTTACCCAGGGGTAGCTCAAACAAACAGAACATCAATCTCTTGGTTTGCTAAATTAGCTGATGATGGAACTATGAACTTTGACCACTCCAACCAAGTTTCTTGCTCCTGCTTTTTGTGCAGTGATCTCTGCTGGAAAAGGGTGTTTGTGTTTGGGACATTGAGTGAAGGCAACTTCACATGGTGAAAAAGCCTGCCCACGGGTGATGTTCAGGAAGAGGTTTGCAGCTAGTATCTACTGAACTGCGTGCCAGCAGTTTCCTGAGGATGGAATTCAGGAGAGGCAGAAAAGAGGTGAAGACTAGTTACCCTCTTTCCCAAAAGTGTTCAATTCTTGTGAGCTCAGTTACCCCTTCCTTTACTGGGAGAGCTTGTAAAGTACCAGAACTCTATTTGTGATGGGGTTGCAAAGACACTTGCTCACACACCATGGATGCTTTATAGCACCAGATGGTGATCAGGAATGTGTGTTATCTTGCTTCCTTCCCTACCCACTCCTTTCTAACCCAGGGACACTTCAGGACCTGAGCTGAAAGCAGGTTTTACGCAGTATGCCACTCAAAAGTGGCTTCCTCAGGATTTTGCCTGTTTCATGAAGGAGAGATTTAAAGTTAACACTTTGCATTGCATTAGACGTTAATTTTTTTTTATGTGGATGTGTGTTAATAGTTTCATTCCCTGAATCTAACTTGGAGTGAGTGAGCTGCAACTTTTTAAAAGTTGATACGCAGAGGCAAGGTATCAGATTCATTCAGTGAAAACGTGTGGGGTTGGTAGTAGATACACGACAGTCATTTGCATAAACGAAACACAAATTCAGTGTGAAGCCAGCACTAATGCTGCTATGTCAGACAAAGTGGAAGCCTCACTCCATCAGAGATCTGCAGCTCGACACAGGGAGCAGCAGAGGGATCGACTAGAAAGTTTTCCACCTTGGCAGCACCCCATACACGTACAGCCATGCTGGTGCTATTCCGTCCTGTTAAAGCTGCAGCTTCAGTGAAGAATTCTCACAATCTTTTCATTTTGTCCGGTTCAACCATGTCTAACTTAAGGGCCAAGGATGATGGAAACTTGTGATTTGATATTAAAGGGAGTGAGCACACAATCTGTGCTTTATTTGAGAGGGGGTTTCTCCTGTGGCACTTCCTGGCACTATTTTTTTAAAAATCATCGTTACTTTGAGAAATTGATATGAAGACAGATATTTTCACTGTCTGAGAGCAGCCACTAGAGGTTGTCAGAGATCACAAGAACACTGCATATCCCAGATGATTGGACATTTCAGATCACTGTTAGCAAGAGATTGAAGGAGGGAAGAGTTACACAGTTAAAAGCTGTTTAATTGCCTTGAATGCAAAGATCCCTCATTTGTTCAGAGCCTTGTCATTTGTCAGTTTTAACCAATAAATAGCAAGTATGGTTGCTTAGGGATGCCCATTCTAAGTTCTGGACATTTAAAGACATATTTCCTCCTGCCCTTACATTATAGCCATTGTTCCAACCTCCAGCCTGCCTACACCAATTATAAAGGGAACAGACTATTTGATAACCCAAACTAATCTTGAACGTTGATGCAGTAGCTTTGTTTCTAGACCCACCCCACACCGCCTCAGATAATCTTCAATAATTTTACAACCATTAAATGTGTTCAAAGAATGAAGGAAAAAGCACAGGTTTTTTTTTAAGGCCCTATGACCTTTTCCTGCATTTGCTCGCAGTATTATTCTAGAAATTCATCTACAATTGTTGAAGGTTCCGGGGCAACCATGGAGTGTTAGCAGCCATCACCTGGTCACCTGCTCTGTTTGCAAAGATCTGCTGTTTAACAGTAAAGAAATCAGTGAAGTGGCACCTGTTATTTGGACCTGGAACTGCCTACTTGGCCTAGAAGAAGAATCATGTGCTGAGATGGATATACTTGTACCAATACATGGGGGAGAGAGACTTTGGTGAAGTGGCATTGTCACTGGGCTCATAATCCAGAGACCCAGGGTAATACTATGGGAATCTGAGTTCTAGTCCCACTGTTACAGATGATGACATTTGAATTCAGTTTTGATTTAATGATGACCGTGAAATCATTGTCAACTGCCACAAAAAACCCATCTGATCCTTAGCTGGTTTTCCCTGCATGTCTAATTGACAACAGTGGCTGGGATTCTCTGATCTCACTTGCCCCACTACTACTTCCAGTGAGAATTTGGTGCTCAGCCAAAACTCTCTTCACTGAGGAAGGACTGGAGAATGTGAGCTATGGACAAGTCTGGAGAATTCCAACAACTGTGGTTGACTCTTAACTACCCTCTGAAAAAACTTAGCAAGCTGCACAGTGCAAGAGCAATTGGGGATAGGCAATAAATTCTGGCTCAACTAGCAATGTAATTGTATATGTTGGTCTGTAAATGTACTCTCTGGGCCTGTAATTTTATACTCTAGGTCTGTATTTTTTACAGAATAATTTGTTACTCCAGATCGTCAATCTTAGCACATGTTACCTGGGACTGTCAGAAAGTAGCAATAATCTACAGAACAAATTAGTACAATACAAATACAGGAAGTTCTTACAGCTGGATTTAAGTATAGTGATTCACTGATTGCCACAGGCCAGGAGTCACCTTGTTATGCATGCACACTTTCATATTTGGACAAATGATGCCAGGCTTGCCTCTGTGGTACAGGTGTCTCTTATATGCACTGAGAGAAGTGTCTGATACCTTTCACATCTACCCCATAGGGATTCTTGCTACCCATTATAACTTCTGTTATCCCAGCTTTTCTCCATGTTCTGATGTTATTGCCCTAGCCCTCATTGCCAACTCTTAGCTGAATCCAGTTTGTGTTTAACTTTGTATAGGTGCAGCTTCTAGCATAGCATCTCTTCGCCATTCTATCATTGATAGCTTGGAGGAGCATGACGAGAATGCTTGGCCCCCAGCCTGTCCTCCATTGGAACCAATCAGGTAAGCACACATTGAATTGAACTCGCAATAGATAATGTCCAGGTTATTCCTACAAGAGATGTATCATCACTTTTCTATATCTTCTTTAGGTAAGATCATTTCTGACTTGTACATCAAGGGATAAAGCCTCCCAATGACATTGTGCAGATGAAGCAGTTTGATCCTTGAGTATTTTGAATGTGATTGAAAGGACTTGTTGGGTGAAATGGCCTTTCCTGACTCTGCCCTAATGAGAGAATGTTGAAACAACAGCAGGCTATTCAGCCCCTCGAGCCTTTTCTGGCATGGGCACTTTAGCTTAACTCCATCTGCTTACCTTGGTTCCATCACTCTGAATACCTTTGCCAAACAAAAATCTGATGAAAAACCATTGAGTAGCAAGGTTGGGCAGAATTTCATCATAACCTATTGATGGATCTGTAAGGGAAGGTGAGAAGAAGGTGAGGGAGCTGTGGCGGCTTTCCTGATGGACTCCCACCCAGCCTGCCCTGATTTACACCAGCAAAACAGGACTGGTAATATCACGAGAGGCAAGAAATTGAGCACGAACCCAGTTTTTCACCTCTTACGTAATCTTGCCAATTGACCGGCGTGATGAGCCGGTAAGATTCCCTCCAAGTCTTGGTTTAAATTTTGGAAGGATAGTGTGCCAGCTCTCTTCTGTCCTGCTAAATCTCTGCTATTCATGTCCTAACGTGCGCCAAATCCTGTTCACTCATTCCACCACCACTACCCCGGCCCCCGTTCTTGCCGACCGGCTGTGGATCCCAGTTAAGCAATGATTTTAAAATTCTGAAACTTCTTTGTGAATCCCTCCATGGCTCTGCACGCCCCTATCCCTTTAACCTCACCACAATCTTCTGAGATAGCTGCACTCTCCCAGTTCTGATCCTTGATTTTAGTCACATCAGCCACATCTCTCCCTCAGCCTCATCCTTCAGCATATTCCTTGAAAACTGTCTCTCTGACCAAGCTTTTGGTAAAACGTTGCTGGCTCAAAAGGCTGGAACTCCCTCCCTAGCAGCACAGTACCTGCACCAAGTGGACTACAGGAGTTGGTTCACTACCACTTTCTGAAGGGTACTTAGGGATGGATGATAAATACTGACCTAGCCAGCGATACCCATATCCCATGAATGAATTAGAAAAAAATCTGCCCCTTGTATGGTTCAGAGTCATACTTTGAAACCCCTCCTATGAGGCAGCTTGGAATTTTTACCATGTTAAGCGCGCTATATAAGCACAAGTTGTTGTTGGAAGACCTATTACAAGAATTTGAAGCATGAAGTTAGCTCCAATGATCTCCCTAGTGCAGAGTGACCCCTGGTGGACAGTGATAGATAATTCAGAATCCCTGAACTTTCCAATGAAATAGGAAAACGCTGGAAACACTTGGCCATCAGGTTGTGTCAGTACAAACAAAATAGTGAAAATAACTGACTCCATTAAAATTACCTGAATATCTACCAAATGTTTTTGTTTGTATTTCAGTTTCCTCAGAATCTTTTGCCTTTTGTTTTCTTAAACTTTGCTCTGACATATATATCACATTAATACCATAATACATACAGGATCACGAGTAAATACAGTCTAAATGACATCAGTTAAATTTATTTCCTTTTGGGCCGTGAGCCAGGGTTATGAGCGAGGGAGCATGTTAAAGGTGTAAGTATTGGCAGGTGGGTATCAAGAGGTTGCATGGTGGCACAGTGGTTTAGCACTGCTGCCTCACAGCGCCAGGAACCTGGGTTTGAATCCTGGCTTAGGTCACTGTCTGTGCAGAGTCTGCATGTTCTCTTCGTGTCTGCATGGGTTTCCTCTAGGTTCTAAAGATGTTCAGGTTATGTTGACTGGCCATGCTAAATAGCCTTTAGTGTCAGGGGGACTAGCAGGGTAAATACTTGGGGTTATGGGGATAGGACCAGATGGTCTGTTGTCAGTGCAGGCTTAATAGGCCGAATGGCCTCCTTCTGCACTGTAAGATTTCTATGATCCTGAGAGGTTCTGCACAGTAGCAGCTTCCCATTCAGGACTATATAGAACATAGACCACTACAGCACAAATGGCCCTTTGGTCCACGAGTTGCACCGATCATATCCCTAGCTCCCAGGCCTATCTATAGCCCTCAATCCCATTAAATCCCATGTACTCATCCAGAAGTTTCTTAAAAAACTCCAACAAGTTTGTCTCCACCACCACCGACCGCAGTCGATTCCACTCACTCACCATCTTATGTAAAGTCTGTCAGATATCTAGAAAGATGCATTAAATAATTTGTGTAAGATATTCCATTCTCATGTTGCAAAGCAGTTCTTGTTGTCTGGTAGTTACCCAGATCATATTAAGTTTATTCATTAGTGTCACACTGCAGTAAAGTTACTGTGAAAATCCCCTAGTCACCATACTCCGGCGCCTGTTCGGACAGACTGAGGTAGAATTTAGCATGGCTGATACACCTAATCAGCACATCTTTGGACTGTGGGAGGAAACTGGAGCACCCGCAAGAAATCCACGCAGACACGGGAAAATGCGCAAATCCTGCACAGACAGTGACCCAAGCCAGGAATTAAACCAATGCTAACCACTGCGCTGCTGTTGGTATTATTTAACATTCTTATTTTTGGTAAATTTTATCATTTCTGAAATGAAAATAGTTCTGTTATGCTTCAGTGCTTCAAGGGTTAAGTCATCTGTCACCACAGTGGGAGTAAGTGAAGGCTTTTAGTAAAGGTCCTGTAGATCAAAACAGGCTTATGACCTGCAATTCGTTAAGGGAAACATTTTTCATTGTCTTCTGAACATATCTTTTTTCTTTTCCCAACTGAGTTCAGCAGTGCAGGTATCGCAGGGAGCAGATTGTTGGGACACTGGTCGAATTTTAAGAAATATTCATAGAATCCTATAATTCCGAAGGAGTCCATTCGGCCCGTTGAGTCTGTACTGATCACAATCTCGCCCAGGCCCCATCCCGATAACTCCATGCATTTACCCTAGCTAATCCCCTTGACATAAGGGGCAATTTAGCACGACCAATCCACCTAACCGATGCGCCTTTGGATTGTGAGAAAAAAAACCCATGCAGACATGGAGAGAACATGCAAGTTCCACACAGGCAGTCACCCGAGGCCAGAATTGAACCCAGGTCCCTAGTGCGTGAGGCAGCAGTTACATGTGAAATCTGACCCTTTTTGCCTGCAGATAATCTTTCAGACAGTAGCAAGGCAAAGAAAGAAGGCCACGGGTAGATTTTTGCCAAACTCTGAAGATGGTCTTGTGAAGGCTGACAGAAGAACCATTTCTAGAGAGATTCAGGCTGTGATAGGTTAGGGTCTGCCAAAGTTTGGTGGGTAGGTGGACTGGAAGGGACGAGCAACGTCAACTGAATGGATAATCTTTAACTTGATGAGAGAGAATTCCATGAGCTCTGCTGTTATTGGTGATGGCGTAGAGGAGAGGGTTATAAAGGGATAGTTGATCATGTAAGGAAGAAGTCAGGCCTACAACTTTGCATTCCCGAATGACTCCAATATGTCAATTGGTTTTAGTGGAAGGAAGTGAGGCCTTGTGGAGGCCTGGTATCTAATGTTGAAGCCAATGTGTGTGTCTCTTCTACTGATGAAGTGAAGGGGATGGGCAGTGTGATGCAGACCAATGTTTATGACCAAGATGGGAAGAAATTAAGGGTTTTTAAGGACATTTCCATCACATAAAGAAATGTAAATGTTTTAGTCAAATCAGCAAATCTGAAACTTTAGAGGGCTTAAATGCAGTATCCTTCAGTATCCCTTTTTCTACAGGATAATGCAATTATTTAGTGACTTTACCCTCCTGCCTCTTTAGCTGGGGAAATGTCAGTAACCGGGAGTGGGAATGGAGCTTCTGTATAAAATTGTTTAAAATAAGGAAGGATTTATATAAGTCACAAGAGAAATTATTTCGATCTGTAATTGTCGGGCTGATGTATTAGCTTAAAGAGCAGAGGTCAGGTGTGAAATTCTGAAAGGGCTTACATTTGTCGGAGCTTTCGAGGTGTTAAATGGGATTGCAGGAGGCAGAAGCAGAGGTTGATGTTTTAATAAATGGGGGTCGCCCCACGAGGGCCAAAGGTCACGGAGGTGTCAGGCGGAGGATACGTCTTCTTGCCGAGGCAAAGTTTGACAGTTGTGCTGAGTGCGTGTGGAAACCCAGTGCTTGCAGAGTTTCCCCATCTGTCAGCCGGGTGACCCTGAGAATTCCTCCTCTGTCCTTTGGCAAAGAAAGGACTCATGAGTAGGCTGGTGGCTGTGAAGAATATTGAGATTTGCCATGTTTGAACAGCTGGGAATGCACCCATGTTTTCCCTTCAGCGAACTAAGTTTGAATTCGGGCTGGACGGTTCTCTGTCAGCCAGTCCTGAAAATCCTGCGTTGAATGAGTTCTGGCAGACTTGCACCTCGTTCTGAATGAGAACTCACAACAGTAACTGGAGTCTGTGGGCAGAATTACAGCAGGGATGGAAAATGTAGCAAACTATTCAAAAGTCTCCTGATTTCAGCGACACCAGACAGTTTGCCTTGCTGGAGGGTCAGTGGAACTCCATCCTATAAGTTTAAAAGCCCTCACTTGGGAGAATCACGAAGATGGCTGGTGTGGGACATGGGAATGATAATGCCATATTTGTGAAGTAAGAGGCTGATCAATATTTGGGCTTTTAAACATAGTACACTATGTTTAATCTACCCTGTGCCCAGTCGAGAGTGCTTGCGTCGGGCACCTGAATTAAGGAAAGTGTCCCCAATTCTCAGCAACTGTAGAATTCAACAACAGCAACAACTTTATATTCACAATAGTATTGTAAAATGTCCCAAAATGCTTCACAAGAGTCTCGTCAAAACAAATTTGACACTAAGCAACATCTCGTAGGAAGGTTAGGTCAAAGAGGTGGGTTTTAAGGAGTGCCTTAGAGGAGGAAGAGGGAACTAGAGCAGCAAAGTGATTCTGAGAGGGAATTTCAGAGCCAAGGCAACCAAAGATGTGGCTGCCAGTGGTGGAGGAGTTATAATCAGGGCTGTTCAGAATGGGTTGGGTCAGATCTCTCCCAGGGTTGTGTGGCTGGAGGAAGTCACAGCAACAGGGAAGGACGAGATCACAAAGAGATTTGAAAGAAAGGACAAGGATTTTAAAATTGAGGGATTGCCTGACTGGGAGTCAGTGTAGATCAGCAAGAATGGGAATGATGGGCGAATGATATGAGCAATAGACTTCTAAACAAGCTCAGGTTTACAGTGCAAGTGGAGAGGCTGGACTGGTGAGCATTGGAATGATAGAAATCATAGAAACCCTACAGTACAGAAAGAGGCCATTTGGCCCATCAAGTCTGCACCAACCACAATTCCGCCCACACCTTACGCCCATATTCCTACATATTTTACCCACGAGTTCCTCGAACCTACGCATCTCAGGACACTAAGGGGCAATTTTAGCACGGTCAATCAACCTAACCTGCACATCTTTGGACTGTGGGAGGAAACTGGAGCACCTGAAGGAAACCCATGCTGACATGAGGAAAATGTGCAAACTCCACACAGTGACCCAAGCCAGGAATCGAACCAAGGTCCCTGGAACAGTGAAGCAGCAGTGCTAACTGTGCTACCGTGTCTTAAAGTAATAAATATAAGGATAAGAGATTTAGCAGCAGATAAGAAGAGCAAGAGCAGAAATGTGCAATGTTATGGAAGTGGAAGTTGATGCTCCTGGTTACCATTCAGCTCAATAGCTAAATCTGGCTGAATTGGTGTGCCACAGGTGCTATCTGTATTTGTATCAATGCATCTCGGGCATGTGGCTCTGCTCAGTGCTTTCACCAGCCATGTTTTGGTAACTGGTCAACTTGTATGGGAACTGCTATTGAGTGGCAGGAATCAGGTTTGGTGCACAAACTTCACTGCCTCCATTTTTTTTTGTCACAGCAATGGATCTTCCTCTGGCCCAAGAGATACTTGTAAATGTATAGGTACCTGAAAAATTGAATGTAGGTGTGAAGAGTCTAAATATAATTTTCATTTCTTCAAATATAGCTTGGCAGAGGTACAGAACTTCTACGCTGGCAACAATGTTCAGTATCTGGCATTGATTGTTGAGCAAGAGGACTCCTACCTAGGCCGAGAGGTAAGCTACATGTTTTAAATTGCAATTATTCCTAATGCTTTATCTAGTCAGACATAACACTGACCTAATCCTATTTAGATAATGCCTGTTAATCTTCCCTAGAGTGTCTGCCCATCACTGTGTTGAAAAGGGTAACGAAAAGCCCTAGAGCCTCGTACAATGCAGCCCAGTAACACTGCAAGTAAAACATACTCTTCAATGCTCACTTCCCAGTATGTGGATGATGGCTTTGATTTTTCATCAATGTGGGAACATCAGGCTGAGAAGAATGTAATCATTTTCCTTTTCTTAAAAAAATGTACACAATGAATAGGAAACATTGCAGCTACTGACCAATGTTATTTTAACATCATCTCCCTTCCAATAAGGCCAAGGATAGCAATGTCATGGGAGTATTGACAGCCAAAAGCTCCCCTCCAAGTCACACCAAGTTGGTCGGATGTGTACGTGTGTGTGAATGTCCAAATACAAATTTCAGTAAGGCAGGACTATCCTTGGAGATTATTTGCCAGGTTAATACCCATATTGGTGAGACCTGCTTCCAATAAGAGATTGCGTGAATTGAGTTCATCTATAAAGTCTCAACAATAACAGGCAAAACACTTCTCCCTCAAACACGAGGACATAATTTAGTTTTACCTCAATGAATCTTTACACAGTATTCTGAGAATACGGTCTCTGCTCTTTTTGAGGGTAATAGATGAAGTATATTTCAGTTGTTAACCACACAATTAGATACCTACTTGAGATTATGGCATTTTGATCAGGGTATGGAAGATGAGGAGGGGCATTTACTTAGGGTATGTTTTCTGGAGGGGCAAGCAGTTGGGTTGGACAAAGCCTTATCCCCCATTTACACATGTTCAAAGAAGTTAATACCCATCATCTGTTGCTGATAACCCCAACAATGTAATTCAGAAGGCATTGACAGCCTGCTGGTATTTACAAAGAACAAAGAACAAAACAGCACGGGAAACAGGCCCTTCTGCCCAATAAGCCCGCGCCGCCACCTTGATGTTCCCACTTCTACACGCGATCCCTGTCCATGTTTATAGATCTATGGATTAAAAACCAAATTTGAGACAATTTAGGGAGAATTTGTTTTGCCAATTAGCCTAAGAGCACATCTTTGGGATGTAGGAGGAAACCGGAGCACCCGGAGAAAACCCACGCAAGCACGGGAAGAATGCGCAAACTCCCACAGACACAGGCCCAAATCCATGTATCTGCACAGCACAGCTATAGTCACTGCGCTGTCATGTTGCCCATCAGATGGTCCAGGTCAAGCATACATAACGATGTGAAGCACTAGGATACTCTCGAAAAAGGTCCAAGAGCAGTCCTCTCACGACCCATCGCGTGTATGCGCCTCGTTAGACAACAAGGTGGACCAAAGCACCTGTAGGATAAAAACAAGTACATCAATATCATCATCTATTTACACACTTCCCAGGGACTCCCAAGGCTCAAGATCCATATTTTAAACAGTTTTATATATCCCTCCATTCCCATTCTGTTCATGTGCCCATCTAAGTATTTCTTAAATATCTCCAGAGTATCTGCCTCCACCACTTTACTTGGTAGCGCATTCCATACCCCCACCACCCTCTGTGTGAAAAAACTCCTTCTAGCATCCAAATTATACCTTACCCCCCTCACCCTAAGCCCGTGACTCCTCGTGCTATTTGAGTCCATCCTAGGAAAAAGCTTAGCCCTGTTTACTCTATCTTATCTCTTTCAAAATCTTGTACACTTCTATCAGATCTCCTCTAAGTCTACGTCTTTATAAGGAAAACAGTCCCAATTTGCCTAATCTCTCCTCGTAACTCAGACCTTCCATACCAGGCAGCATCCTGGTAAACCTCCTCTGCACTCTTTCCAGAGTCTCCACGTCTTTCCGGTAGTAAGGCGACCAGAACTGGACACAGTATTCCAAATGAGGTCTAACCAGCGTTTTATACAACTGCAACATTAAAGGCCAGCTCTTGTACTCTATACCCCTTCCTATAAAGGCTAGCATACTATATGCTTTCTTCACAACCTTCTCCACTTGCTCTGCCACTTTCAGAGACTTGTTCACCTGCACCCCCAGGTCCCTCTGCGTTTCTATACTCTTAATAGGTCTACCCTTTATCATATATCTCCCCCCTACATTTTTTCTCCCGAAATGCATCACCTCACATTTATCAGGATTGAATTCCATCTGCCATCTGTCTGCCCAAGCTACCAGCCTATCTATGTCCTGCTGCATCGCCTGACAATGCTCCTCACTATCCGCAAGTCCAGCCATCTTTGTATCGTCTGCAAACTTGCTGATCACTCCACTTACTCCCTCTTCCAAGTCATTTATATATATTACAAATAGAAGAGGTCCCAGTACCGAGCCCTGCGGCACATCACTAGTGACCGACCTCCAGCTAAAGAAACACCCTTTCGCTATTACTCTCTGTCTCCTATTACCAAGCCAGTTGCTTATCCATCTAGCTACCCGTCCTTGTATTACATTTGAAATGAATTTGGATGCTTCCAACCCAGTTCCATAACTTAAAGCTTTCCGTAGCTTGGAACTAAATTTCCAACTACACTCACAAGGATGGCTGGTGAGGTATAATTCGGGTTATTCTTCCATAGGTCGGGCTGAGGATACAGAGAAAAGTCAAGGAAACTTTACTGTGAATATTCACAGCCCTAACTCGGAATGTTAAGTCTTCTCCATTGTTTAAAAACATAACTAGAAGGAGATCTTTCACTTCCCTAATGTATCACCATTGATTCCTTCTCATTGTTTAATATGCCTTTAGTGAAAGAGCGTTAACATTCCAAAGGGTGAGAAGGCGCTGGAAGCATTTACATGTGAAGTTATCGAGAGTCTATCTTCCATTGCATTTGGATGTGATCAGGAATCCAGTGAAGTGCAGGGGAGATTAATGTGCCTCTTCAAATAAACTCTGTCTGCTTTGGGGAATTAATGCATTTCTAAATGCGACATTCATTCCTTTTTGTTGGAATTATGTCCTCGTAGTTGAATGATGACAGTGCACAGCAGGGGCCCATTTCCGAGCAATCTTTCTTCTAACACAAGAGAGGCAATTCCACGATGCTGTAAAACAGACAATAATTAGAGGCTTCAACAAGGGAGCTAAATGCCTTGTTCCAAAACATCCTGTAGATTTCCAGTGTCAGGAGGTTGGCCCGGCAGCTTACTTGATATAATGCAAGTAGTGTTCACTGCCATTTCAGTATAATGGAAAAGGGAAAGACTTGCATTTACATTGCACCTTTCGTGCGTTAGTATATCTCAAAGTTCTTTTGCAGCCAATTGACTACTTTTTGAAATATGGTCATGGTTGCGATATTTGGAAGCAAACAATTTTGGTATAATAGAAGGGTGTGGATATTTTTGTACTATTCTATCTGAGCTGCAGAAAATGATCAGCAGAAAAAGTTAGCTTACAATGAGTACAATTTTGAATCCAATGATTAGTGTAAATGGATTAATGTCTACATAAAAATCTATGTCTGTGTAAAAAAAAATGGAGTATGAGTGCATTGAGGGTTCTTGCATTATCCTTATCTACTCAAAGTTTCACCCGAAGAGTTTTACCATGGATGAAACCTTTGAAGGGCAAGGTTTATGCACAAACGTTTAATGTGCTCATACTACATTTCCATAGGTCTGATTTGTACACAGATATTAATTCATTTACACCAACCATTGGATCCAAAATTATACCCATTATACCCAAACTTCCACCTATCTGAAGAAGGCATCCCCCTATGGCAAGTATATTCTTTCTTTGGTTGGGTGGCCAAAACTGCATGCAGTACTCCAGGTACTCACCAAGGACCTGTATGACTGCAATAATGTTTGATGTCAAATGCAACTGAAAGTTTAATGCAGCAATATCATAAAAAATGTTTACATCTGGTACCTAAGGCCCACAATCTATCTCAGATGCAGATGTAGCACTGAGCGATTATTCTGCCTCTTGTTTGGGAGTTAGAGATTTGAGCACAATTTGAACCAATATCAGCCTTGTGGTACTGAAGGCCTTCCAGAGTTGTCATCACTTAGCTCCCTGTGAAAAACTGACTGTTCCTGCACAACTGCAACCGGTGCTTGATTTTGCTAATGGATTAGCATAACTTTCTTGGTAAATTCAGAAGTGCTGGCAAAATCTATAGAGAGTTTTCATGAACCAGTAATACAGATTGTCACACTGTGTAGTGAACTTTGAAAGAAAATGCCGTTGTGGGCGCAGATGTAAGAATGCCTCGATTTATGGTAATTTTCCACATGTTTTGATGTCTGGAGGTACTTGCACCCGACATTGTACTTATTAAATCAGCCTCTGGGTCCTCTCTCGTGGCTTTGACTTCCTGTAATTATCCTTCAAAATGAAGTTGGTAGGTCTAGAATGGGTTAAAAACTGCCTTGCTGTTAGAGGATGCAATTCAGCAACAGACAATAGTATGTGAATACATTTCATGGGAGGCTAGATAATGGAGAAATGAGCAAAATAACACATTGAGGCAGTGAAATGAGTTGACGCTTGTGTGAAGCATACATACCTGCATTAACATGTTCAAACAAATGGCCTATTTCTGTTGGATTAAATTCCATATAGTGAAGAGTCAAACTGAGCTGGAAGGAACTGTTAATGCTCTGGGAAAGTAGGTGCCATTCTATAATGGCACAAAGAATATTATTGTTACATGAAGTGGAGGTCAACATTATGCATTTTCTGATGAACTAAAGTCTCACCGACCTCAGTTGAAATTCCCCATCTAGTTGTCTCACCAATGGCAGAGCCTGCAGTACAGTCAGCCACTGCTCTTCATGGATTGTAAGTTAGCAGCCTTATTTCTTGGCCACTTTCAGCTGTCTTCACTTAGAATTTTTTTAAACTACCCTCTGCTACATAAGAAGCAGTTGGGAGGCCATCAATCCAGGCATGGGGTCTGACAAACTGCTTTGTATTTATGATTTTCAGTTAATCAGAATTTTATGTTTCAAAGGATGGAAGTTTCCACATGAGGAAAGATTCACTATTATTTTCAACGAGAAACAGAGAATGCCGCAAAATCTCAACTGGTCTGGCAGCATCTGTAAGGAGAGAGAAACCAAGTTAATACCATAGAATCTTGACTGTGCAGAGGGAGGCCATTCAGCTCATCGACAATATTTCCACCCAGGCCCTATCCCCGTAACACCATGAATTTATCTTACTAATCCCCCAATACTAAGAGACAATTTAGCATGAACAATCCACCTAACCCTCACATCTTTGGGCAGTGGGAGGAAGATGGTTTAAGCTTTTTAACAAATGGGGCTCTAGCTAATTGGCAGCCAGAGGACAGTCAAAGAAGGTTGACTCAGCACGACTAACAGGGATAGATGACACAATCAATTACTTGGGTTCATAGAATGATAGAATCATACAATCCCTGCAATGCAGATAGAGGCCATTTAGCCCATCAACTCTATACCAACTCTTATACTAGGCTTATTTTTTATTATCAAATCCACCATCTGCTGTGGCAACATTCGAACCTGGATCCCCAGACAGTTTCTGAATTAATAGTCTAACGATAATACCACTAGGCCATCACCTCCCCATTAGTACTGTTGATTGAAGAATAAATATTACCAGGACACCAAGGATAACTCCCCTGCTCTTCAGCGAAACAATGCCATAAGATCTTTTACATCCACCCCAGATGACAGATAGATAGGGCCTCAGATTAACATCTCATCCAAAAGACAGCAGAAATACCTTGAAATGTTATATTTTCATTTAATGCTCCTAGTTTCCTGCATCTTAAACAAAGGTGCTTCATTATTCTTGAGGAACTTGGGGAAATTATTCGATGGGGAACTGAGAATTTTCACTATGCACTGGAGTACTTAACTGTAAAGCTTCCAATCAGTGTGTTACTTCAAAGTCAAGTGTAGATTCCATTCCTATCACTTTAAAGTCAATTGTCCTGAATTTTGCAGTAAAAAGTCACTTGTTAATCCTTCCTTTGGTAAGATTCAAAGCAGGCAAACTCATCACTTGAGGGAGGAGAACAAAATCTTGTAAATTTGAAATGGAAATTGCTAAAACCAGGCTGAAATGACCACCAGAACCAACATTACCCATGCAGTTTGTGTCTCCTATGGTGTTGTTTCATGGTCTCTTCAGATGGTTTGAAGGAAGCATCTGACTAATGCCTATTGCTCCCACAGGTGACCCTGGATATGCTGCAGTATGAGAACATCGCTGTGCGCAGAGTTCTGAACAGTGAGGAGAACCTTATGATGACACTTGGCGTTCAGGAGATCCCATCTTGCTATCTATACTTCGCTAACAACACTCACAGAAAGATCACAGTGTAAGTATAATTCTCCAGTTACAAGTGCATTGCATGTTTTGTGTCCCACTTGGTCCCATTGTCTGCAATTACCACATGTACAAGCCCATTGTAGCTAGTAATATAGGACATGTTCTGTGTACCATTCATGTTGAGCTAAACATTGTTGGATATTTCATTATTCTGAACTCTTTGTGAAACATAGATCTCAATCATCGATATCACACATCATGTCCAGTCCTTAACCCTCCATCCCAACCAGCTAACCAATTCAGATGAGTTGAATCATGCAGCAACAGTTGTGTTTTGAAAGATGCCAACCTTTTAGTTACGTAACATTCTGCTATTGTCTGTCCTACATCCACAACCGTTTGATTCAGAGGCAAGAGTGCTGCAAACTGAACCACAGCTGATATACAATCATGTTATTGTAAAATGTGTGTTTTCTATATAAAAAAAAAGTTTTTAAACCCTTTATTTCGAATATTGGCAATTTCAAATCCAAAGAAACCAAGAACAGAAAGGCCAGTGAATGAGTTGGGGAAACACGCTATCCATCCCTATCGTTAAATGAGCAGGAGAGACAACACAAATTAGACTTGTGTTCCCTTGAATTTAGAAGGATAAGGGCTGACTTGATTGAATCTCAACATTATTAAGCAGGACAGATGGAGAGCAACTATTTATTCTGATTGGGGAATGTAGCCCTATGAGATATGGTCTAAAAATTTGTGGTAGATCTTCTAGAAGTGAAATTAGGAAATGCGTCCACACACCAATAATGATAGAGATTTGGAACTCTTTCTTGCAAAGGGCAATTGATGCTAGATCAGTTGTACATTTTAACTTTTGAGTTTGATGGAACCAAGGGTTTTAAGGAATTTGGTCAAAGACAGGTTGCGAATCAGCCATTACCTCATGCAATGATCACACAGGCTTGAGGACTAAATGACTGACTCCTATTGCTATAGGATGCTTACAACCTTACATTAATATAGCTGATATTGTGTGACACAGTGTAACACATTTAACATTGAAAATACCTATAAAAGAAAGCAGAATGTTTTCATAAGAAATGCTCAACAAAACGCACTCACTGGCCCAAAACCTGAACCCGCGTTTGCCATCCATGTGAATGCCAATGTGGCCTTAAGATCCAGAAGTCAGATTTTAGGCCACTTGCCCTGCGTTTGCAAGGTTCCAATTTTTTCTTCTGTGTAAGTGCACGGGTTGGTTCCTGTCCTGCAGAAAGAAAAAGTGTGTACATGCTCCAAGTCCTAGCAAGCTTACGTGTGGAAGGCCCAAACATTATAAAAGACTCTAAATTGTGTGTGTGTGGCCATTTCTCACCATCCCTTGAGCAGTAGCCCCGAGACCTGCTGCAAATTGTAATTCCCAAACTGTGAATGCTGATTCGTGAATATATCCATTTGAAGAGGATCCCAGGACACCTTTGAGAGATTGTGTGTGCATGCCTATACATGTGTATACACATGTACATGTGTCTGTGTACATGTGTGTGTATATATATATGTGTGTGTGTGTGTGTACACGTGCATGTGGGTGTTTGTGTATATACAAGTGCATGTGTGTGTATTTTTATCTTCCCTTTTCCAATTGTTCTCACAATGCATCATTGAAAGAGACAAACAGCCACAAGAACTACTCCTGATTTCTCCCTAATACTGCTGTGAAGGAGGATGTCAGGAAACCACTGACAACAGGATGAGCATAACTTCTAAGGTGTCTGCTCACTGAAGGGCGATTGGCAACGTTTCTCAACATATAGCTCCATAATATAGCCAATTATCACCATGTTGCTACCACCCTGACATTTTGTGACATGAACTTCAAAATAATCTTATGAATTGATGGCAATGCAGAGGTTTTGCTGGGATTCAGCCACCTACCGGAGCCTGCAGCGCCATCTGTCAACCAGCACGAGTAAGACAGGCAGGAGGAAATCACCTCCAAATTAGTCCCAGTGATAATGAATTAGTCATTTTATCAATACTCCCCATTAGGTGACTGAGATTTGCACTTGGCATGTAAATGAATGTATCAGTGATCGTTCAGGGGATAACAGCACATCCATCTTTGAGGCTGAGAGTCCAAGATCCATGGTGAAGACTTGAACTCAAAATTTAGTCTCTGCAGGTGCTATTTTTTGGATGAGACACTGAACCAAGGCACTATCTGCCCTCCCTGGAAGATGTAAAAGATCTCCAGGCTATACACAAAGAGCAGAGGAGTCATTCCCTGTTTCTCCTGACCAAACCCTGCACCTTAATCATAATCATCATCATCATTAAAACAGACTGATCATTATCACACTACTGTCTATGGGAATTTGTTGTGCATGAACTGGCTGCAATGTTTCCTGCTTTACAACACTTGATTACATTGCAAAGATTGAATAATGGCTGGAGAGTAATTTGGGATGTCCTAATAAGCTGATCTATGGGTCCTTGCTTAAGCATCAGGATTCCATTCAGAGTCTTCCATTCAGCGCTGAGTGTTATCTAGCTATTTGGCCATGTCGGGCAGTGCAGAGTGATCAATCTGCAATCCTCAACATGGAAACTTTTCAGTGGGACTGGGGTGTGCGTGCTATTACTGGATGTTGTTCAGGAGTAGGAAATGTTTGCTGCCCCCGTCATGCACCTGTCTCCACCTTGCCCACTCTTTCTACATGAATGTATCCCCTTGGAGAGGTTCCTGGGATATCTTTGGGGGGTTATGTATATGTGTGTGTGTATATATGCATGTAAGTATGTGCATGCATGTACAAATGTGTGTATATACACATGTGTCTGTGTTTGCATGTGTATATATGTGTGTTTGTACATGCGTGTATGTTTGTGCATATACAAGTGTGTATATTTTTATCTTCCTTTTTCCCAATTATTCTGTTTTGGAGCAAATTATAAAAAATTAGCTGCTTCATTTTGATTTACTCTGCGTTACATTGAAGAAGAGAAAGCTTGGGGGGGAGAGGGCAATTGTCAGCCTTGACTTGGAACTAATCTGTGGAGGGTAGAGCATGTAGTCACCATGTTTGCCATGAAATGCCTACCAAACAAGGCTGTGTGCTGAAATAGTGAAGGAAAAAACGGGCATCTTCCGTAACCTCAGAATGTCCCTTCACAGCCAATTAAATACCTCAGAAGCATCAATGCTGCCATGTGGGAAACATGGGCATGTGTGAACACTGCCAGCTGTTTCCCAAATGGCTGTGTGATAATGACCAGATAATCTTTAGGTGGAGGTGGGGGGAATCTCTCCTGCTCACCTCCAAAATGATCAGTGTTGTAATTAGGAACCGAGCTGCCAGAATTACACACTGGAGGCTCTCACAAATAGAAACTCTCCAGCGCAGAAAGAGGCCATTTAGCCTATCGAGTCTGTACCGACTCTCCACAGTAACATGTAACCCAGGTCCATCCACCCCCATTCCCCCCATCATCCTATAACCCCATCTATCTCCCATGGCTGATCCCCCGAACCTACACATCTTGGGACACGAAGGAGCAATTTAGCACGGCCAGTTAACTGAACTCACACATCTCTGGAGGATGGGAGGAAATCAGAGCTCCCGAAGAAAACTCACACAGAAATGGTAAGAATGTCTGAATACAATTACCCAAGCCAGGAATCGAACCCCAGTCCCTGGCGCTGTGAGGCTGCAGTGCTAACCAATGTGCCACTTTGCTGCCCACTGCCACCATGCTGCCCATATATATTCCTTTAGGATTTGGGACTGAGGAGGTTGCCCATTAAACCATGATTGGAATAGAAGATTTAATGGGATGGGGTTGCATTTTGGGGTCAAGTAGAAATACCTCACCTGGCACAGCCCAGGGCATGAAGGATATGTTAGCCTTGGAGGAAGTGAAGTAGATTTACCAGAATGATCCCTGGACTGCAAGGGTTAAATTCAAAGGAGACAACACAAACTCTGATTATATTTCCTATGACTTAGAAAGGTAAGGAATAATTTAATCGATGTTTCAAGATAAGAACAGTTTAGGTAGTTGGAGCATTTATTTCCCCTCTTACAAACTTAAAACATTAACTCTTGTTTCTCGGATGCTGTCAGAGCTGCTGAGTTCTTCCAGCATTTTCTGTTTATATTTCTATTTCCTGAATTTAGGGTATTTAAGGCTCGGGGTGGCATAGTCTAACACGATCTTTCAATAGTGAGATGAGGAAACATTTCTATGCACAAAAGCATCACAGAATCATAGAATCCTATTGTGCAGAAGGCAGCCATTCGGCCCATCGAGTCTGCATCAACCACAATCCCACCCTATCCCCATAACCCCAGGTATTTATCCTAGCTAGTCACCCTGACACTAAGGGGCAATTTAGCATGGCGAACCCATCTGACCCACACATCTTTGGACTGCGGGAAGAAACCGGAGCAGCCAGAAGAAACACACGCAGACATGGAGAAAATGTGCAAACTCCACACAGACAGTGACCCAAGGCCAGGAATTGAACCCGGCTTCCTGGCGCTGTGAGGCAGCAGTGCAACCACTGTGCCACCGTGCTGCCCCACTGCCACCGTGGGTGGTAAAAGGTAGAAGTTCGCAATGCTCTTCTGCAAATGGCAATTGACAACAAGATCAATTGTTAAATCAGAATTTGATAAAATGTTGTTAAAAGTCTATATGGGGGTGAAAGCAGGTATGGGGAGCTAGCTGGTAGCTCAGTCATGATCTCACTGAATGATGAATGGAACAGAGTCAAGAGGCTGAATGGCCTATCCCTGTTCTTTTGTTCCTAGAAACCTTGAATCATGTTTGTTTTTCTTTAATAGATAAACCACTATCTGGAACATGTCTAAACTCTTGGGCTGAGGGGACGGGGCAATGAGGAGAAGTGCACAATGTACTTCCTAATCTTTTTAAACAAAATAAAATCTGCTCACATCTGAGTGATGAGGGACCGTGGCTCAAATGGAAACCTGGTTCTCTCTACCCAGTGTATTTTCTGTTAGTTTTGGCCTTCTGAGTGTGAAACAGTTAATATTTCATTGCACAGAATATGCACAGGAGATTGTACGACTTTTGCACAATAGGAAGATGTTCCAAACTGTTGCATGAAAACAATGGGGTTTTTCTGGGTGACTGAACAGAGGCAACTGGTGCGATCGGCGAGCTGTGTGACAAGCAGATGGGATGTTCTCTCTCTGAATGGATGATTAATGCTGTGGAGTTGAGCGGTGGCACAGTGCGAGCAGCAATGGGGCAGCGCGCCACATTTTGGTAAATGGGACTTGCCAGGGAGAATTTCATCAGAGCCGGAGGGACAGATGTGGGAAGAAGCTAAAGTCAAGTGTAAGCCTGTCCCTGGCCACAGCCTCCCTTTCCAGTGTCTCCCGTGACAGACGCCGGGGATAATTGGATGCTGCTGATGACATTATCAAAGTGCCAGGCTTTCTTCAGAGCTAGTGGAGGGGAAAATTATTTGTGATCAAGTATGAGGCCTCCATCTGCTCATGGTTAAACAGAGCTCCAGCCCTGCGTGTGTCTTTAAGAGGGGCTAAACAGAACAGTAAATATCAGGCAGCAAGGTCACGGAGAATTAATGGCAGGGGCATGTTGGGCACTGTCTCTTTGAAACTGTGAAGACCACCCAGTTACTTTCTCTCTCCCATTGCTCCTTTTCCCTCTGCTCTTCCTTTTTCTGCTTCTTCTCTGCAACTTTTCTCACTTTTTTTCTTGTATTCTTCCATTTGTTTGTCTCTGTATTGTTCTTCACTCATCCTTATCACTTTTCTCTCTCCTTTAACTTTCTGTCTCTTTTTCCTTTAAGTCTCTCTCCTCTTTTATCGCTGTCTCCCCCCCCCCTTTCTCTCAATCTTTCTCTCCTTTAATTCTTGCTCGTTTGTGTCTCTCTCTTTTAACATTTGCTGTCTCCTTTAATTCTCTCTTACCTTTAACTCTGTCTCTCACTCTCTCTCTATCCCCTCCTTTAACTCCCTCTCTCTCTCTCCCTTTTAATTCTCTCTCTCTTTCTCTGTCTCTCGCTGGTTTATCTAAAATAGCTTGATCCTTCATTTTTCCCTCGCCTCACTTTTCCACTCTCTGCCTCTCCTGTCTTTCTTTTTCTCATTCCCTATCTCACCAGTACTGAGCTTTCCACCTGCCAGTAACGCTTTTCAAACTGAAACTTGTTTCAGCATTTTTTATTTCCTTCTCTTTCTCCCAACGTCTGTGCAGGTAATTTGAGTTTATACTCAATACTGTAAAAGCAGAAAGTAATCACATCAGCTGCACTTTGAACATCCCTTCCGTCTTTGTGTTTTCACTGAAAATTTGGGATGATATAGCTTGGGTGATTCTCCCATCTTACACTCTGACAATTGTCAGTATTATTACTCCTGTGTCCCACTGGATTTTTTTGGGCGTACGGGCACTGATATTGATTGTTCATGCGTAATTGTCCCAGAAAGATTTGGTTCACTGAGTGACTTGCTGAACCACCTCAGAGGGAGTTAAGTGTCAACCACATTAGTGGTAAACTTTTTATTTTATTTTCAAAGTATTTGGCTCTCCTGGTATGGACAACATTTATAAATCATCCCTCGGACCAACAGCTGTGTATGTACTCTATCATCATAGAGGTACGTAGCACAGAGAAAGGCCTTTCGGCCCATTGGGTCTGTGCCAGTCAAAGACAAACCTCCTACTGTTCTAATTCCATTTTCTAACATTTAGCCCATAGCCTTGCATGCTCTGACATCGCAAGTACCCATCTAAATGCTTCTTAAATGTTATGATCTCTGCCTCCGCCATCCTTTCAGACAGTGAGTTCCAGACTCCTACCTCACTCAGGGGTGAAAAAGGTTTTTCGTCATATCCCCTTTCAACCCCCTGCCTCTCGGCTTAAATTTATTTCCCCTGATCATTGATCCCTCCACCAAGGGGAAATGTTTCTTCCTGTCTACTTTATCTACTGAGTTTGAAAAAAATGACCTGCATTTCTACATTACCCTTCATGATCACATGACATTCCAAAGTGCATTCTGCCAATGGATTACTTCTGCAACATTATAATGTAGGAAACATGGAAGACAATTTGTGCACAGCAAGCTCCCACAAACAGTACTGTGATAAAAACCAGAAAAGCAGCTTCCATGGTGTTAATTGAAGGATAAATGTTGGCCACTGACGATGATTCTCCTACATGGGGTCTGAGAGCATGCAGGGGGCATCAGTTTGACATCTCAATCCAAAGGCAGCACTTCCAGTAACACAGCATTCTCTCTGTACTGTGCTGGAGTGTCAGCTTTGATTTTTATACTTAAATTCTTGTGTGAGAACTTGAACGTACAGCCTTCTGATTCTAAGGTGTTACTAACTGAGCCATGCCTGAGACTAAAACTGCACAGCTTGCTAGACCATCTCAAAGCACATAATGAGCATTGAACACAGGTCCATGAACACTCTACTGGAAGTCTGGCTAACAGCAGAAAATGTCTTTTTCAACATGCAGACCCTCCAGTCATGAACTGGTGAAGTGTCCTCCCTCTGTCTCGTAACGTGGTTACAATCCATTAATGGGTAGACTTTGCCAGTGGTGGGCACAGAGTGGCAATCTGGAGAGTAATATAATGCTAGGTCCGCAGACAGGGTGATCCTGGGGAAGCTGAATAGAGTGTTTTTATTGCCAAAGTGGTTGGATTGAAGTGAAGCAATGAGTGTGCTTTGTACTGAAACTGGCTGCTTTCCCCATCCACAGGAAAATGCCAACACGCACGTTCTACACGTATTACTTGCAGCGGATGCCAGGGGTGATACGCGGTGCTTACAAGCTGAATCCAGCAGATGCGACACACAGGCCCACAGTACAACAGTGGAGAGACTTCAACAGGTAAGATATTTCCCATGATTGATTAAATGACACAGCAGTAGCCCTCTCAGTCCTACCTTGTACCCCCTCCAACTAGCAGCCTGCTGAAATCCCACTTGAAGTTGAGTTGCTAATGTTCCTTTTAGGAGTGGGAATTGGTGTGGGACGGGGGACGGAGATGTGGTGGGGAGATACAGGTTGCAGCAAGGTGAGAGCCTGCTCATGGGAGCTCAGTTGCAATGGCTATGCTGTACTACCCCTTGCTGGCATTAGAGGGAGTTCACTCTGTGAGTGGATGTAGAAGCTAGTTTCCAATCATGCCCAAGCTGAGAACATGGGGTCCCATATCAATAGTATTCCGAAATTATCTGCCTGCTCATCTTTTCCACTGAACCACCTGTGTTAAAATAGAAAAATGGTCTAACTCTGATCGCTCTCGGATGTGCAATGGGACATACCTGCCTCTCATTGCCAAAGACCCGAGTTTGATTTCCAGCTTGGGTCACTGTCTATGTGGAGTTTCCACATTCTCCCTATGTGGGTTTCCTCCAGGTGTTCTAGTTTCCTCCCCCAGTTCAAAGATGTACTAGTCAGGTGCATTCTCCCTCAATATTGACATTCTCCCACAGGCACCTCTGCCCTATCCAATTCGACATCATACCAGAATAAGGGCCAACAAGCCAAAAATACTTGCATCAGTCTTATACACTGAAGATACCCCGAAAGCACTATTCAGGTCCCGCTTCATCAAGATTCTGCCCATTTCCCCTCAGAGAAACCCTAACAACAGAATATTGTGCTCACTGTACATTCCATGAGCCAAGTATTCAAGTAACCACTGTCACTTCTCACCCAGCAAAGTCAAAATAAAGACCAATCTAACAAGGCGAGATATTCAAGAATGAGTTGACCATGTCTGGGCAGGCAGCAGAACATAACTCCCCACTCTAACAACACCAGAGACACCAATGACAGAAAAATGAACCTGGTCTTTTCCAGGAAATATGATCTGTCAGCACCTTCATAGGAGACGAGCAAAGATTCCTTAATCCCAAAATAGCAGACGTACAAAAGAAAAATGTAACTCCAAGAGTTGTAATAGGGGATTTTCCTCATCCACAATCTCTCTATTTTGAGGTGTGACTATCTCTCTCTCTCTCTTTCTGTTGAAGTGTAACTATCTCTCGATCTGTCAAGGGATATCTATATCTCACTATGTCTCAGTTTGTACCTCTTCCTGAGTCGCAGTCTATCTATATTTCCCGCTGTATCGCAATCTGACTGTATCCCTTGCGGTGTCGCGGTCTGACTGTATCCCTTGCGGTGTCGTGGTCTGACTGTATCCCTTGCGGTGTCGTGGTCTGACTGTATCCCTTGCGGTGTCGCAGCCCAGTGTATGATTAACTTTTTGCCTCGTTTGCAGTGCCAGAATATACATGGCTGATCTGGAATCAGCACTCTATTACTCTCTCAACGTGGAGGTGGCAACCCATCAGGAGCTGTCGGGAGAGTCCCTCGCTGCCCTGAGACGTTTCATCAGAGTGCTCACAAAGGTTAGTTTGACCGTGAGTTTGAGTGAGTTACAGAGCTAGGAACTATGTGAAATTCAACAATACTTCTGAACAAAAAGGTCACTTTAATGTGGCAAATGTTGGTTTAAGAAATCTCTTTAAAAACTGGTTCTAACATAAATCTGATCTCTTTAGAATATTTCTCCTTCCTTCTTTCACTTGCCTACCACTTCTGTGCGTGCTGCTATGATTGATCCATTACATATTTAAAAATCTCGGAATGGCGAATTCCTCATAGGGCTGAATTTGATTGCTGGGATTTTGTAATGCTGTGGCACTTTGCAGTGGAATTGCTTTCAGCAGGGAATGTGTTCCTTACTAGGTGACAATGTGAAGTTTCTGTTCTGTTACTCACTGTGTGAGGTTCCCAGTTCTTCAGTGGGGTAAGGATTATGGTATAAGCCTGGAATTTACTTGAATTCTGTTAGTACTATTGACTGTATAATGAATTTCACGAAAAGGGAAGGCTAATATTGCTGAGTGAAAGTTGCTGGGCTCAAAAGTGTGACTTTATCAGTTTAATAGCATAGAATAGCATATCTTACTCATCAAGATATGAGTAAATCTTTCTCCAATGGTTTTGTCCATGTTTCAAACTATTGATACTGAACCTGCATTATAAAATGGTACAATATCATTACTTCTTGTTTGTCACATCCTACTTTCTTGTGTCACGTACGCTTCATTTAATTTTCTTCTTCTCAAAACACCAATAAAATCCAGAATTAGAAGTTGGCAAATGTTCAAGCCACAAGTAAGCAAACCAGGAACAAATCAAACATGAAGATTCACCCAAATCTAGAAACGAAGCAAAAATGAAATTGATCAAAACGACTTTAGGCTGGGAAAAAAAAGTGGAGGGTACGGTGGGTGGCAGGGTGACATGGCACAGCAGCACAGTGCGAAGCATGATGGCACAGTGGTTAACACTGCTGCCTCACAGCAGCAGGAAACCAGGTTTGATTCCGGCCTTGGGTTCACCATCTGTGTGGAGTTTGCACATTTTCTCCTAATCTCTGTGGGTTTCCTCGGAGTTCTCTGGTTTCCTCCCACACTCCAAAGATGTATGGGTTAGGGTGGATTAGCCATGCTAAATTCCCCCTTACTGTTAGGGGAACTAAGGGAGTAAATCTGTGGGGTTATGGGAATGGGGCCTGAATGGGATTGTTGTTGATCAGGTTTGATGGGCCGAATGGCCTCTTTCTGCACAGTAGGGATTCTACGATTTCCACGTCTTGCCCTTCTGTCTGCTGGCAATGGACTCCAAATAAGATTTAAAACAGAATGAAAACATCAACAATTTTACAACTCTCATGGCAGTCTAATTAAACTACCTCAGATGTTATCCTTTATGTCTCAGATCACTTTCACAATTCAGTTAATGCAGGTTTAAGTTTGTATTTGCTGTTAATAGAATCCGGTTCCTACTTCCTTACTTTACCCCAAATGATCTGGAAAGGAACTGTGCCGTAGATTCATACTGAATTTTTGGATGTTCACTAAGAAAAATTCTAGAAACTTTTTTCGTGAAAATAAAACTAACCATTGGGTTCGTGTCTTTTTGTTGTTGTTGTGAACCTTAAATCATTGAAAATAGCTGACATAACAAAGACTTTTTACATTTCGAATTATTTTTATGCAGAGGTATGAAAACAGAATAGAACAGGTTTTCTGTTTGTTTTGAGGTTTGTTCCAGAGGAAGGACTTGCAATTTCTTTTAATGCACACTTGGAAACAACTATTATTCTTTAAGGAATTTGCATTAGCAGTTTTCACATTCTCAAGACTCGGGATGAAGTTATTTTCGTTTAGAGAGAAATCTGCGGTTGTTGTATATTTGGAGACATGATGGGCACACTTTGGCAAAAACATGTGCCCACTCTCATGTCTGCTACTTCTCGCTGCCCTCCAAGGGCAACTGTAGTGATGGGCAATAAGTTTTGGCCAGTTAGTGACGCCCGTGTCCTACAAACAAATCTTTAAAAAATATTCGCACACAACTTGACTCCCTTCTCCAGAGTACTGCAGTGCCAAACAAGATCAGTTAGCCCATCGTGACTTGGAATTGAGAGTTAAGACAGATGATCTGTTGCTCAGTTTGACACAGACTTCAGCAGTCCAGTCACAATGCACACAGTCAGCCCCACCGGGAGGTGGCTTTAAATTTGCCCCTGCAGCTCACTTGGTGATATAATGCGAGATTGTCTGTGTTGGGCAGTCTGTGTTCTGAGTTGGCAAACTTTTAACCAACATCCAGGAGCATATGCAATTCTTTTGCGGTGTCTGGAATCTCAGCCTTTGAATTAGGAGTAAGAGACAATAGAGCTTCCTGCTACTGACACTGACCCACCCTAGGATCATCCTGTGGATGAAGTTCAGTGGCAGGAATACACAGGACAACTGGTTCCTCCACCTCTGGGTGACAGAGGTCAGTTTTGACACTGATCCACTTGCATATGACCTTTGCAATCTCTCCATTCTGGCAGGAGGCTACTGGAACACCAACGGCGTTGATAATGTTCCCCAAAGTGCCCATCCCCCTACCCACTGTTCCAGCTGACCTGTCGAGTTGAGCCATTTATCAAGACTGGAACACCCAGCCCCTTTGACAGCCGGAAAGTGGTCACAGAATTGACACCTTGACCTTTTCGGACGGTGTCTGCAGGGTCGTTAGTCACATACAAAGGACATTAGCCAATAGCAATAGGGTTTTGTCTGATCACAAAATGAACAAGGGAAAAACATCCAGAAAGGAAAGATAGAGGAACCCCTCTCTTCAGGGAGGTCGATGTGATCTTGATAACAAACCCTTGAATCAAGAGGGGAAAACTATTCTATACATCAGCAAGTAGAAAAGAATGGGTACCATTCTTCTTTTTACACTTTCAAATAAGCTAATGCTTGATTTCTCTTGTCACAAGAAACGTCTTTTTATGAGGTGCACAACATACAGAAACTACAAAGTGCAAGATCGTTAACTGTCCATTCCAAAGCCAACGTATCTTTGAAATGTGAAGAATTGAATACCTTGCCAGGCACCATCTCCCTCCATGATGGCCACTTGCCCTTTGTCCCAGCATGCAACACGGTGGCACAGTGGTTAGCACTGCTGCCTTACAGCGCCAGGGACCCAGGTTCAATTCCGGTCTCGGGTCACTGCCTGTGTGGAGTTTGCTCTTTCTCCCCATGTCTGTGTGGGTTTCCTCCAGGTGCTCCAGTTTCCTCCCACAGTCCAAAGATGTGTGGGTTAGATTGATTGGCCATGATAGATTGATCTTAGTGTCGGGGGACTAGCAGGCTGTGCGGTAACGAGAATAGGGACTGGGTGGGATTGTGGTTGGTATAGACTCAATGGGCCAAATGGCCTCATTCTGTACTGTAGGGATTGTATGATGTTGTCCAGTCTTCCCTGATTTCAACAACATTGACAACTGGCATTTTTATAGCATCTTTAATACCGTAAAATGTGTTTCACAGAAGTGTGGTCAAATAATATTTGATTCCGAAAGACATGAGATTTTAGCACTGATGACCTAAAGCTAAGTTGGAGTTAGAGTTTTGGGTAGCACTTTAAAGGAGGAAAGAGAGATTTTGGGAGGGAATTCCTGAACTAAACTTCAAGACAGCAGAGGGAACAGCTACCAGTAGAGGGTGAAGATGCTTTGAGCGTTGACCTGTTAGAAGGTGAAATGGAGCTAACACAAGTCCTTCCCCCTTTCAAAATTTGCCATTGCATGCAAAAAAAACACCTCTTTACTTCTTTACAGGCTTATTGCCCCCACTCTGCCTACATTTGCTTCTCCTTCAGTTTCACTGACTGACCTGAGTGTGCATTCAGTCAATGAACCTGAAGGGCACAGTGAAGTAACATTGGTGCAGATGTGTGCCCCAACAAGCCTCTTCAGGGGTCATAGAAACATAAATGAAACTCTACAATGCAGAAGGAGGCTATTCAGCCCTTTGTGTCTGTACGAACAGCAGTCCCACGCAGACCCCTATCCTCATAATCCCACATATTTCCTCTGCTAATTCTTCTAACCTACACATCCCAGCACACTAAGGAGCAATTTAACATGGCCAATCAACCTAACCTGCACATTTTTGGACTGTGGGAGGAAACCAGAGCACGGGAAGGAAACCCACACAGATATAGGAAGAACGTGCAGACTCCACACGGTCAATGACCCAAGCCGGGAATCAAACCCAGACTTCTGTGAGGCAGCAGTGCTAACCACTGTGCTGCCTTGTATTTATGCCAAAGGTATTAGGTCAGTGCTGAACAACCTGTAACATGCTTCAAGGGGGCCTTCATGACACACGACAGTGCAGAGCCGCTGAGCAGAGACTGATAGCCAAGTTCCGCACACATGAGGACGGTCTTAACAGGGATCTTGGCTTCATGTCACACTATCTGTAACCCCCATGACTTGCCTGGGTTAGCAAAAAACCTCACCTACTGTGCTGTCTGGAGACAATACACATCTCTCTAACCTCTGTGCTCAGTATTCCTTGCAGTCACATTGTTAGCCACTTTAAGACTCGAATAGCAGGTTAGGTGTAAGGATTCACATTCTAATCAGCAATCTTTAAACTGTCTGTGCTGATATGTGTGCTTTTGGAGACCAGAACACCTCATTCGCCTGACGAAGGCACAAACACCGAAAGCTAGCAGATTTACTATCAAATAAATCAGTTGGAATTTAAAATTGATGTTGCCAGACCTCTTACTGAACAACCTGCAACCCAGGGGCCAAATGTGACCGATTGGAGTTCTGAATACGGCCTCGAGACATTTTGTTGACTGTTGCCTGCGCTTAGAGTTGCTGCATGCTGCTGGTCCCATCTGCTTGGTTTTTTTTTTCCTGATATGACTAAAGTACAATGCACGTCAAAAAGAGCACTTTAAGTGAGGTACATGCTGATTGCACACAACATTGATGGTGAGAGCTACGTGCTGCCTCTGCGTCTAATAAATATTTATTCTGTTCTTACCACTTGAAGTTGATAGTTTTATCAATATATGAATGATTAAGCATTTGCTATAGCTAATGAAATATTTGACATGTATTAAATGTATTCAATCTTATTCATGAAGTAATGGTTGGCCAACAAGCCCAATTTCAAGCTTGTAGCCCACGGAGATGAAAGAGGCTCCCTTATGCGCCACACTCACGAGCCTAGGTTGCCCATCACGGATTAGGTGGATGATTGATGGAGAAAAAAAATCTTAACAAAGAGTGGAAACATGCACGCTGCCCCACTTGACGCTTGCTGTGGTTTCGTCATCAAATTGTGGGAGACTAAGGCAGAAACTGTCGTCAACTCATTCGACAAAATGTAGAATATCCAATTCAATGAAAGGAGAGTGAGTTGCGTTATTATGGAGAGATGATTCTGAAAGTGAAAGCATCCCATCTGATCCAGAGTGGGGTCTGTCCAATGATACCAGAGTCTAAGTGACTGTGGATGAATGCAACTGTTTGGGTGCTGAAGCAGTTGTCCAAAATATTATGTTTGTGGTACAAATCATCCTTGTTTGTGTGTCTGCCTGCATAATATATATACATATATGGAAGGGTTTAGCAGCAAGAAAACAGATGGGAGTACAAGTTGCCCTGTGAGAGGTTTGGAAATCCTATTACTACAGCAGCTCAGACTGAGGCTGCTGGTTCTGTCACAGGCTTAGGTGTAGGCTGCAGGAGGGGAAGGGGGTTGCTCAGTAAGCTGTGATAATCTTATTTTTACCCTTTCGTTGTGAGTGTTCTCAAATCCCGTCGTGTTTGTCTCTGCGCTGATACTAATTGAATTCTAGTTACAGTTATTGAACGGAAGTAGATTTTCTGGCTCCTTGGAGGCCGTGGTTGTTGGATTGAAGCAGACGTGATTTTTATCTCAGCCAAGAGCTGAGTGTTTAGCGTGGTCACCAGCAGAATACAAATAGGGAATAACAAGAATTTACTCAGGGCAGGGGAGGAATCAAGGAGCTGTAAAATAACAATATTTTCCTTTTTTTATCTTTAAAGAAATGTACGTATTTAAACATTGAAAGGAAATGTTATCCCAACTTGTTCTCTCTTGTTTATCACAAGCAATGTTGACCCCTTTTTGTTGACCCCCTAGCATGGGTTCAAATGGACAGTGGCATGTTATCACCCATGTGAAGTAACCACTGTAGGCTGAATGGCCTCTTGCTCTGTCCAACCATCTGTGGTTCCACTCGGTATAATGTTTTTCTCATGACATGTGCTGTTGTTGCTGGATCCAATGGCCCTGTCATTTGGTGTATGATAAATTGGCAAGTTAAAGTAATCAACGCCAAAAATCAAGGGCAGGATTTTCCTGAATATCAGCAAAAGCCGATGGCTGGTGGGAAAATTGGCGTTAGAGCCACTGACACCAACAAGCCATGTAATTTAGGACATGGAGCAAAAAAGCCTAAAGGGCAAGTTCCAAAATATCAGGCTGGCCTTCCAGCAAATTAGTTTTCGGAAGATCAGGTGGCATTTTTTAAAGGCTATGCCAGTGCACAAAAATTCATGTCAACCAAACACTACCCATCCTTCCACTCTACTGGCAATACCTGGGCAGTGCCAGGGACAGTGCCCAGATATGACTCCCTTCACCCCCACCCCTGATCGGAGCTTCTCTGGGACGTCTGCACACTTAAGGAGACCAGTTGTAATTCAAGCCGGTCTGCCCTCACACTGGACTTTCTCACGTTGATAGGGGGAATGATTCAGATGTAGAGGCCTAATAATGCAATACAAATGTATCGAAATGATGTTCCTGTTAGGGTGAGGGAAACGGGGACAATCACATCAAGTTTTCGCATTGGCGTGAAAGGCAATTGGATACCTTGTGAGATTTTTCACTCCCTTCACTGATCCGGCCCACTGAAAACAGACAAAAATCCACTCTCCCCTCCCCACTCCTTGACATATTACAGAGTGAAAACTTTGTGAAGTTTCATTAATACAGGAAAAAACAGCATTGCCAGTAAGAATGTCCACTATCTGTAAATAACTCGATTTGAAATAACTGAAAATTACTTTAAAAAGAATAAAGAACCATTTCCTAGTTTGTGGCTGTACAATAATTAGTCTCTTCATAAACTAAATAGTCCATATTGTTTAAGTCTTTTTAAAATATGTCTGTCAGCACCCTTGCAGCTAAAGCAAAAGAAAAGGCCTGAAGTTCTGAAATGGGCACCATACAGAATTTACTGTGTGATTAATTTATTCTGGAAGCAGGTCTGTCTTGTTCACTGCCTTTATCAAACAGTGTGAAAAAATCACAAACATGATTTGTGTTGGCTGGAACATGCATTCGATATTCTACGTTTGATTTGATTTTTGATTTATTACTGCCACATATCTTAGTATACAGTATTGTTTTTTATAAGCTGCAAATACAAAGTATATCGTACATAGAGAAGGAAAGGAGAGAGTGCAGAATGTAGTGTTACAGTCATATCTAGGGTGCAGAGAAAGGTCAACTCAATGTGCGGTAAGTCCATTCAAAAGTCTGATGACAGCAGGGAAGAAGCTGTTCTTTAGTCTGTTGGTATGTAACCTCAGACTTTTGTATTTTTTTCCTGATGGGTGAAGGTGGAAGAGAGCTTGGCACTGGTTTGGTTCATTGTAGGCAAATTACTCTGAAAACGCCAGTGCAGTGGACCAGAAAGTCTGCCCTCAAATGTGAACAGATTTCATCTTAGTCCAGGTCAGTACAGGAGTATTAGTATAACCCCAGCTTGTACATCTCTAAAACAGGTATTAGTAGCAAAGTATCCCACACATACATGGGCTCTCTGGATTTCGGTAATTGGGGTATGGTCCAGTCGGGGACAGGGGTGAAGAAGGTGTGCAGTTGATTATTGTCGACTGGAAGTCTTAATGCTTGTAGACACAATTTAGAAACATTTGTTATGGGCCTGGGTCTCTGCGTGTGCTGGACAACTGGCTGACAAAACAAGAAGTACTCAGTGAGAGAAAGCAAGGGGATGTCAGTAGGTGATTTGGCCCTCCTCACATCCATATAACCAAGCAAGAGAATTCTTTAAAAACTTTTGAAGCTATAGTTTTAAATTGACTATCAATCTTTTTTTTATTCATTTTGTCATCACCTGCCCAGCAGAGATATACCCAACATTGCCAGCCGCTGGTTGGAAACATTCGGGTCAAACAGCCATTCCCGAATTGAGGAATCTCAGGCATCAGCCCATGTCCATTCACTCCCTAGTGCACACACATTAGACTGAGAGTGAATCTTGAGGCATGTATTGTCAGAGTGGTACCTGCCATGTAGAGTTGGTGAAAGATTCATAGAATCCTATCGTGCAGAAGGAGGCCATTCGGCCCATCAAGTCTGAACCAACCACAATCCCATCCAGGCCTTATACCCGTGACCCCACATATTTACCCTACTAATCTCCCTGACACTAAGGGGCATTTATCATGACAATCCACTTAACCCGCATATATTTGGAGTGTGGGAGGAAAGACATGCAAAACACAGAGAGAACACTAAGTTAGTATCCCAAGCCAGGAATTGAACCTACGTCCCTGGTATTGTGAGGCAGCAGTGCTAACCACTGTGCCACCATGCCGACCCAGACTGGCCTTCAGCCCGTTTGGACATGATGCTCCCTGTGTGGTTTCTTTTAACGCATCCATAGTTGACATTCATAATCATGTGGACGCCTTTGGATAAACTTCAAAACTGTAATTAGCCCTGATGAACTGTGGCGTATTTGTGTGAACGACAGAACAGACTGCACATTCTGTCAGCTTTTATTGTTCGCAATCGGTTCTTCAGTGATTTCCTGACAAGTGTAAAGGATTCAAAATGGAATTAACTCAATTTTCTAGTGGGCATGAGTCCACAACAGAGCTGACTCTTCATTCAGTTCATAACTGGCAGTGAATTATCCGTTTGAGAGGCCTTAGCAAGGCTAGTGTGGGAATTGAAAATGTCACATTAACGTCCTGTGGGAGGGGGTTGTGTATTGAGTCTGAAATGGATATCTTTGTCATTCGCGTGCCAGTTGGATGCCATGATGAGGGGATTGTTGGCTTTTCCTTTTAGACAAGTGAACCAAACATGTCACAGGCATTCACCCTCAGAAAGGCATCGCAACTTTGAGTTGACCAAGTATGTGTGACCCAAATAAGCATGTTCCTTTTCTCTGAATAATTTTTAAACTGTACTCCTTTCTTTCTCCAGTACTTCCCTGGCCGACCTTTTATCATGAAGTTGCTTCAGATCACTAACTCCTGGCTGGCAAAAGTTGGCACAACGCCAATCTCCTACTCTGACTTTGCGAATGTGCTACACAACAAAAATTGGGTAAGCTGATGCATTAAGTGCGCGGATCTTGTTCTATTTTAAGATACTATTCTCTCTAAGGTTGTCACAAATAAATTCAATAAAGAATTCAAAAGAATCTTCTCCACCCAGAGAGTGGTTAGAATGTGGACCTCACTCCCATTGGGAGTGGTTGAGATGAAAAGGCCTGATGTATTTAAGCAGAAGCCAGGTAAATATGTCAGAGTGGCACAGTGGTTAGCACTGCTGTCTCCTGACTGAATTCGATTCTGGTTTTGAGTGACTGTTTGTTTAAACTCCGCATATACATTCTCCCTATGTCTGAGGAGATAACTTCCAGGTGTCATAGAACTCTACAGTGCAAAAGTAGCCATTCGACCCATCAAGCCTAAACCAACTCTAACAGAATATCATACCCAGGCCCTCTCCCCCAGCTATCCCCATAACCCCAAACATTTACCATCCATCCAATCTACCCACTTTGGGATATTAAGCAGAAATTTAAATTGGCCAATCTACCTAACCTGCATGTCTGTGGACTGAGAGAGGAAACCGGAGTGTCTGGAGGAAACACATGCAGACATGGGGAGAATGTGTAAACTTCAGATAGTCACCCAAGACTGGAATCGAACACGGTCCCTGGAGCTGTGTGCCAACGGTGCTAACCATTGTGCCATGGTACCACTCCAGTTTCCTCCCATAGTCCGAAGACGTGCAGGTTAGGTGGATTGACGTGCCAAATTGCCCTTAGTGTCCTAAGATGAGCAGAGATTACTGGCCTTTCTTTCCTTTTGGAGATGTTTCTGCGGCTCAGTAACTGCATGTAACCCTGAGTGCAGGGTGGGAACTCTTAGTGGATATCCTTTCTACTCTACTTTCTCCTCTGCAATATGAAAATAATGTCAAGGAATTATTAGACCAGCAGCTTTGACGTCATGAGCTCAAATGCCAAGTTGTGGAATTTACCTGAATTCACTTGATAACATGTGGGCTATTACCAACAAAAAAAAGGGCCATCAAAGCTGCTACATTGTTGTAATAAACCTCAACTGGCTTCATAATCTCCTTCAGAAAGAGAATCTGCATGCTTTCCTGGAATTAACACCATGTGGTTAATTCTTATTGTCCACCAAAGTAGTCCAGGTAATCAGTCATTACTAACAATCATTGTTCAAGAGAGAAGCTTGGCATCATTGCCAACATCTAGAAAGTAAATAAAAAGAGGTCACAATAATGGCAGTGCAGCTCCAGCACAGTCCAGGTACCATGACTCAAAACTCAGTATCCAAAGACCAGAATTGTCCAGAAACTAGACGTTTTTCTCTTGAGCAAAGGACCTTGAAACAGAATAAGCATGAAAAGGAAGAGACCATTCTCAAGTTGATCACGAAGGACAGAATCAGCAACCGTTGGGCACACATTGGAACCTGAATAAATTGCTGATTTCATCACTGAAAAAAGCCTACCTTCTCTGTTCCTTCCAGCCCATTCTTCAGACACAAAGCTGTCTGTTTCAGTGGTGGGAATATTTCAATTGCAATATTCCTGGCCACTTTCAAGGTGAGAGGTTCTGAAATCCAGCATGTTTCTCTCTTTCCCTGTTATTGCAATCCAAGCAAATGCTTTCTTTTCTGCAAGAATCACTCCACTGCAAGGTTAATACATTTTTATAAGTCTGCCCAAACCCTAACTTAGAAATCTTCAATGTTTCTGTTCTTAAGGCTTACAAGGAATTGCAGCACACAGGCACTCCCCATCCTGTGATCTACAAGCTACCCATTAATGATTAATGCAGAGTGCCCTACAGAGACAGCTTGTATGAACGTGTTAGTTCTAAATTTCAACACAGTGTCAGTCCCAAGTGGGCTGGATTTGGGAACTGTGCTTATATACAATACTCATAATACAAGGTGCTGTATTTAAACTTAGAGTATTTCACTATCTTTTTAAGAAAAAAACGTTTTAAGAAAGTAGGTATATACTTATGGATAACAGGTATACACAGCTTCTCCCCAGTGCTGTTTTATGTCCAATGGATAGAGATGGAATGATTATTGATTAATAAATCATTGAAATCAGATCAGCAAAAATGTTTGCTTGATCAGTGAAAATATTTGATAGCCATAGGTACTGGTGACATTTATAACCTGCCCAAGTCAGTGTGTACTATCACTTTAAATAACTTCAGTTCACAGAATTTCTATAGTGTAGACTGGGGCTATTCAACCCATTGGGTTTGCATTCTCCAACTGAGTATTTTATCTAGGCCCCCACCCACCCTGTCCCCAGAACTTCACGCATTTATCCCACTAATCCCTTTAACTTATATATCTTTGTGCACTAAAGGGCAATTTAGCATAGCCAATCCACCTAACCTGCACGTACCCACTTTTGCACATCAAAGTTAAATCTGACCTGGTGCTCAACAGCAGGTTAGAGAATTTGGGAGATAATCGGAGATTACTTACATTAGAGATCTATGTACTGCTCTCAGTACTTCTCCAATGAACTTCTATCCTGTCTCAGCAGCTGGGCACTGTTCCCGCCTCACCTAGTGCCTGACTCCAACCACTCTTCCTTGGTTTTGCCTGGTTGCGTATTTTGCTGTAATTCGTTGAAGGTCGTTCTGTGCACATGAAAGGAGGCAACATCTTTGCTCTTTAACTCTCTGATTCTTGCTATGTGGAACGTTTCGTAGCCACCAGCACTACCTCTCCCTCCTCCAACCTCCCACCCCACCGAATGGTCTGTCAAGTCTGTGTGGACACAGTTGTATAGCTCAAGGGCAAGATAAAAGTTTCTAGAGGCTGGATACAGCCCATGAGCCTGCCCAAGATCAGTTTGAAGGAATTAATGTTTTCATTTGACTTAGTTGCTGCATGTGCACAGTATAGAGTGGTTAAAAGTGAAGAACTCATTTCTTTCTGATGTTGTAAGGCCCTTGTATGTCTCTGCCTTCATTCTGTGGACCAAGTGGATAGAATCCAATCCAGTCCAGCAGAGCATGGTTAAATGAGAATCCGAGTTCTTATCTCGTACAATGAGTAGCGGGGGGAGGGGGGGAATACAAAGAAACTGTACACTGACTTTCAAGTGGCAATTCTTATTTCATGCTACAATGCATTCATACATCTTTTGGTGTCAAATTTAGTACAGAACACATCTGATAAAAGGAATAATTTACTCTTGTCTCATGTAATATATTTAAGTTCATTCTAGCTCATCATAATACAGGTAAGAGTGAAAAATTTGCCATAAGTGATCAAATCATAGAACGCATACTGAGCAGAATAGGCCATTCAGCCCATTGAGTCTGCACTGACTCTCTGACAGAGTATCTTACCCAGACCCTATCCCCATAAATTTACCATGGCTAATCCATCTAACCCACCCATCTTGGGACACTAAGAGGCAAGCTAAGGAGCCAATCCACCTAATCCGTATATCTTTGGAGCGTGGGAGAAAACCAGAGCATTCGGAGGAAACCCATGGAGATATGGGGAGAGCATCCAAAATCCACACAGACAGTAACACGCCAGAATTGAACCCAGGTCCCTGGAACTGTGAAGCAACAGTGCTAACCACTGTGCCACCATGCCGCCCCATGATGTGGAATAAAGGTGAGTGAATGGAGCTGTGGCCCAAATCAAGCATGAACTAATTGTATGGCAGAGTAGACTTGAGGGGCTGAATGGCCTACACATGTTTCTATAGATCCTATTACATTTTATTTATTGTTTAATATACCTAAATGTCAGCTTCTGAGTATATTTCCATGTAGGATTTGCACCGAACATGTTCTAAAACTGTCAAAATAGCATCAGATTAATTTTTTTCTTTGTCCCTTAGAGCACTGAGGCCCTGTTTCCCAATAAAGAGAATTGGGTGGGTTGCCAGGGCAGCAGGCCTCAGTTCCGAGGTTACCCGTGTTCTGTCTGGACCTTGTTCCACCTGTTGACAGTGCAGGCTGCAAAATACAATCGATCAATGGCACAGAGGACAGAAAGTAAGACTCCACCTTTCAATATTTTTTTAAGATCTGTCTGTTTTATTTTAAAGAAGGTAATTGTATGAATGGCTGTGGTATAGCCTGTCACCCATACAGATCCTCCAGATTACTTAAAAGAAAATACAATTGTTGTTCTCAGTTAGGAAAAGGATACATTGATAGCCCTTGTTCAACGAGTCCTTACTTTCTCACTCATTTAATTTATAGTAAGTATTAATACAAATACTTGGGATAAGAAATCAGGAGTGAGGGAGTTTGGAGTCTTACAAGTTCTGAGGAATGCCAGCTGGGAGATTTGTAAGTGTGTCAGACAACGTTCATCACCGGAGCACAGGTTTTAGATTGGTTACATGAGCAAGTTCTCCACTTCCATTTACACTCCATCCACTAGGAAGGTCACCCGAACCCTCTATGTAGTGAGCAAAACCCGACACCCTCACTCACCCGAACCCACCGCACTAACTCAGCCAAACCCTCCATCCTCACTCACCCAAACCCGCCTTCCTCACTCACCCGAAGCCTCCGCCCTCACTCACCTGAATCTGTTGCCCTCACTCACCCGAAGCCTCCGCCCTCACTCACCCGAAGCCTCTCCCCTGAGTGCTGCCTGGATTTGTCCTGGCTAAGAAATCTCACTCTGCCCTCTCATTACCAATCCTTATCCCAGCAAAGGTTGAGTAGGGTGGGCCTGTACTCATTGGTGTTTTGAAGAATGAGAGTTGGTTTTATTGAGACAAATAGGATTCGCAAAGGGCTTGACAGAGTAGATGTGAAAAGTCTGTTTCCTTTTATGGGAAAGTTTCGGACCAAACAGCATAACCCCAGAATAAGGAATCACCCATTGAAGACAGAGGTGAGAAGAATTTCTTGTTTTTTCATTTGTTTACAGTAGGAGGGAATTACGGGCTCAGCCTGTATTTATTGCCCATTCCTAACTGACCATGTCCAGAGGATATTTAAGAGCCAACTACATTGCTATGATTCTAGAATCATGTTAGGCTGACCACTCAAGGATGGCAGATTTGCTTTCCTAAGTTAGTGAAATAGATGTGTTTTTAAAATTCAGTTTTCACCATCTGCCATGGTGAGGTTCAGATGTGGGTCCCCAGAGCATTACCCTGGGTCCCTGGTTTATTAGCCCAGTGACACTACCACTACACTACTGCCTCCCTCCGCACATAGCAGATCTTTTGAATTACTTACGGCAGAGGCTGGGTCTCTGAGTATGTTCAAGATTGAGATCGACAGAATTTTTATCAGTCAGTGAGTCCATGTTTATGGGGATAAGGCAGGAAAGTTGAAGATGCTCAAATCAGTCACAAATCTGCCCCTCTTTTTATTAATTCTAAGGTCTCCAAAGGTGACTTGATATTGAGAGTTGCCTGTGAATAGGTCACAGCAGGGATAAGGCAATAGTTAGTCACTGAATGAAAGTGGCATAGATATGATAGATGTCACATCATCGGGAAATGAAACAGGGAACATGTTATTCAGCGGCTGTATGTTCTTGAGACTTGCACCATTGTATTCATCAGTAAATTTGCTTCCCAGTGAGTGCCAAAAATTAAAAAGCAGTGGCTTCCCACATTCAGGAGTTTAACATCCTGGGAAAGTAGGTTTGGGAAACCTATCATGGTTGTCTTCGCAGGCCTTCCACTAACTATGACTGGAAATGGATGTGGATTTGGTTTTGAGCCAAGATTAGCTTCCTATCACTGTCTAGCTAATCTCTCATGTGAGTAGCTGGTGAACCCTAACAAAAGAGGCTATTGATCCTTGGCATCTTGGTGTTGCCGATGCCCAGCACAGGGCAGTGGGAGATAAGGGGAGCCATTGCTAGACCTTTTATCCTGATCTATTTTTCTCTTCCTCTATTTTCCTTCAACAGTTCAGACTGACCCCCGGGAAGTCCTTAACACCTTGAGGCAATACGTCAAACATTTCTTTGGCTGTCGGGAGTGCGCCACCCATTTCGAAGGCATGGCAGCAGAATCCATGGATCAGGTCAGCAGCCTCAATGAGGCCATCATGTGGCTGTGGTCTCGGCACAATCGGGTCAACAACAGACTAGCAGGTGAGGCCAGAGGCAACGTGTCTATGTGTGTATCTGTGTAACTGTGTATGTCGGAACATCCAATTGTCCCAAAGTGTGTTACACTTGCTCATTGCAACATAGCAAGGCCCCTCAAATAGGAATTTGTTTTGGGCGATGTTACTTGAGATAAAAATATTGGCTGAGATAATGAGAGAACTGAACTGCTCTTCTGGAAGATAATGCCATGGGATCTGTTACATTCATTTGAGAGGACAATTCGGTCCTCCATTTAGAGATGCAGCTGAAAAATGGCACTTCAGCATAGCAGTCACTCTACATGGTACATTACTTGGGCAGCACCTTCCTTGGGCAGCACCCTCTCAGAAGGAATAGTACTTAGTTAGTAAGCAGTCATTTATTTTTTGCTTGAATCCCAACTGTCATGTAAATAAATGTTGTTGTAATCAATTGTTACAGCTACTTTCAGCATAGGGCATTGCTGGCACTGTTACTGTTCCTGTACACAGTACAGTCAGGAGATGGCTTTGCTGGGGCTGTTACTGTCCCTGTACACAATGCAGTCAGGAGATGGTATTGCTGGGGGTATTAGTGTCCTTGTACACAATGCAGTCAGGAACATTGCTGGCACTGTTACTGTTCCTGTACACAGTGCAGTCGGGGGCATTGCTGGCACTATTACTGCCCCTGTACACAGCGCAGTTAGGGGCATTGGTGGCAGTGTTACTGTCCCTGCACACAGTGCAGTGCAGGGCATTAATGGGACTATTACTGCCCCTGTACACAGTACCCCTGTATAGAATGCGATATTCTCTTGGGAAAGTGTTAAAATGTTTGTGCTTATTGCAAGCAGGAAGGGTTAATGCTGCTGCTCAGTTTTTCTGCGGCAGCGTGTTGCACATGGATGACTTGAGCTCCTTTTGGATCACTGAAGTGTTGTTGAGACTGGTGGCACCAATCTAGACCCAGGCTGCCGTGTGTCTATCTCCTGCAGCCTGCCTGAGCTTTGTGTTCAGAACAGGGGAGAGGTGGCTGCTGAATGTGGCACGTAGAAGTGGCCTCTCCCTGGGGGGGTGTGTTGGAAGCGTGCCGTTTAACTCCAATCCTTCAGGGTCAACGAAGCATGAAATCCTACCATTTGTAAAGTGTCAGTACAATTAATTTGTCCCCCTCTCTTTTCAGAGTCACTAATGACAGTTGGGATCTTTGAGGATTTTATTGGCCCGTATAGTGTCCTGAGGGAGCTGTTCTCAATCCTTTCATTTCAGGAACTAAATAGACAGCGGATTACACACCAAATGAAACAGTTTACATAGAGTTGACGTAAAACTGTTCCACTTGACTGACTGAGCTGTAATTCAAATCTTTTGCCAAAAGAAGCCTACACATCTGAAAAAAAGCTTTCTGTATTGTCGTTTACAAGCCATTTCAGAAAGTCAAGGTCTATTCGCTTCTGTATCAGCCTGTTTATTTATAGAGACATAGACAGACAGCCCAGAATGATAGCTAACCATCATGGGTCAAATTAGCAGGAAATATTTTGCAAACCAGAGATGTATTCCTGGGAATTCAGAAGATTAAGAGGGTGACATGATTGAGGTTTTCAAGGTATGGAACGGGAATGGAGAGGATTAATGTAGAGAATTTATTTCAGCTGCTTGAGTAGACTAGGACTAGGGTGCTTAGTCTAATAATGAGAGCGAGACTTGTGAAATCAGGAAAGAATTCAACAAGTGAGAGTTAAGGTTTGCAATTCCCTCCACAAACAACAATTGACACAAAATCAGTTTTAAATGACATTGATAGATTTTTGTTAACCAGATGTGTGAAGGGAAATAGATGACCACATTGACTGGGAAACAGATATGTGGTGTTCAATATCCTCGCCAGTTACTGTGCTCTCCATTCCGATATTCAGTGAGATTGGTCACGTTCATATTGTGTGTCCTCCATGAGATGTCTCCCAGCAATGGTCTTTCCTTCCTCTCTCCAATTCCCCTAAATGCCAGTCTATGACCACCTGCCCATTACACACCCTCTCCCCTGCAAACATACAATGCCACCCAAGGCAGAGGGCAAGTAAACATGGCAATAGGACAAAAATAGAGGTGCATTTGGAAAGCAAATGAATCTGAAATGGTACAGAGAAAGAAGAGCTGATTTCAATCACTCTGGCAAGCATGAGTACTCTTGCCCCTTCATATCTTATTTGACGCCCTGGATGACCAAGTGAAACCCCCTCAGTATGATTTCCAGGACAGTTGGGGATGGGCAAAAAATGTTGGCCTAACCAGCAATGTCTGCATCCCATAACTAAATTTTTAAAAAACATCTCGCGCCTCGTCCTGTTGCAGTGGCCATCTTTTCCTGTCCTCCTGCCTGATGGTGTCATCTTTACCTGAAGCCACATTTCAGATTTGTGGGGCTGAAGGGGATAGGTGGGGGTTCCAGTTGGACCTGTAACTGCTAATACCTGCCACTACGATGAATCAACACCCTCTTACTAACCTCTCGAGCTGATACCATTGCGCTAAAGCTTTGTTCGAGGTGTCAGCTGGTAAATTAAATAAGTCAAAGATCGGGGGAGAGGTTTGTTCTGTTCCTATCCAGCTCCCTCAGGCAGCATGTGATGGGATTGAAAGTGACTGACGCCTTTCATTGATGTGTTCAGTCAGGATCACAGTACAGAGGAGGTCAAGTATAACAGAGCGTGATTAAATATTCCTGGTGGTCTCTTATTTCCGAGGGACTCAAACTTGTCCAGTCTCATTTGCAACATGTTAACAAAATAAATGCTCGTGGTGTAAGGTCATTGCCAGTACTGGGCTCTTAGTGACTGGTAGATGGTGCCACACGTTTGCCGCTGTGTGAATTCAGCCAAAACCATTTCCTTGTTAGTAAGGGAGTGCAGGGAAAAAAAGAAGGGGACATGATCTTCGAATTACAGCTGGGCCATCCTGGAGAGGTGTCTTGAAGCACTTAGTCACGTGAAAGTTCGTGGAAGTCTGGAACTCTCTTTCTCTCTGACCACCTCCCCACCAAAAAAAAAATGAGACTTGGGGGAGAGATCAATGCGAGGATGGTTGGTATGGGGTGGGGGGCGGGTAAGCGATAGAAGGCTGAGAAGGTTAATTGAAAATTTCCAGATGAAGATTGATAGATTTTTGTGAGAAGTTTAAGGGGCTGAATGGTCACCTGCCATTCTTATGGTGACGTAGGTGGCAGACGTGGCAGGATGGTGCTTTAATTCAGTGGGAGGAAAAGGTGATTAGGGCTGCTTTTCCCCAACCTCTCATAGAATCATAGAAACCTAGAGCACAGAAAGAGGCCACTCAGCCCATCAAGTCTGCACCAACCACAATCCCACAGAGGCCTAACCCCATAATCCTACATATTTTACCCACTAATCCCTCTAACCTACGCATCTCAGGGCACTAAGGGGCAATTTTTAGTATGGCCAATCAACCTAACCTGCACATCTTTGGACTGTAGGAGGAAACCAGTTCACCCGGAGAAAACCCATGCAGACACGAGGAGAATGTGCAAACTCCACACAGGCGGTGACCCAAGCCGGAAATCGAACCCAGGTCCCTGGAGCTGTGAAGCAGCAGTGCTAACCACTGTGCTACCGTGCCGCCCTCTGTACCCCATCCTGTGCCAGAGGCCTGGACATGTAGAGTTTGTATGATGTCCCTGCATCTGCGTGGGTTTCCTCTGGCGGCTATGGTTTCCTCCCACAGTCCAACGATGTGTGGAGTAGGTGCATTGGCCATTCTAAATTGACCCTTAGTGTCCTGGAATGTGCAGAATTGATGGATTAGTTGGGTAAATATGTGGGTTAAGAGGATAAAGCCTCTGTGGGTTTGTTGACAATGCAGTCTTGATGGGTGAAATGGCCTCCTCCTGCACTGTAGAGTTTCTATGAAACTCATTCTCTCCCTTATGACTGGAAGACGAGGCAATAAGAAGACCTAAAGAAGGCAAAATTGCCCACCGAGGGCTAAAATCATGTGAAGCTTTATTTATTCATGCCCCTCTTGTAAAGGGACAAAAACCCACCATCACCTTCATGTTTATGACTGTACTTCAGCCAGGTGACCATCTTTAACATATCAATGTAAGATTGTCACTAAAATACCCAATATGGAATTTCAGAGTGTTGTGAATGTGGGAATCACTACATTAAGGGAAAGCTAGACAAGCATGTGAGGAAGAAGGGAATAAATGGTTACAATTTAAATAAGAAAAGATGGAAGGAGGCTTTTATGAAACATAAATGCTAGAGGTAATGTTGAGCCAAATGTTTCTGTCCCCTGTATCTTGCATAACACTATATACTGTCAGACTGCACTTTGGCTATTAGCAAACAGCAAAGCTCAATGTTGTTGAAATCCTGATACAGACACACACTCTCACACACACACACACACGTACACACACACACACACACACACACACACACACACACACACACACACACACACACACACACACACACACACACACACACACACACACACACACACACACACACACACACACGTCCACAAGTTACAGACATGCACAAATGCAGACACACAACCACAAACACAAATATGCAAATGCAAACACACTTACAGGTGCACATGAACACAGAAGCATACAGATATGCACAGAAAGACGCACAAACACAAACACTTACACACACGTAATTATGGTACCTCAACCCCAAGTAAAATCAATGCTTTCAACAGACCGTTTAGGTTAAAATGACCCCCCCGCCATCCCATCCCTTCTCTTGAAGTCCTGTCCAGCATACTCGGCCCAAGGACCTGTGGGGAATAGAGAGGTCATGCCCTTGAAAATCAAGCAACTGCCCAAAGAGATCATGAACTTTACTTTGAAGGTAACCTGTCAATGCAGCTGATGGGCTAAATGCAATGGCTTGTCAGTCGGCAAAGAACCATGACCCATCGCATTTGCATTGATTATCCAAATGCATCGCTGGGACTTGCAGTCTCTTGGCTCTCAGACTCCAGCTGCAACTGTACCTTGCTCCAGCAATTCCAGTTGGGGTAGGTTGGCTGTGTCTATTATTAATCCCTGTTAAATGCAAAAGACTTGTGCCCGTGAAAGGGTTAGTTTGGCCAGGGACCAAGGGAGTGATGCAAGACATCCAGTGTTGTGAAGGGTGTATTAGACTCTGGAGAGTAGGGAGCAGCTGTATCCTTGTCCCTTTTTAAAGGAAAGTGGGCTGGATTAAAGACTCTGGGGTGCAAGGAATGAATATAGGACATCATGTGTATTAGTAAATGGAAAAGGACTGTTTATCAGAGAGAGAGTGGAAACGTGGGTCCCACAGGGTAATGGATTTATTCATGAGCATTAGCAAAATTCATGAGGAAATTACAACTGAATAAAATGGGAATTGCATTGTTTAAGAGGGAATTTTACACTTCTGAGTGCCACAATAAATTTCCCATTTGTCATTATTCCTGTTGCATGTTTTAATAATACCCATACACATATGTAAACACACAGACACATATATTAAGGATATATATGCACACATATATTAATATGCACAGATATCAACATTAGTGCACTCACACATATATACATATGCACACATATATACGTTTACATTAACATGTACTGACTGCTCAGTTGTGTAAGACACAGGGCATGAAATTTTAGTGGGGCTTCCACATGTTATAAACTGGAATTTGAAGGGGAAGTTATGGCAGGAGACTGGCGGAATTTCAGGACTCCGATCTGTAATTAGTCATTGAAGAATTAATGTTGCTTGATGGGATTGGGGATGAGTTGCTGCAGGTAGTTCCAATTTACCGAAAGGTTGGATTGATGCAATAAAGTTCAAGAATTATTGTGAAAATTTACGTTCATATATCACCTTCCACTGATGTCAAGATATCTCTGAGTTTTAGAATCAATGAAGCACTTTTTTAAAAGTTTATTTATTAGTGTCATGAGTTATATTTTTAATTGAAATCAAATTTCACCATCTGCTGTGGTGAGATTCAAACCCAGGTCCTCAGATGTTGCTTTGGGTTACTAGTCAAGCGATAATACCACTACACCATTATCTCCTCAAAGTGATGCCACTGTTGTGATATTGGGAAGCGTTGCAACCAATTTGTACACAGCAAGCTTCTACTAGCAGTAATGTGATAAAACTGGATGATTTATCTTAGTGATGTTGGTTGTAGAATAAATATTCGAGCAGGATATCAGGGAGGGCCCAACTGCCTCCTTTAAGATACTACCATCTACGTGAGAGGTCAGGCAGCACTTTGATTTAACTGCTCCTACAAAAGACTGTGGGTGTAATTTTTCTGTCCCACCCACTGCAGGAATTGTAGCAGGTGGGACAGAAAATTTGGCAGACATTTAAAGGTCTGTTGAGCACGGGCAGGAATTTCCGATATTGGGGCATGCACAGCCTGGAAATCCTGCCCTCTACCTCATACAATGCAGCAATCTCTTACTACAATCTCAGCCTGAGATCCTGTCCTTCTCTGGGATATGAGTTCAACCCATAGTCTTCAAGTGAACAGAATGTTATCCATTGAGCCACAATTAGGATTTGAGCAAATACCCAATCTCATGTAATGCCAGCTAAAGATGTGTGGGTGCTGCCAATCCAAAGGACACTCACAGCATGGTATCCAGGGAAATTAAAGGGCAATTTGCTGCCAGGCGTATGACTATATGGCAGAAACGGTGTCAGCTTTGAAGGTTAGATTCAGTAAGAGGGATAAAGATTATAGGGACATGGAAACAGTGTGAATAAATGTGTTTTGGAATATTTGCTCACAAATGCTGACACAGACTGGTTGGAACAAATAGCTTGTCTCTGTGATATAACATATTTATTTCTATGTTTGCGCATTCACTGCGTAAATAGTACAAGCTTTCATTGACAAATCCTACTGTTGAAAACACTGTTCATTTAAATGCTAGGAGCTGCGACAGATCCTATACATTAACCAGAAATCAGAGAGCCTTTTGTTGAAAGTCCAAAGTATTGTGGAGTTGTAAGTAGCAGATGGCTTAGATGAACAAGCAGTCAAGTGGCCTGTGTGATTGGAAACTCGTGGCTTGCTGTCCGGGCTGGTAACACATTAATGAAGTGTCCAGTCAATCTGCCTTGTTAGCAGTAGAGCTTTTAACTGTTCAGCCATCCATCAAGGGGCTCAGAACAGTTTAGCTCCAAAGTCTCAGCAGACTCACTATCCCTGAGTCCATCACTACAGCTTGTTATCTGGCTATGTCCCAAGCGCCACATTACCGTGAGGGTCAGCTGTCGCTGCATTGTCTACTTGTCTCTCTGTTTGCACCATCGGATGTTATGGTAATCCAAATATATTGACTGACAAAGGGCTTGATCAATTTCTAAAATGTGTAACTTGGGGAATGGTGACAGGATTTACCCGGCCAGAGAGCTCTGCTTCCCACAAAAGGTATTGCAGCAAGAGACAGCGTATGATGGCACAGTGGTGCATCCTGTTTTGGTGAGGAAAACATCATGATATTGGGACACCGCTTTTGAGCCTGGTATCCACTTACAGATGTGCATCAACCAGATCGACTGCCAGTCCCTTGCTATCACTTCAACTGGCATATATGATCCCAAAATCTGTATGTTTCAATGCCATCCAAATATCAGGTTATTCCAATATTGTTCAAGAGTTAATGAGACATTTGGGGCGGGATTCTCCCAAAAAAGTTTGAAGCATTGAATTTGCGGAAAACTGGAGTAACTCGTGCTGTTTTTTTTTCAGTGGGAATTCACACCAGGGTCTCCCACACCAGAGCCTCCCACACTCTGTACACTGCAGAGTCCACCAGCATGAATATCATTAAATTCCATGGGACGGGGCCTATTCACACTGGAGAGGCTGAAACCAGTGGGCTTCTGCATGTGCACAGTGATGCCGAACCGTCAGCCTCTTGTCGTGCTGCCCCCCTTCATCCCCCCACAGCCCGATCATGGCCCCCCTGCCCCGTCCCTGACTGACCACTTGCCCCAATTGCTGCAACTTCCTTCAGCTCCCATCAATTGCAATGACAAAGTCACAGCGGACCCCCCCTCCACTGATTGCTCCTTAGCCCCACCCCATTGGCACTGCCCTGTGCATGTTGGGCAGTGCCAAGGTACCCCTGGGCATGGACACTTTGCACCTTCGGCAGTGTCAGGGAGCTCAATCTGGCACTGTCAGGAGATACTGTTCCCCCGTACTCTAGCAGGGGCATCCTGCTAGTTCCCAAAAGTGGGGAGTTAGCCTGAACACCGCTGGAGAGAAATACTCCCGGGGGTTGGGAAATGCTACTGGCTTGGAAAATTCAGTCCTGGGCCATTAATGGCATTTAAATCGTATGTTAAATATTATTTAAATGCTGACCCCACCTCCCAGACAATTTCTGTTTCTGCACAGATGCCACTGGATATCCAAGCCTGGGAGATACAAGCACAGCGGGAATGCTCACAGAAATCCTGTAAATCGACTAACGCTCGATTCATCCGGCCTGCTATGCTAAAAAATTAGCACATGCGGAATAGGAGAATTGCCCCCCTGGCATCTCTGATATTAAATGAGAAATGAACAAGGTTGCCAGTTCACACTTCACAGCAATTCCACTTTTGCTATGGGTTTTGACACTTTAAATCCCGCTTTCACACCCATATTGTCCCTAAATTAGTCTTCCCTCAATCTTCCCCAATAGGCGTAGACAAAGGTCATAGATAGATGAGGGCACTCACAATGTTAAAATGATAGCATGGGCTCGTTGGGCCAAAGGGCCTGTTTCCTGTGCTGTGTTGTTCTTTGTTCTTGTTCTTTGTTCATACCAGTTATACTTTACCTCCATGCATTGGTGAATCCATTTTGTGAATAAAATTCCAATTTTAATTAAATTGGTTATTTTTATCTGCTTTAATAGCATTTTTAATGAGATTGTGGGCATCACTGGCTAGGCCAGTATTTAACTGCTCTTCCCTAATTGCCTTCAAGAAGGTGGTGGTGAACTATCCGAATGAACCGCTGCAGTCCATGAGGTGTATGTACACCCACAGTGCTGTTTGGAAATTCCTGCATTTTGATCCAGTGATGGTGAAGTAGTGGTGATATGTTTCCAACTCAGGATGGTGTGGGGCTCGGATGGGAAATTCCGGGTGGTGGTGGTATCCCAAGTATCTGCTTCCCTTGTCCTTCTAGATGGTAGCAGTTGTGGGTTTGAAAGGTGCTGTTGAAAGGGGCCTAAAGACTTGCTAAAAATATCACATTCTTAAAAACTATATCTTTCAAAACCATCTATTCCTGCATTTTTATTCCTGGGTTGTTAACTTTAAGACTGATATCCAGCCTTGTATAGAGAGGAATTTTGACATAATTTATGTTGTGTTAGCTACCAGCGGGTAAGCCAAATCCAGATATCATTGAAAACATACTTGTCTGTATGTGAAGTCAGGAGAGGTTCTCCCAGCTCCTTTGCAGGTATATCTACCCCGGTACTGCAATTTGTGGGAGCATGCTGTGCACTAAAAAGCTGTTACCTTTCCCACATTACAACAGTGATTACACTTCAAAAGTACTTCATTGGCTATAAAGCACCATGGAGTCTTATGCTGTTGAGAAAGGCACTGTATAAACTCAAGTTCATGATTCCTCTTTTGATCAGCAGCCACCATTGGTTGCAGGTAAGTCACTCTTTGAGAGAATGGGAAATATCTCAGGGTTGACGTTGATTATGGACCTTGACCGGCACATTGAAAGAGAAGGATGGATAGATAGGAGAAGGGAAGGGTGATTCAACAGATCAGTTCAGTTAAGTTCATAACTATTGAAAGGACATGCCCAGGACAAGAGGTTGAGATTAGGGAAGGCTGCTGTACATACTGGACATTTTGTAGAGATGCTGGCATTGGACTGGGGTAAAGGTAGTAATAAGTCTGACAACATCAGGTTTGAGTCCAACCAATTTATTTCATAGTAAACTCACAAGCTTTCGAGGCTGTCCTCTTTCTCAGGTGAATGAGGTGTTCTGGTCTCAAACAGCACATATAACAGCACAGACTGTTTACAGATTACTGATTAGAATGCGAATCTTTACACCTAATCTGCTACTCACATTGTCAAGCACTTTAAGACTTGAAGATTCGCATTCTAATCAGTAATTTGTAAACAGTCTGTGCTGTTATATGTGCTGTTTGAGACCAGAACACCTCATTCACCTGACAGAGGACAGCCTCGAAAGCTTGTGAGTTTACTATCAAATAAATCAGTTGGACTCAAACCTGGTGTTGTCAGACTTCTTACTGTACATAATGGACACAGATTTCAGCATAAGTCTTGTGATGTGAGACAGAAGCCCACTTGGCACCCAACTGATCAAAGTCATATTATTGTTAGACAACGGAGGGAGACCATTAATTCTGTCAAGCTTGGCTTTATTTGACTCCAATCCTTGCTGAGCCAGGGAGCCTGAATTCTTGGGATAGAATTACTAAATTTACAGCACAGAGTCAGACCATGCATTCCATCTGGACTATGCCAATATTTGCTGTACACGCTAGTCTGTTGCCACTCTAATGACCTCATCTTAGCCTGCCTCTTTATCACTGTAGTTCCTCCCCTTATTCTGTCAATGCTATTGGCTTCAACCACATTACCTTCACATCACTCTCTATGTAAAAGTACACATAATCAAACATGATCATAGTTTGTTAGGTATTTTCTTGTTTCCAGAGGGAAGTGTTACAGCAGCCTCTTCTGTGTTTCCTGATGCTCTCAATGCTGCTGACATCTTCATACTTTTTAGTCTTAGTTTCCCCAAAGTGTGAGTATCTTTTTTTTTTGCAGTATGGAGAAGCAGAATTCCAAACAATATTCAATGTTGTCTAACCATGATGTTGATATATTTGACAGTACCAGCCTGCAACATTGTAGCCTCTGAATTTTACATTATGTATTCAGTTGACTCTTTCTCATTCTGTCCCCTAAGGTGCGCAAAGTGAAGATCCAAAATTCCCAAAGATCCAGTGGCCACCTCCGGATTTGTGTGTAGAATGTCACAATGAGGTTGAAGGCACACACCTGTGGGTTAAAGATGAGGTGCTGAAATTTCTCAAGGTGCATTATTCTCCACAGAACATTGACTACAGTTACCTGGAGGGATTGCAGGAACTATTGAGGAAACAGAAACCAAAGGAAATAACCCAGCAGGAACAACAGAGAGATGACCTGGGAGAAGGTGAAAGAGATGGAGGTATTGAAGAGGCTGAGAGAAAAAGAAATGAGCGAGTACCAGTAACAATTGAGGAACAGCGGGACATCTCCATTAAAGGAATTAGAAGGGATACAAGTCAAAGGAGGACTTTCATTAAGAAAAGGCATGTTCGCAAGGGAGAAGAAGATATTGTGGATTTAGACTTGTTTGTGAATGAGCAATACAGAAAGCCAGCTTTGAAGGAGAATGCTGAAAACAGGAGAGGCAGCTTGGTGAATGATGGGGTCTACAGGCTACAGATGCACCTGCAGTCCATTGATGACTCAGAATCACTTGATTATGCTGTGCTTCAGTCAAGGTCACAGAAGCAAGGGATTGGGAATGGGTACCTTGTAGCAATAGCTGAGAGCAAGAGGAAGAATTGGCTGTACCTGCTAGGGATGAGCCTCTCGCGCACAGATATCAGCTTATGCATTCTACTGTACTTCCTGTCCACTCTATGTCTGCTCTCCATGTATCTCTACTTCAAATCCAGGTTCCGTTGGCGGAAATGGAAAACTAGGTTTGCGTCTGCTTGATCCGCGGCTAAATGTAGAATGGAGAGAAATGATGGAATGAAAATATGGTCTATGTGGGACACAGGAGTGCAATGCTTTTTCCTTTTCCCTCTCTTTATTAGCTCTTTATACTTAAAGAAGCCCTTGACTTAAGAGTAACTTGAAGTGTCAGTTACCTGTATTTGGGATAAACACTGTTCCTTATGGTCACTTACAAACATATAATTCTGATCATATCTTATTATAGAGTAAGGCATACCAGCTTTAGCACATTGCTATCTAAATCCTTTTTCCTAACTAAGCAAAACATGGTCTGCCTCCCCAATAATGTTCCACTGCTATTTGAGAAAACGCTTCAGTACATTAGAATTACTTTGGTGCTTAAGCTTGACAAATTAATCAAAATTAGGTGAATCTCTTGCACCTGTCTGAAAATGGATGGGGAGGGTCAGAATGTATGGATTCTTTGTCTGGCATTTTGGATGATCTCGGATGAAGGGATGTTGGGTAAGGAGGGAAACTGGCCAAATTTCTGCCCTGTGATAGTCAGTCCCCCTTGTTGGTGGCAAAGTAACTAGAGAACATCACTCTTCAAACTTTGGTAAACTGCACTTTGCCAAGTGATGACTTCTGAAATACTTCTAACCAAGGTATCTTCTTATCTCTGCTCAAAAGTTGAAGGAACTGGGTAGATACCGCCACATACACGGTACTTTTGATATCCCTGATTTCCCATCACTGGGTGCTTTCCTTAAGAAGCGTTTTCACACAACTAGCTCAGTTCAGAGGCCAGTACATCCTCACCCACTGCAGATTACTCAACTGCACTCAATAATATTTGGGCCTATAAATAAGGCATAGACCATATAATTACTACAGTGAAGAAGGAGGCCATTCAGCCCATCGGGCCTGCACTGACCACAATCCCATCCAGCCTCCATCCTTATGTATTTACACTGCTAGTCCCATTGGCTATGGTAAATTGCCCCTTAGTGTCAATCAACCTAACCCGCACACCTTTGGATTTTGGCACCACTTGCAAAGAGGTTTTTTTTACATAATGTTGTGGTTTGGTCACGTCATTCACATGGATACAAGAATTTGCCAGCAGTAAACACAGAAGATCCCGCAGCAATATTTGAGGAAGTGCAGTGGAGTTTTCCTTGATTTACATTACTAAAACAAATGATGTGGTGATTTTCTCATTGCTGCTGTAGGATCTTGTGGTGCACAAATTGGCTGTCAGGTCTTCCGACATTAGAAGAATGGGTGGGAATTTACAGTCTCGTTTGAGTGAGACTGGAAATTCCTGCCTAAGGGTAACTGACATTTCCAATTCCATGGTGGGTGAGGCAGTAGAATTCTGGCGAAAGACATTAATTCAAAGAGAGCTTCACTCACTAAAAACATTTTGGGATGCCCTGAAGTTACCAAAAGTATGACAGTAAAAATTGTAAATTCTGAAAAATGTTAAGGTGCAGTCAAAAATAATCCTAGTGGGTTTAATGCTTCTTCAGTTCCCAAAAAGTGTTTGTCAAATACTCCTCAGCACAGAGCGTGCCCACATCGGGACAGAAGACTAAGCCAAAGATGGTCCTCCTCACTCACTGACTTCCTGCCACTGCCCCCCCCCCACCTCTCCTCCCACCACCACCATGGCCATCACCACCTTCCTGCTGCCCCCACCCCCAACCTCCCATGACATGTACTGAGAACAGCTGTGACCATTCACAAATTGACTGAGGCGACACACGTTAAAGATTCTTTCCCTTCCTTTCAAGTGAAAACCTTGTGCCTTGGGGTTCAGCACATCCGCACGTCAGATTCAGTATCAGATACTGAACTGCTTCAGCACTTACTGAAAAAGAACACGAACGGCCAGGACGTCTGTAAAATGGGGAGGGGGAATCTGCTGCTGAACTTTGATCAGTTATTGTTCACGCCTTCTTTCACAGTAATCAATGGATTTGAAAGAATTCTGGCATTGCTTTTTCTCCCACTATTTGTGGGTGTCAGTAATCAATCAAGGCAGCATACCAACCTAAGACACATATTGAACACAAGTGCTGGGTATAAGTAGGGGGTGATGTTAAAGGATTTATATTAAAAATGAAAATGGTTGAGCCTTTCCCCTGTGGACTCCTGTTGCTATTTTTGCCTCCATCCTGCCCCCTTATGAAACTGTTTGGAGAAATGGTTTCATAGCCAGACATTAATTGCTCTGCTGAACAGAGACACTGGGCAGAATCTTCTGGCCATTCACGCCAGTGGGATGTTTGGGTCCCGCTGCAGGGAATAGAGATTTGGCTGAGTGCCAAATCCTCCGTCCTCACTGGCAGCGGCAGTGGGGCATGAACAGCTGATATGATCACGACCACTGGGCAGCAGCGATTGGATGAGCAGGGAAACCAAATTTGGCATAATGGAAAATGTCATATTCCTGCCGGCAGGAAATTACCTTGGAATTTTGGGATCTTGATTCAGATGGCAGATAAATGATAGGTCAAGTTTTCCTCCAATCTATATCAGGTACTTTTATTTGCATTTATTTGTGTCTCATGAATGCTCATTAAAAGTGCTAACTGACTGGAATATTTTCCCTCACCAGATTAAGTGCCTCACCAGCAGATAATTAAATTGGCCTTTTCTAGATTATATACATGGACGTGAATGGACAAACTTCACTTCACCAATGACTTTGAGGCCCATAACCTCAAAGGTTATGGACTTTGCACAACGCCATACGAATGCAGTTATCAAACGTTGCACTGTGGGGCTGAAGGGATAGAGATGGAATAGAATGATAGAGTGAAGGCTGGATAGGGGTGACAGGCTTACAGGGGAAGTGTGGGAGAATGACCAGGGATGGGGATTGTGGGAGCTAATATCCAGATAAGGTGAAAGCTGGGGGTCAGTTCTTTTGAGGGTGTGATATTAAAAGGAAAACGCAAGATACCGGTGATGGGAGGGGAACAGTCAAAGTCAGAAGTGGGGAATAGCATACGGTAAGGTAGTGACAGTCTTGGGGGGTAGGTGAAGATCTCCTAGGTAGGGGTTTCGGATGGGGATTTGATTTATTATAGTCACATGTATTAGTATACGGTGAAAAGTATTGTTTCTTACACGCTATACAAAGAATACCGTACGTAGAGAAGGAAGTTAGTGCACAATGTAGTGTACATCGTAGCTAGGTGTAGAGAAGGCTCAACTTAATGCAAAGTAAGTCGATTCAAAAGTCTGATGGCAGTAGAGAAGAAGCTGTTTTTGAGTCGGTACGCGATCTCAAACTTGTGTACCTTTTTCCCGATGGAAGAGGTAGAAGAGAGTATGTTCTTGATTATGCTGGCTGCTTTGCTGAGGCAATGAGAAGTGTAAACAGAGTCAGTGGATAGGAGGCTGGTTTGCACGATGGATTGAGCTACATTCACAACCTTTTTGTAGCTTCTTGCAGTCTTGGACAGAGCAGGAACCATACCAAGCTGTAAAACAATCAAAAAGAATACTTTCTGTGGTGCATCTATACAAATTAGTGAGAGTTGTAGTAGACATGCCAAATTTCCTTAGTCCCCTGAGAAAATAGAGGTATTGGTGGGCTTTTTTAACTATTGTGTCCACTTGGAGGGACAGGATAGGTTGTTGGTAATTGGGGCACCTAGAAAGCTTGAAGCTCTCAACCATTTCTACTTAAGGGCATGCTTTTCACTACGCTCCCTGAAGTCGATGACTATCTCCTTCATTTTGTTGACATTGACGGAGAGCTTATTGTTGTCTCACCAGCTCACCCCATTCTCTATCTCTTTCCTGTACTCTGCCTCGTCATTGTTTGAGATCCAACACACCATCAGCAAAATTGAAAATCGAGTTGGAGGGGAATTTGGCCACACATTCATAAGTGTATAAGGAGTACAATAGTGATCTAAAGACAAAGCTTTGTAGGCCACTGGTATTGAGGATGATTGTGGATGAGATGTTGTTGCGTATCCTTACTGATTGTGGTCTGTGAGTTAGGAAGTTCAGGATCAGTTTCAGAGGGAGGAGCTGAGCCCCAGGTGACTTGAATAATGGGAGCAAGCAAGTTCAGCAGGAGGATGGTAATAGGTGTCAGCTCTGAGGGGAGGAATAGCATATGAAAGTGGATTGAAATAGGATACAGGGTAATTGGGGCAAGGTTCAAGGGTGGAAAAAATGGGAGCAGAATTGAGTGGGTCAGTGCTGATGGGGGAAATTGGGAGTGACAGGGGTGGGTAGAAGATGAAAGAGCAAACTTGAAAGCTGATGCGATTTTCAAAATTGCCCTTGACCATACAGTTAATCAGTCAGTGAGATCCCTCGAGGTGGGAGGAGTTCAAGGTCAGCACACGTGACCAACTAAAGTGACACATTAACAATTATAGGGCATCTGGGTGTCAGAGATGCTCACATGTGTTCTCTGCTCAATGTTGAAGCCCACAAAGCAGAAGATCTGTTCCTGACTCATGGGTCTCGTTGAGATCCTCGTAAGGTGTGGAATTGCCATTCACTCTGTGCTGTTTGCCATCAGCTGTAGTCAGAGGTGGGGATGAATGGAGGGAGGGGGTTGGGATACTTCTAAAGTGCACAGCTGCTGGAGGGCAGCTAACTCAGGACTCCAAAACTCCATCCTGCTGGGTGAATGGTGACAGATCATGTAGTTAGTCTATCGATGTTGCTGAGGCCGCATTCCCGATGATAAGTGGAGTCTAGTGGGAAAGCATCCATGTAAATCTTCCTGCATGGGGGGGGTCTCATCATCATCCTCGTTAAAGAACACAATCTCCATTCGTATTCAGGAATGAATGGGAGGAATCCCACCTCTGGCCCTCCAGGATGTCCTTCACCTGAAAAGGGTGGTTTTGGGGTGCCATGTCCAGACCTAGGCTTAGTGAAGAACTTGGTGTTTGCCTGTCAGCTTTGAGATGGAAAGAAATGTATAAAGGACATTCTCACTATGTGTATCACTTCAATTCATTCACTTGTCTACTGAGGTGTTAAAGTTGCAGGCTGCAGCAACCCTACCTTGGAAATGGCTCTCATTCAAATGTTAGGAAGGTGGGCCTATCTCCATTTAGCACAGGAGGAGCAAAGGTCTGAACAGCAAGAGGCAGTGGAATGTCAGTAAAGTCAAGAGGCTGGCGAACATGGACCACTGCAACAGTGGGCATTGGCCTGACCATGTCTGAGATGAATGAAAGGCAATGCTGGAACTGCCTTCATATGCCCCAGCTTATTGCTTACATCTCTGAGCTTCTCCAGTATGAGCTGCCATTATAAGGACTCTGAAGGTGTATTATCAAACAGTATGATGCAACTGGCTTGCAATGAGTCAATGTGCTTCCAGGTACCCCTTAAAAATGGTGCCAGGACCTCTGACCCACATGAGGTAAAGGCAAGTTGGGCAACTCCCTGCCCACCTGGGCCCATGATTCTCCGCTGATTTTCTCATTGCAGCATAATAAAGGAGCTGAAAAGTGTTTTCAACTGCTCTGTCACTCTGCAGGAATCACTTTCCCGTCTACTGCCCAACTCAGTCTTCAGAATGGAAAATTGGTCCAAAGGTGTGTGCAGCACCATGCTGCAGATTCGTACCCTTTTAATACTTCTTACATTAAGACAGTGACTGTACTTCAGAAAGTTACTTAATTGATTAAGAAAGTGCTTTGGGACACACTGAGGTCATTGCTAGCGATGGATTTTACCTGTTTTTAAACCACAAGGGCTCCAGACCATTGTCAGTAACACACATCCTGCAGCAGTAATGCTGTGTTTTTACAACAGATGCATGCTATTCATGTATTTGGTGATCTTTATTCCGCTCTGAGCATTAATTCTTGTTAGGGCTATCAAACGATCAGCGGCTTGGGCAGTTTTTTCATCCAGTTTTAATTGCTCCCTCCCCATTACCCTCCCCCCAGCTCCCACGCAGTTAGATTCAAATACAAACGAGTTGTGGGAATGGGTTGGTTAATGTTTCAAGTGTGACCCTTCTTCAATATCCAGTGAATCATTAAAAGGATCCCCTCCTCCTATCTCTCTTTTAAACTCACCAGCTGTTTGTGCTTATTTCCATGATGTGGAGATGCAGGTGTTGAACTGGGATAAACATAGTAAGAAGTCTCACAACACCAGGTTAAAGTCCAACAGGTTTATTTTGTAGCACAAGCCAAAAGCTTTCGAAGCACTGCCTGCAAAAGCTAGTGGTTTTTGCTACCAAATAAACCCTGACGGACTTTAACCTGGTGTTGTGAGACTTCTTACTGTGCTTTTGTCCTGGATTCTCCAGCAATCAAATGCTGACTGTGCAAACCGAGAGTATAACCACAGGCAGCATTTGAATTTTTGAAAAAGTATTTTCTTTAATTTTCTTTGCCCATTTTTTAAAATTTAATTAAAAAGAAATGGATTGGACAGGGCTGTCATGCGACAAAACGTCTCAAGAATGCATCCAGTCAGAGTTGGCAATCCTACACTCCACCGCTCATAATTTTCCTGGGCTCAGCTGAAGATTTCATAAAGTTTTGTAGAGACTCTACAGTGCAGAAGGAGGCCATTCAGCCATAGAGTCTGCACGGATAACAATCCCACCCAAGCCTTATTCACGTAACTCCACATATCTATCCTGTTAATCCCCTGATCCTAAGAGTCAATTTAGTATGGCCAATCAACCTAACCCGTGCACATTTGGACTGTGGGAAGAAACCCGAGCACCCAGAGGAAATCCACTCAGACACAGGGAGAATGTGCAGACTCCACACAGTGACCTGAGGCTACAATTGAACCTGGGTCCCTGGCACTGTGAGGTAGCAGTGCCAACCATAGCACCCCAGTGCCACCCCTAGTCTGTTTATTTAAAAAACTGAAAGCTCTCTGTGCTATTGACTGTCTGATTAATGCCACTTCCCTGCCTTTTCTTTGCAAGTCCTTCATGTCCATTTTCTTTTGAAGGTTACCACTGGATCAGTTTCCACCAACTTTTCAATCCAAATCTTAGCCATGCATTCTACATTATTCTTTCCGCTGCCACTAACAAAGGTTGCCAACTGCAAGGAAATGAATTCCTGGAGGTTTCATTATGTAACTTGCCTTTCCTTATGCCAATTGGAAAACAGAAAGATTCATTACCCAATTGGATGATATTTGACTGTCAGCCAAACAAATCCCCACCACCATACCATTTTCAATATCTTTAAAAAAAAGTTTAAGAAAGATGACAACCAGAATTTTCCAACCCCTCCTCCTGGTGAAACCTTGTGGGTTTTGCCGTAGATGACACCTCCCCCATGGCAAATTTCCTAGTGGTATGGCTAATGAGGGACACAAGTGGCCATTGACTTCAGTGAGACTGCAAGATCCCATCAGCAGCCGATGGCAAGCCACTTCCATCATTGGAAAACCCATCTTTCCAAAGGGAGGGGGGGTGGTGGGTCAGACTGGAAAATTCCAGTTGACAAGAACTATCTTCTTTCACCATCCCGATGATTTTTCTCTGGGGTTATGCACAGCAGTGTCTGGGAGATTTGTATTCAATCCTGGAGAGTTGTGACCCAGCAGCTAACACTTTGTCCCCAGAAAAAAAATGAAATTCTGAGTTCTGGCGCATTTACAGGGATAAAATGTGTTAGGAGCATCATTCTTGGAATTACTTGCAGAAGCCATAGAAATTTCTGCCCACCAGATGACAGAACAGGGAGTGGAACGGGGAGGAGAGTATACAGTAAATCTTCCACTGCCACCTACAAGTGATTGCCTGCCTAGGCGAACCTTGCTTTGCTAGCAGAAAGTATGTGAGAGTGCTGAGCTCTCCCTGCGAGGGAAAGTGGAACTGTAGCAGTGGCTTTTGACATTTAATTTACTTTTTGAAAGTAAAGTGGGTGGAGAATTAGCACAAATTCTGTCATGAAAGATGATTTGCAGGACACACAAGTGCCATTCCTCATTCCACATCCTACTCACTTGCTTGGAGCGTAGCCTAGCAATGTCCTAGCATTACTTACTTGTGCGTGATCTGAATGTGGTTTCCCTACAGCCTGTCACTCAAGGCTGTGCTCCTACACGGTGTGCAGGATACAGAGTATCCAAGGATGGATGAAGGAGAGGATTGTTGCCTTACCCTCTGGAGGGGGATTTTGAGCCCCCCTGCAGTTTTCCACTAGATGTTCCATCTGTGGTTAAAAATAAAGTTTATATTTTATTTATCAGTGTCACAGGTAGGCTTACATTAACACTGCAATGAAGTTACTGTGAAATTCTCCTAGTCGCCACACTGTTGCAGCTGTTTGGGTACACCGAGAGAGAATTTAGCGTGGCCAATCTACCTAACCAGCGCATCTTTCAGACTTTGGGAGGAAACCGGAGCACCCAGAGGAAACTATGCACAAGGGAACAATGTACAGACTCTGCACAGACAATCGCCCATGCCAGGAATTGAATTCAGGTCCCTGGCATAGCGAGGCAGCAATGCCAACCATTGTGTTCTCGCCATGGTTGGTCATTCTAGCCTTAATCATCATTTTCATCCAGTCAATCTTATTCCAGCAGATAGAGTTGCTTTGGTCCCTTGTGCTGTAAGTTTTGCTTTTAAGCCCAAATTTTCCCCAACCATGATAGTTGTTAGACCATAATAGAGTGCGTAAGGTGGTTGATAGCAAGTTATACCCCCTTCCCCCACATTCACACCCCCCCCCCCACCTCATCAGATATTGCTTGCCATTGATTCCAGTGAAGAGGGAAACCAGGCAGAGTGGTGTCACAAGTAATCAATTCGTTTATCATCGGCACTAAAACCAGGTTAAAATTGACACCTCAGGCTTTTGTTGCTCTCTCGTAATTTTGACAATGCGTTACCAAGCAGCAAGGTGGTAAACGTGGCAACAGTATCGTACAGGACGCAGAGGCGTGGCAGCAGGATTCCTTTAGCAAGACAGCTGGAGGCATCTGTGTGCTGAGCAGTAATGATTAGCTGTGGAGCCTTGTCCTCTGGGATCCACAGTGACACTGCTCCAAACTAATTTAATTAAGGGTTCTTGACAACCAGACAACGGGCCACTCTCAGCTTTTCTTCGAGAGCTGCCTAATGCTGCTACTAGAATTCATTAAAGGATCATGTTAAAAAACACAACAGTTAACACAACGCTTTCCCTTAAAGCACACAGGCAATGTAGCAAGATACATGTCCCAGTGCTTTGCACTGACAGTTTGTTTATTTATTAGTGCCACAAGAAAGCTTACATTAACACTGTGAAAATCACTAGTTGCCACACTCCTGTGCCTGTTTGGGTACACTGAGGGAGAATTTAGCATGACCAATGCACCTAACCTGCACATTTTTCAGATTGTGAGAGGAAACCCACACAGACATAGGGACAAGATGCGGAAGCACAGACAGTAATACAAGCTGGGAATCAAATAAGGTCTCTGGTGCCATGAGACAGCAGAGCTAACCATTGTACCACTGTGTTGCGGAGGGTTGATACATTTGATTTCTCTCCTCATGCAGCCTTCTGGCACAAGTGAGGCTGTTCCTCTTAAATATCACTTCTTCCAGTTTCAGTATCCAGCAGAGTGATCCTACCAACATCATGAATGAGTTCAACATTCACTGAATGCTTAACAAAATATTTATATCTTGGAGAGTTGGCAATGTTGCAGTTTGTCAAACTGTATGCTTTTCTTTCCCTCCAACAAAATAAATATTAACAATTCCCCCAATAAAAGAGTTCATGTTTCATTCGATAGTTCACAGCAAATGAGTAAAGTGAGTTACAGCAGATTGGCTAGATAGGTCACACGATAGACAGTACATTATAAGGACAGGAGCAGGAATAGGTCATCTGGCCCATCAAACGCGCTCTGCTATTTAATAAGATCACAGCTTATTTGATGTGTCCTTAACTCTACTTTCCTGCCTGTCCTCTGCAATCCATTGTCAATACGAAACCTTCTAACTCAGCCTTGAATGACATAAGGGTATAGAAGGGTTGACTTTAGACTCCTCTTTACGTTTCATTGGTAAAACCCTTGCCATTTCCAGTAAGTTCTGTTGTGTGTGGTTACTTGACTTCCAAGCTCTGGTTTAAGGCAATTGTACTGAAGCTCTAAAGAGTTTCCTTTCCTCCAGCAGTTCACAGTCCATCACAGTGCAGTGGAATTCCCCTGATGAACTGTTTTCACATGAGTGTAAACCTGTGAACCATGGAGAAAGTTAGCCCCATATCAGGCAGGAACTAGAGAAGCAAAATTCCCTCTGAGTCAAGAACAATTGATTTATAATCATAACCACCCTCCCCAAACCCACGGTGAGGTTAACATGTGCACACATCTCAGTTGTATGATGACCAGTTTAAGTCAGTTTAGGTGATGGACAATGGACAGAAATGTCATTCAGATCATAGAATCTTTACTGTGCAGAAGGAGGCCATTCAGCTCATCGAGCCTGCCCTGACACTCCGTCAGAGCAACTTACCCAGGACTATCATAGAACATAGAACATAGAACATTACAGCGCAGTACAGGCCCTTCGGCCCGCGATGTTGTGCCGGCCAGTGGACCCTCTAACCTAAACTATTCCAATATCATCCATATGCCTAATCACCGAACATTTGAATGCCCCCAAAGTAGGCGAGTCCACAACTGCTGCAAGCAGGGCATTCCACGCTCTCACCACCCTCTGTGTAAAGAACCTGCCTCTGACATCCGTCCTATAACTACCACCTCTTAATTTAAAGTTATGTCCCCTCATGTTAGAACATAGAACATTACAGCGCAGAACAGGCCCTTCGGCCTTCAATGTTGCACCGACCATTATAAAAAGCAATGACCCTCCAAACTAAACCATTCCCTTCTCTTCCATAAACTTATCAACTAACCTCTTAAACGCCACCAAACTTGGCGCATCTACAACTGCCGCAGGCAGGACATTCCACTCCCTAACCACCCTCTGGGTAAAGAACCTACCTCTGATATCCGTCCTATAACTATTACCCCTTAATTTAAAGCTGTGTCCCCTCGTGCTAGCTTTCTCCATCCTAGGAAAAAGGCTATCACTGTCCACCCTATCTAAACCTCTAATCATCTTATATGTTTCGATAAGGTCTCCTCTTAGCCGCCTCCTTTCTAACGAAAACAACCTCAAATCCCTCAGCCTCTCTTCATAAGACCTGCCCTCCATACCAGGCAACATCCTGGTAAACCTCCTCTGTACCCTCTCCAATGCCTCCACATCTTTCTTATAATGTGGGGACCAGAACTGCACACAATACTCCAAGTGCGGCCGCACTAGAGTTTTGTACAGTTGCAACATGACGTTGCGGCTCCGAAATTCAATCCCCCTACCAATAAAAGCTAAGAGTCCGTATGCCTTCTTAACAACCTTATCGACTTGACTGCTTACTTTCAGGGATCTATGCACAAATACACCAAGATCCCTCTGTTCATCAACACTATTAAGAATCCTACCATTAGCCCTATACTCTACACATTTATTATTCCTGCCAAAGTGCATTACCTCACACTTTTCCACATTAAACTCCATTTGCCACCTCTCGGCCCAGCTCTGCAACTTGTCCAAGTCTCTCTGCAAACTATAACACCCCTCTTCACTATCTACCACTCCACCGACTTTAGTGTCATCTGCAAATTTACTAATCCCTCCACCCTATTCCCGTAACCTCATGCAATTACTTCAACAATCTTCTAACTTACACAATCCTTCAAATCCTTCATTTTATCCAGCTTGTGTTCCCACTCCAGTACCCAGGTGACACTGTGATAGTTACTAATGCTGCCGACTTCAGACAGCCCAGCCAAGCCAGGCAACATCATGAGGTTCATGTCCAGAGAGGATGCAATTTCGATTACCATCAATTTAAATAGATTTAAATATGTCTAAACAGCTTAATGCCTTACCTTCCGGGTTCACCTCCCTGTCACCCCACCACCCACCCTCCTCCTTCACTCCTCCCTCCCTTCCTCCCTCCTCCACCACCCCCCACCCCCAAAACAACATGCTGTCAGGTCAACGGGAATCACTACTATTGTCCAGCAGTCAAGGTGTCCATGCCAGGGGTGCAGACACCGATGCATCCCTAAGTGGTCAGGAACATGGCCTTGTACCCTGGCAGTGCCAAGGGCCAGAACGAAAGGGTGAGACCAAAGGCTAGGAGGAATTAGCCTGTAGCAAAAGATGGAGAAGGGGATAAATTTGCCACCTAATATAGATAGGGGGGGTCTCGATATCTGTTGTGGAGAGGGGTGGGGGCTTGTCTCATAATTCTGAGATCAGGGCATCCTTTAAAAAGAGTGCCCTGATCTCTATGGAGCTGGTTTTGTTTGCATCATTAGGCCTTGCCCCTTAAAAATAATGGCACAAAACATGTCTCTTGCTTTTTTTGAACTAAGTGTTCAGACAATTTGAAGAGAAAATTTGATTGTTTCTCTGGCAAGAAACACATTGGTTTTCAGTCAGAACCTGACACTTTACTATTTTCTTGGAAAATTCTTCCTGCGTTTTTCATCAAATCTACTCTATCTTTTTCTTTTTTGACCAAATCACATATCTATATTTTAGAAACAATCATAGGTCAGCACACCAGCTGCATAAGTAGAAGAAAATATATTCTTTAAAAATCTGCTGAAGCATCTATTACGTTGTGCAAATATTTGGCAGGGAGTTTAGTAATATCATTCAGTTTTAGCAATGCAAATAAACTGCCTGAGAACATGATATTGTTGCAAGAACTGTCCTGTAGCTCTCTTGCCCAGCGATTATGTGTCAACATGGGGAATCTTTGATGCCCATTTGCTTCAAAGTAACTGCTTTGATTCGCATAAATGAATCGATTTAAAGGAGTCCCACCTTCATGTGAAAATGTTTGGCACAAGCTTGGAAAACCTGTGAAAAAGGGACATTGAGTTCATGATTTGGCAGAGCATTTTTATGATAGAAACAGAAGATGGAACAAGAGGAAGTCATTTGGCCCTTTGACCTGCTCTCTCATTCATCACAATCATGACTAATCATCTAACTCAATAGCCTAATCCTACTTTCTCCCCAGTTGCCCCAAGTGCTACAAGTAGCCGCCTCTTGAATGTTTTGGCATCAGCTACTTCTATGGTAATGAATTCCACAGGTTCACCAGGCTTTTAGCATGAAGAAATGTCTCCTCATATCTGTCCTAATTGGTCTACCCAGTATCCTCAGACTGAGATGAAGGTGACATGTATTGTATTTTTTCCTCCGCACAACTTTATCATATTCTGTTATTCTCTACAATGCGTAAATCACTAGGCCATACAAACTGGAAAATTGCTTCTCATAGATTCATACTCAAGAATTTCCAGTTCAAACATACCATTGTTATGAGTTGTGGAATTCAATAAGAACAGTTTGCAGTGTTTCCCTCAAATTGTTCCTCACAATCAAGCTGGTGTATTAATTCTGCTTGTTTATCTGTGCCACTTGTACTTCCAAAAAGTAAAATTGCATTGATAGGTATGATTTAAGTGATTTCAATGAATTATTTTTGGTACAAAATCTATTGTCCTCTGTATCCAACGTATCTCAATGTGCATTATCAAGTAATAATGTATACATGTTGTTATATATGTACAATGGGTGATTTAGATAAATATCTATATATAAAAAAACTTACGTATTTTATGTTTATAAATTGTTTTCCCATTTTCACATGCTTACCACATTTTTATGCCAGATTTTTCCTTATCATAAATGCCAAATATCAGAGTGATCAAACAAGGCAAAAATGAGGGAATTTAAAATTGGTTTGAAGTGCACATGTATAAATGTATGTAACATGGTAGGCAAGGTTGGTGATCCGTCAGTACAAGTCACCACGTGGCACTATGGTATATTGGGAATAACAGTGGCCTGATTCAGAAGTGGAGAAGATCAGAAACTTGATATTCCTGGCTTCAGGTGTGCCTAGGGGAAAGGAGTAAAAGGGTAGAATGGATGTTATTGATCAAAGACATCATTGCAGCACTGGAAAGGGATATGTAGTGGAGGAATCAATATCAGAGTTGGTTTGTACACTTTTCAGCAGGTTGAGGAAGGCAGAACAGAAAAGATTTGGTCTGCTTGCTCCTGCTCCCATTGCCTCATCTCAGCGATTTAAATGTCAGATGACTGAATAGCAGCCATCCAGTGGAAAAGCAGCCAATCAATGGTGCAAAGGAGATATTGTAACAAACTGGAGTCTAGGCCCGGACACCATAAAGCACAGGAGTTATGTCATGAACATGAAACCCATTGCAGCTACAAAGTTAAGCGTATGAACCTACTTACAAACGCACAAGCTAAGAGCAGGAATAGACCACTTGGCCCCTTGCTCTTGCCTCACCATTTATTAAGATCATGGCTGATCTGATTGCAAACTCAACTTTATATTCCTGTCTGTCCCTGATAATCATTAACCTCCTTATTTTTTTAAATTCAGTTATGGGACATGGGCGCTACTGGTGGGCCAGCATTTGATGCCCATCCCTAGTTGCCCAAGGATAGTTGAGAGCCAACCACATTGCTGTGGCTTTGGGGTCACATATAGGCCAGACTGGATAAGGACATCAGATTTCCTTTCCTAAAGAACATTGGTGAATCAGATAAGCTTTTCCAACAATCAACAATAGTTTCATGGTCATTAGTAGATTCTTAATTCCAACTTTTTTTTATTGAATTCAAATTCCACCAGCTGCCATGGCAAGGTTTGAACCTGAGTCCCCAGAATATTAATGAAGTTTCTGGATTAATAGTCTAGCAACAAAATCACTATTCCATCACCCCTCTTGTAATCAAGAGTCTATCTTAGCTCTGCCTTATAACTACTCAAAGTCTCTGTTTCCACTGCTTTTTGGGAGAGTTCCAGATACTCATGATCCACCCAGAGAGAAAAAAAAATTCTCATCTTGTCTTAACCAAATGGCTCCTTATTTTTAAAAAGTATCCCTAGTTCTGGATTCTCCAACAACAGGAAACAGTCTCTCCATATCCATCCTATCATCACTTCTCAGGATCTTGAAGGTTCCGAACAAGTTGCTTCTTATTCCTCTAAACTCCAGTGGATACAAACATAATCTCTCTGCCCTTTTCTCATAAGAAAATCCACCCATTTCTGGTATTAATCTAGTAAACCTTTTCTGAACTGCTTCTAATTAACTTACATACTTCCTTAAATAAAGAGATCAATACTGTACGCAAATCCCAGATGTTGTCTCACCAATGCCCTGTACAACTGAAGTATAATGGATTCTCCTTTATCACATGTGACTCATTCAAAGAACTCCAATAAGTTGGTTAAACATGATTTTTCTTCACAAAACCATGTTGATTCTGCCTGATCACCTTGATTTTTTTCAAGTTTCCTGTTATAACATCTTAAAAATGGTTTCTAATACTTTTTTAATCACAGTTGTTAAGCTAACTAGTCTATAATTTCTTGCTTTCTGTCTCCTTCCCTTTTTGAATAAAGGCATTACATTTTCTATCTTCCAATCCAAGGCAGGATGATGGCGATTTGCATGGGCTAGTCCACCTAACCTGCACATCTTGGTACATAGTGGTTAGCACTGCTGCCTCACAGAGCCAGGGATTCAGGTTCAATTCCTGGTTCAGGTAACTGCATAGAGTCTGCATGTTCTCCCTGTGTCTACGTGTGTTTTCACTAGGTATTCCAGTTTCCTCCCACAGTCTGAAAGATGTGTTGGTTAAGTGCATTGGCCATGCTGAATTCTCCCTTAGTGTACCCAGTGTGGCGACTCGGGGATTTTCACAGTAATTTCATTGCTGTGTTAATGTAAGCCTACTTATGACACTAATAAATACAAATTGAATGCAACCTTCCCTGAATTTAGGAAATTTTGGAAAATTAAAACCAATGCATCAGCTATCATACTAGTCACTTCTTTAAGACCAAAGAGTGAAGGCCATCTGGACCAGGGGATTTGTCAACCCACATCCAATTATTTGCTCAATAACATTTCCTTAGTGATTTAACTTTCACAAGTTCCTCCTTCCCTCTATTTCCTGGTTTGTAGCTGGGATATTTCTGGGATGTTACTTGTGTCCTCTATAGTGAAGACAGATGCAAAATACTTACCTAATTCATTCACTGTTGCCCTTTCTTCCCATTACAATTCCCCGGATGCATTTTTATCAATTAATGTCCACATTATTAATTTGTTTCTTATTTAAATATCTATAAAAACTCTTATTGTCCATTTTTATATTGCTAGCTTGCTTTTTCTCGTATTCTAGTTTTTACCTCCTTATCAATCTTTTTGTTATTCCTTAGTGCGCTTTGTACTTTTTACAATCTTCTGACCTGCCATCTTGACTTGATGCATTTTCTTTAAGTTTAATATTGTCTTCAAGTATTTTGGTTGAACACAAATAATGGCCCTCCTCCCTTAAAATATTTCTTTCTCATTGTCATGTGTCTATTCTGAAATATCTCTAAATATTTGCAACTAAACTAGTGATCCATCCGTTTAGCATATTTGTTAGTATATATTATTTAGCCCTCATAATTGCCTTTATTGAAGTTTTAAAATACTCGTCTTGGATACACACTTCTCTCCCTTAAGCTGAATGCAAAATTCAATTATATTATGGGATTGCCATTGCCTATGGGGTGCCTTCACTGTGAGGTTATCAATTAATCCTATCTCATCTCGCAATACCAGTTCAACCTGCTCTCTGCCTACCTCCAAAACATATTTTTCTAAGAAACTATCTTGAAAATATTGTCAACTCCCCCTAATGTGATAATATCATCATTAATTAACAAAGCACTCCCTTTTCCTAACTTCCTCTCCTTCCTAAATGTTACATAACCTTCAATATTCAGGTTCCGATCTATGTCATCCTGTAGCCATATCTCTGTGATGGCAATCAGATCATACTTAGTTGTTTCTATTTGTGTTTTGTTTTGCATGCTACATGCATTTAGTTACAAGGACTTTAGTTTTGTCCTTTTATTATTTTTGTGTTATCTAGAATTACCTGCTGATTTACTTTTAAATTTGTGTTCTTTATCCCGTCCTGTCATGGTCTTATTTCCCAAATAAACACCTTTCTTCCTTGCATTGCATCTATATTTTGATATCCCACGTCTTCCCAAACTTGATCCCTTGCCCCCATTATTAAGTTTAAAACTCTTCCTACTTATCTAGTTAAGTGGCTCGCCAGAACCGTTCAGATGTAAATCATGCCAACAGCACAGATCCCATTTTCTCCAATACCAGTATCTCACTAACTAAAACCTACTTCTCTTCCACCCGTTTTTGAGCAGCACATTTATTTCACTAATAGAACATAGAACATAGAACATTACAGTGCAAAACAGGCCCTTTGGCCTTCGATGTTGCGCCGACCAAGTAGGAACAAGCAATGACCCTCTAACCTAAACCATTCCATTTTCATCCATAAACTTATCAACTAACCTCTTAAACGCCACCAAACTTGGCGCATCTACAACTGACGCAGGCAGGGCATTCCATACCCTTCCCACCCTCTGGGTAAAGAACCTACCTCTGACACCTGTCCTAAAACCACCACCCCTTAATTTAAAGCTATGTCCCCTCGTGCTAGCTTTCTCCATCCTAGGAAAAAGGCTATCACTGTCCACCCTATCTAAACCTCTAATCATCTTATATGTTTCAATAAGGTCTCCTCTTAGCCGCCTTCTTTCTAACGAAAACAACCTCAAATCCCTCAGCCTCTCTTCATAAGACCTGCCCTCCATACCAGGCAACATCCTGGTAAACCTCCTCTGTACCCTCTCCAATGCCTCCACATCTTTCTTATAATGTGGGGACCAGAACTGCACACAATACTCCAAGTGCGGCCGCACTAGAGTTTTGTACAGTTGCAACATGACGTTGCGGCTCCGAAATTCAATCCCCCTACCAATAAAAGCTAAGACTCCATATGCCTTCTTAACAACCTTATCGACTTGACTGCCTACTTTCAGGGATCTATGCACATATACACCAAGATTCCTCTGTTCATCAACACTATTAAGAGTCCTACCATTAGCCCTATACTCTACACATTTATTATTCCTGCCAAAGTGCATTACCTCACACTTTTCCACATTAAACTCCATTTGCCACCTCTCGGCCCAGCTCTGCAACTTGTCCAAGTCTCTCTGCAAACTATAACACCCCTCTTCACTATCTACCACTCCACCGACTTTAGTGTCATCTGCAAATTTACTAATCCATCCTTCAATACCCTCATCCAGATCATTTATAAAAATTACAAACAGCAGGGGCCCCAAAACAGACCCCTGAGGTACACCACTTGTAACCGAACTCCACGATGAATATCTCCCATCAACCACCACCCTCTGTCTTCTTTCTGCTAGCCAATTCCTAATCCAATTAGCTAAATCACCCTCAATCCCATACATCTGCATTTTCTGCAGAAGCCTTCCATATGCCACCTTATCGAACGCCTTACTAAAGTCCACATATACCACATCAACTGCCTTACCCCCATCCACCTCTTTGGTCACTTTTTCAAAAAACTCAATAAGGTTAGTAAGGCACGACCTACCCTTCACAAAACCATGCTGACTATCCCCAATCAATTCATTTCTCTCTAAATAACTATAAATCCTATCCCTAATAATTCTCTCCAATACTTTGCCCACAACAGAAGTAAGACTCACCGGCCTATAATTCCCCAGAAAGTCTCTATTCCCCTTCTTGAACAATGGGACCACATTCGCTATCCTCCAGTCTTCTGACACTATACCCGTAACCAATGACGACCTGAAGATCAGAGCCAGAGGCTCTGCAATCTCCTCTCTCGCCTCCCAGAGAATCCTATGTCAATCTGCACATTTGAGGAGTTAATAATCCAAAAATTATTACATTTGACGGTCTACTTCTTAACGTGGTGCCTAGCTCATAATGACCATGTAGACCTCCTTCCTTGCCCTGCCTGCATTGATATCTATATGGACCACAGCCACTGGATTGTTCTACTGCAAGTTCCTGTCCAGCTCTGAGGAAATAGCTCAAACCTTGGCACTGGGCAGGGAACATTACCACTTGTACTCTTAATCTTTGCTACAGAGAACAGTGTCAAACCCCATCACTATACTGTCCTCACAACCACTACTTTCTTGCATTCCCCCAACTTGAATGGCTTCCTGGCTCCCTGCCCCCAGAACCTATCTTTATTTATTATGGCAGAATCAAACAAAATACAAAAGCTTACAGACATTGCTATCTTCCCTAACAGGATGTACTGCTCCATCCAACCATCTTCCCAATGTCAGGCCTTTTTTTCCACCTTTGTGCCACCCTGTCCTAATTTCTGTAAACCACACCTAAACTTTATCTTGTCTAATGTTTAAAAAATGCAACAAACAAATTGCTGCCAGTTGAATCACTAACAAAGTCAGTAGCTTGTTAATTGATCATTTCAAAATAACAGTCTGACTTCCCTATTCTACATCCACTCGCCTCCATGATTTGGATGCTGGATGCTCACTAACAACCAGGTTTGGATGACCAACCTGATACCATCATGCCTAGGGTGGCTTGCCCAATTTGCAGCTGCAGATGAGCAATGAATGCTTCTTTTTCACACTGCAGGGAAGCATTTAGTGGTGTTGTCCAGGGGCTAGATTTAAAGCAACTAATATTTTAGGTATATATTACTGACTTGGATTTGGTGGATATAGAGTGATCTCAAAATTTACAAATGATAAAAACCTCACATGTAACAAACAATGAATCAGATAATAATAAGCTTCAGAAACAGACAGAATGGTGAAATAGTGACAAGAGCAGGTGAAATTTCATGCAGGGAAGTGTGAAGTAATACATTTTCTGAGGACGAATATGAATAGGCAATACAAATTAAGTGGCACAATTTAAAATATGGTGCAGGAATAGAGAGGCCTGGAAGTACAAAAATCCACCAAGGTCACAGAACAAGTTAAGAAGGCTGTTATTAAAATGCATAGCATCCTTAGCTCTATTAACAGAAACAAAGGATACAGGAGAAAGGATATTATACTTCAGAAAGCAAAAGTTAGGCCTCAGATGGAGTATTATTTTCAATTCTGGACACACCTTTTAGGAAGGATGTCTAGCTTCAGGATGCAGGAGAGATTGAACAGAACAGCATGAGGGGTGTCAGTTGTGTGGAGAAATATTGTTGTAAATAATAAGTTGTTCTCACTAGAAAATAGTAATGAGTATATGTGACCATGATCTAATTGAACAAGCTTGGTCTTATGTACCAATACTGTAGAATGAATATTACTGTAATACACAGAGTGTTAACTTACGTGGATAGCTGTGTTTGGGTATGAAGGAATGAGCAGAAAACATTTAGCGCTGTTAGAGAAACTGTGAAACTCAAATAGAATAGAACAAAGACCCACTTGATTCATTATTAAAGTATCACCAGTTATCAACAGGTACTGAAAACCTAAACATTCAGAAAGCATGGTTTCCATGCTCACTTTTAAATAAGAATGCTCCACACAAAACTTCCCCAAAACAAAATGAAAATCTGGAATGAGAACAAAAATAAATTAGTTATAAGCAAAGGAGGAACAATAAACAAAAGAGAAAACACTGGAAAATCTCAGCAGGTCTGGCAGCATGTGTTAGGAGAGAAAAGAGCTGATGTTTTGAGTCCAGATAACCCTCTGTCAAAGCCCTGTCAATTCACTTCTCCTTTAACTTATCCCACTTTCTCCAATCAAAGGAGTAGCAATGCTTATCTGCATGGATCCTAGCTATGGAGTATGTGGAACATTCTTTGTTCCAGGCCTACCCAGGTCCCCACCCACAACTCCTTTACCAGTACATTGATGACTATTTTGGTGCCACTTCATGCTCTCGTCCAGATCTTGAAAAATTCATCAACTTCGCTTTCAGTTTCCACCCCAGCTTTGACAAAGGCCTGGGTAGGATGCTCTATTGGCAAGTCAGTGTCAATGTTGTAAAATTCTATCCTCAGGCTTTGAAGCAGAGTCAACAAGACAGCCATTAATTGACATCATATATATTCCACATTCCAACGCTAAAGAGAGGAGACAGCAAGTCATCACAGACAATGGCACCCTCCTAGAGTTTGTGAATGATCTTCAATCATAACCTATCATCAATACCCATGGAAGCCATCGACAACATTCAATACTTGAAGACAAACCAATCCAAGGTGCTTGGCAAAAAGATCCTGATTTTTAAGATTGCTCTCCAGATAAGTTAATTGAGTTATAATTGAAGTATATAATTATGCTTCAACTACTGGCACATGGAGGAAAATCACATGACTAGCACAAATGTAGTTTAACTGCATGGGTTTCTGATCAGAACTAGGCTAGTCACTGAGAAGCTAAAGAGGATCCCTCCAGATTAGCTCTCTCCATAACTTGCAAGTTTAGAGCCTTGTTGACATTGTTGAACCTTTCTCCATGTGCAGCAGACAGAGAGTGGGATTTTCTGGTTTTGCACCCGCTTCTGCTGCTGCAACCAAGAAAGGATAATTTGACACTCAGCTAAATCTCCATTCACTGCAGAGGGACTGCAAAATCCCAGCTGTAGCCAACGTTGGAGAATTCCACCCAGAGTTTGGTCAAAGATTACAGCCAGAATGTTATCACCGTTCACACCAGCAGAACGTCCTCATCTTGCTACAATGAACAGAGATTTGGCTGGCAGCTAAATTCTCCAATCTCTCTTATAAGAGCATGCATAAATAGCCAGTAGGTAAGATCATGCCTGTTGTTTTTAAGGAGCATCAGAAAGGAGTAAATTGAATGGAGGATTCAGGAAGGAAATTTCAAAGCTTAGGTTCTTGACAATTTAAGACAAAACCAACAATTACAGAGGAATGGAGGCACAGAGACATTAAATTTCATCCCTTGTTGATTCTTCCTTAACCCCACCCATTCCACAATGGTCATAAGATGGAATATACATAACTCTCATCATCATTTTTTTGTCTATGGTATCATCATTGTGTTGATTGTTTTTTCACTTGAAGTCATTGATATCCTGAACACACCTAATGCTCCATGTAGCCCCATGCCTCTGGTCTGAGCTTGCCAGTGTTCTCTTCCTGGTTGGAATACACTTCAGTGGTCACGGGCATTTGGCCTCTGATCTTCGGGGTAAGCAATCTCCAAGGCGGTCTTCATGACACACATGCAGAGTTGCTGAGCAGAGACTAAAATCGAAGTTCCACACACATGAGGACAGCCTCAACCGGGATCTTGGGTTCATATCACACTATCTGTAACCTCTATGACTTGCCTTGGTTTGTAAAATCTCACTAACTGTCCTTTCTGGAGACAATACACATCTCTTTAACCTGTGCTTAACACTTTCTCCATTCACATTTTTTGTACCTTTAAGACTTCATCAGTAGTAAAGACTCGCATTCCAACCATTATTTTGTGAATTGATTTTGTGTCTTTATATGCCCTGTTTGTGAACAGAACTCCCACTTACCTGATGAAGGAGCAGCTCTCCAAAAGCCAGTGGCTTTTGCTACCAAATGAATCTGTTGGGCTTTAATCTGGTGTTGTGAGATTTCTTACTGTGTTTACCCCAATCCAACGCTGGCACCTCCACATCATGCCTGCCAGTTCTGACATTTTGAAGGAGCAAGGGTCCATACATACATAGAGAGAGACAGACAGACAGATTTCAGAATCATGATCCTCAAAATAAGTTCCAAAGATCACCTACACATTACATTATTGACACTGATGTGCTTTGGGATGCTAAGACATTTCCAGACTTATAGTGGTACCAAAGAAAACAACAGACCAGGGCGAATAACAGATTCAAATTCAAACTAATGGCACCCTAAGTGTTAACATGAACATCTTTTGATTTAAAGATTTAGGAGCCCACAATCTAAGTGCTGCATCTTATATCCCATCTAAGTCTTTCTCCACCCTCCTTCTCCCCCCCACCCCCAACCCCCATCCCTGCTTTGTGCTTGTGGTCAGTAATTAACAAAGATTTAGACAGGCTGTACCCAGCCATCTGGTCACTCTCAGCCAGTTAAATCCTGACAAATTCATTGGAATTATAGTGGCCTGATAATCCAGCCTTCCTTTGAACCGAAAGGGATTTAAAAGGATTTCAGGCTACACGATAATAAAGTTTATTAGGATGCAATCCTCTTTGTGGGCCGTTCCCTCGGATTGCAGCAGAAGGATGAAGGCAAAAAAATAAAAGTAGGAGACACCTTTGCTTTCAGCTTTTAGGGGAGACTCGGCCACTCTTCTTCTCAATGAAGTGGTCACTCCTCCTGATAGTTCACCTCTGGCCTCAGAGTCAATTTTCATCATGCCCACCTATGAAGTAACTTGACACCTAACACTGCTGATGTTCTTTGAATGAAAGGTGAAAGTCGCTGTTCAACAGAGAGCAGGACGCCGCTGTGATTTATCTGCAGAAAGAAGCATTCATCTTCTGATCTCCCTCCGTGAACCAGAATTTTTCATTAAATTGCTCCCATAAGATAGAAAGAAATAAGAGCTGGAGTCAGCTATTTGGTCCTTCAAACATGCCCCACCATGCAGCCAGACTGTTGTTTCATGTTAGAAAAAAATAGAGTCAAATCAAAATTTGAAATAAACATTAAAGAAGCATCAATTTTAAACTCATTACACAATCAATGTAATATCCAAGCCTATGGTGTACAATATGCAATGTTGGATATGAGAAGTGGAAGGTGAATAAATTCACAAGATACATTTGGATGGAGAATACTTTCGAGATAATCTTGCATTCAGGAAGATCCTGTACTATGTGGGATCTCACTCTTTGCACAAATAACTAACTGGCATCAATCCTAAATTAGTCTTTTATTAACTTGAACAAACCCCTTACCATTTTTATTTTATTCATTCGTGGGATATGAGCATCGCCGACTGGCTGGCATTTAATGCCTATTCTTAGTTGCCCTTGTTGCAGCTCTGGAGACACATGTAGGCCAGAAGAGGTAAGGATAGCAGATTTGCTTCTCCACTGGACGTTAGAGAACTAGGCAAGTTTTCCAACAATGGTTTCATTGTCATCAGTCAATATTTAATTCCTGATACTTTTTATTTAATTCAAGTTCCACTATCTGCTGTGACAGGATTCAAATCCAGGTCCCCAGAATATTAGCTGAATTTCTGGATTAATAGTCCAGTGATAATACCACTCGGCCATTGCCGCCCAACAGTGTGTTTGACATAATGCCCAAAATCTACCTTTGCTACACCATTTACTATTTATATCTTATATAGTTTTTATAGCTTTGCAAAGTAACTTACCAGTCACTTACTTTTAAGGCTCAAAATTCCTAATTCTCCTGCTTTTTGTTGCAATTCACTTCTCTGCCTTTACATGTCAATTTTGTCTGTATTTCAGTGATCAGAACTGAATGCAGCATTATTCAATATTAATCCTCATGACTTTTTCTCTGTTCTATCGATATGGGGCAGCCTATCTGCTATGCTGGTTACTGCTACATTATTGTTGGACACGTAAAGCACTGAGTCTATTAATAGCCAGGATCTCTTTCACCTCATCTATTTTGAGGACACAAATGAAGGCTTGAAACGTAACTGCAACCAATTTTTTTAAAAATAGTAGTGCTCTAGTGAAAGGATTAAATTTTAGACTCTCCCATTTGCAGGCATTCCTTATATAATTAACTGAACAAAAAACGTCATGGCAGAATCAGCTGATCCAACAAGGAAAGACTCATTGCCATAGTTAAAGAAGCTTCATTCAAACTGACAGGCCCGCAACTGAGTAGCATGGTGGCACAGTGATTAGCACTGCTGCTTCACAGTGTTAGGGTCGTATGTTCAATTCCAGTCTTTGGGTCACTGTCTGTGCAAAGTTTGCATGTTCTTCCTGCGTCTGTGCAGGTTTCTCTGGGTGGTCCAGTATTTTCCCTTAGAACAAAGATGTGCAGGTTACGTTGATTGGCTATGCTGAATTGATTCTAATCATGGGGATTAGCAGGGTAAATAGTTGGGTTATGGGAAAAGGGCCTGAATGGAATTGTGGTTGGTACACACTTGATGGGCCAAATGGCCTCCTTCTGTACTGTAGGGATTCTTTAATTCTTGAATTATTTCCCTGAGCAAGCCAAATATAGTAATAATATATTTTGAGCAAATATTCAACTGATTTTAATATTTCTAATTCCCATACAGAAAAAGGAAAACCTACCAAATATTCTCAAAATATGAAGTCAAATAACATTGCACTTCCCAGTCAGACTACAAACATTGAGATGTAGTCTATCACAGTAAATCCATTAACAGTAACAAGACCAAACTTCATCAATATGTTCTTTTCTTCTCTAATGCAAAGAAAGCAGCAGAGGAGAGCATGTCAAGTGAAATAAGAAATACAAACAGGAAATGCTGGAAAAACTCAGCAGGTATGGCAGCATCTAAGGAGAGAGAAAGAGAATTAACAGGCCTGGTTCTCCCATTTTAAGGCTAAGTGCTCATGCCATTGGGAAACAGGAATATTTCTGTCCACATTGTCAGCATCTTTCATTTGGGAATCACCCACCTGAAAGATGCAAATAAGGTCATTCCAAGCAACCAGCTGTTCTGAGACTGGGCTGTCATTTTTAAACGGTGACCCAATCTCCATACTCAGAGATAGATCCCCTCCACACAAAAAATAGATGTTGTAGGCAGATCACTTTGGGCTCAATCCACCTATCCCCCCAAATTCACTCCCCCACCCCTCCTGACACCCACAGGGTTTAAATCAGTGCAGCACTTTATTTCGCAGTAGAGGTTTCTCTTTATCCCCATCAGAAGCTGCATTTGCTAATTTTGGATCATCGGCAAATCTCAATATATTGGAGGTGGTTCTATCATTGAGGTCACAAAGGACTTGAAACATTGGGCAGGATTTTACAGCCTCACTTGATTGAGACCAGAAATCCACCCCCCCAAGGTTAACGGACAATTCCATTGTCCGCCCCTCATCAATTCCAATTCCATGTCGGGGGAGGCAGTAGAATTCCGGCGATTGACTTTCTTTCTCCACAGATACATCTAGCCAGTTGAGCTTTTCCAGCACTTTTTGTTTTTCTTCCCATCTTTCTAACCCTGATCCCTTTCTTTTCTGTTTTTCTTTCCTCTTCTCTATCTGTCTCTCTTTTTTCCAACTTTCTGCTTCCTTTCTCTCTATTTATGACTGCAATTTTCTCCCTCATTTCTCATACTCTTTGTTTTGACTATTCTTGTCTTGACTCTCAGCCTGCAAGAGTAAAGAGTGCTGCCACTTTAAGTCCACCTCTGATTCACAGTGGAAAAGAAAAATCATTATTGTCTACGCAATCAAAGTGCTACAAAGTTGAAAGTTTGTACTTAAACAACAATTGTATTCATCAATGTCATTGTATGTCCTGTTGCAGAGAGTGAAAGAGTTCTGATATTCTATTGGGAAACATAAGCTGTCAAGCGCAATATTTCCAATTCAAAAGGGTGCACCTGTTCATTTGGTACAGGAAGGTGAGAAACATTCTAAATAATTAAACACTTTAAAACATTAATGTTCTCTTTGTGCCACTAGAGCTCCATGAAGGGGTAGCTGTATGTTGGTGCTGCAAGTGGCACACAGGCTGTTAGGTTTTTAAGTCAAAGATCCAACCCACTCCCGTCCCATTAATCTTTCCGCAGAAGTTTCCAGTCATGTAACAACTCTACTTTTCAATTAGGCCACTAGGATAACAATTTACCATGGCTAATCCACTTAAGAGGCAATTTAACATGGCCAAACCACCTCACCGGCACATCTTTCGACTGTGAGGAAACTAGAGTACTCAGAGGAAACCAATGGAGACTGGGGACAACTTGTAAACCTCACACAGATAGTCACCCAAGACAGAATTGAACTCAGGTCCTTGGTGCTCTGAGGCAGCAATGCTAATCATTGTGCCACTGAGTTGTCCTTCTATTCACTGAGCAAGTAACAAGCCTTTTTTCTTTCATCGTCTGAGTTAATCCCCCATCTCTCCACCCCCTCTTCCCTATTCCTTCTTCTGTAGCTTGACCAAGCTCAGTGAATAAGGTCATAGAGTCATAGAGGTTGACAACATGGAAACAGGCCCTTCGGTCCAATTTGTTCATGGCACCTTTTTTTTAAGCCACCAAACTAATCCCATTTGCCCACATTTGGCACATATCCCTCTATTCTCATCTTACCTGGGATACAGAGGGATGTAAAAAGAATGGGGGAGTTGTGCTACTGATTAAGAAGCATATCACAGCTGTACTGCAGGAGGACACCTCAGAGGGCTCATACATCAAGGCAATATGGGTCGAGCTCAGGAATAGGAAGGGTGTTGGTCACGATCCTGAGAATTGTGCGGAGGAAAAGTAATATGCAGAGCTCCTTTAAAGTACTTATCAGCAAAATATTAATTTGTCTTAAGATATTGAGAAGCCTGCAAGAAGTTTCCAGTCATGTAACAACTCTACTTTTCAATCAGGTCACAAGGATAACAGTTTACTTTTTATTATTCAGTACTTAAAGCTTCTTCTTTGTTCCAACAATCAATGACAGTGAGACATATTTTTAAACATATTGTAATGCACTTTTTCTCCTGTGGGGGAAGTGGTGGAAAAATTCCCAAGCTAATTAATAGCCCATTATGAATGTACCTCTGTGGCCAACAAGTCCTAGTGGTGGACTTGAACCTGGAGCTTCTATTTCAGAAGTAGGGCGACACCATTGTGCCATAAGACCTACTATTGGTGTCACATGTCACTAGGTTTATACATTTATTGAATCCTAGAATCAGCGAATCCTAACAGTGCAGAAGGAGACCATTCGGTCCATCTGTGTTGAGAACAATTCCACCAACCCCCATCCCCGCAACCCCACATATTTACCCTGCAAACCCCTTTAATCTATACATCCCGAGACAGTAAGGAACAGTTTAGCATGGCACACCTTTGGACTGTGGGGGGAGACTGGAGCATCCAGACGAAACTCATGCAGACACGAGGTGAATATGCAAACCCCACAGGCTGTGAACTAAGCCAGGAATTGAACCCAGGTCTTGGAGCTATGAGGCAGCAGTGCTAACCGCTGTGCCACTGTGTCACCCCATATTTTGTAACAAATGTAAAATAGCCAGGATAATAACTACTTTTGAGTACATAGTAAAGTCATAGCATAAATCAAGGGCCTTGAGTACTATCAAATGTGAATTTAAGCTTCCAGGAAATTGTATCATTTCCTAAACATACCTGCAATTTAAGATAACTGGTGAATTTGTTTCGGGCTGGTTAGCTCAGTTGGCTAAATGGCAAACACATGAATCAGATTTATGCCAGCAACACATTTTATTTTAGAACAAACAACAAAGAATAAAACAGCACGGGAAATAGGCCCTTCGGCCCAACTAGCCCACGCCGCCACCTCGATGTTCCCACTTCTACCCATGATCCCTGTCTATGTTTATAGATCTATGCATTAGAACCAAATTTGAGACCATTAGGGAGAATTTGTTTTGCCAATTAGCCTAAGAGCACATCTTTGGGATGTGGGAGGAAACCGGAGCACCCGGAGAAAACCCACGCAAGCACGAGATGAATGCGCAAACTCCCACAGACACAGGCCCAAATCCATGTATTTGCATAGCACAGCAATAGTCACTGAGCTGTCATGTCGCCCATCAACTGGTCCAGGTCAAGCGTACACTAACGACATGAAGCACTAGGATACTCTCGAAAAAAATCCAAGAGCAGCCCTCTCACGACCCATCGCGTGTATGCCCCTTGTTAGACAAGGTGGATTTAAGTGGTGTGAGAAGGCATGTCTTTCCTGCATCCCCAGGAATAGTTGTTTCTGAATGCAATTGGATAGATGGACCTTTTGGTGAGATACTTAAACCAGATTGATGGTTGAAAAGCGAAAATTGAAAATAACCAATTGAAAAGAAAAGGTGAGAAGTGTAACCAATGGGGACAAATAAAATGACTAATTCAAATAAAGTGGATGAATATTGATGATGACAAACAAAACTTTTCATTATCGGAGAAACAAACATTTCCCTTAATTAGTAGTGAAATTATTCTGGTATCTTTTGATACTGTCGTTTGACAGTACAACAGTCTACATTGCAGCTTAAGAGTGACTCCTGGATAATTCTACACCTCACTGATCAGAATTTTCCCCAACAATCCACCTTGTTATCTGCATCAATTTGTGGTCTGGTTTTCAAGTTTTACAATTTGACATATTATCTTGTTCCATCAACTGGGGTCTTCTGGCATCAACTCTCTCCAAAGTCAGCAACTTCACAAATCCAGGCTGTGACACAAAAGGAGAATGTTTTTGTTTCTTCAGTATGTGTTAGAGAATAGATTTCCCTAGCCTGGATGTGGCTTAGATTTGTGAAGATTGCTAGGTTTCCTGACTTTTCAATGCTCTCAGATCTGGAGCACATTATATTACTCTAAAAATATATCCAATATTCTTTTTCATCTTCCCGCCAAATAATTACCCTCCCTAAACTATTCCACCTCCCTCCCTCTCTTCTCTTCAAGATTCTCCTAAGAAAGTACTTGCTTGGCTAAGCTTTCAGCCATCTTCCTTAATATCTTCTTATATATTTAACATAACATATGAACATAAGAAATAGGAGCAGTAGGCCATCCAGCCCCTCGAGCCTGCCCCATCATTCAATAAGATCATGGCTGATCTGTAGTGGTTCAGTACCACTTTCCTGCTTTCTCCCCGTAACCCTTAATTCCCTTGTCAATCAAAAACCTATCCAGTTTTGGTTTCAACATATTCAGCGAGGAAGCCTCCACCACCTCATCAGGCAAAGAATTGCAAAGATTCACCACCCTTTGCGTGAACTGTATTTCCATACAGTTTTTTTTGTAATGCTCCTCCGAAATACCTTTGGACATTTTGTTATTGTTAAGGTAGTAATTAAATACAAATGTTGATGTTGATTTTGTGGCCAATAATATATTCCATTACATTGATTAATACTCACATTGAATATATCTTTGCATGAATGTAACTCTATGCCAAATATTGTGGTAGCAATAATTGTTATCAATTTTATCATACAATCATTTAAAATAGTCATGGCAAATTCCTCTCTCAATTATTGAATTTTCAATGATTCATGATTAGGTTCTAATGGTAGAGAGATGAATTTGATATGAGGCATTAAATGTTTGTTCAGTGGCATAGGACAGTAATTTCCACCCTAATTGTGTCCTCAAAAAACCAAAATGTTTTTTGGTTTCTATAACTTTTGATTCAATTATTCTACATTAATAAGGCACATAAAAAACCCATAATCTTCAAAGGAGAACATGAACAAGCATCAGATATCAATGATATTAAAGTCTCATAGAGGATACAGAAGAGATTTATTACAATTCTTCCAAGGATAAGGAATTTCAGTTAAGTGGATAGATTGAAGAAGTTGGCTTTGTTCTCCTTAGAGAGAAGAGAGTTGAGATGTTATGTGATAGAGGTATTCAGCATCATGAGAGGTCTAGACATAATAGGTAAAAACACATCCCACTTGCAAAAGTGTTACAGTTCAAAGGACACAGGTTTAATATGATTGGCAAAAGATTTAAACCAACATGTAAGTTTCAATGGAGGCAAGTTCAACTGTGTTTTTGGTGATGATAGGAGGAAAATTGATTTTTTTTATGTTTGCAGGGCACGTTTAAAACTCAGCTTTATTCTACAGGCCATCAGTTGTCCAGAAAATATTAAGCTCAGTGTTGTAAAAGCAGGATAATTACCAATTCCAGCCAGAAATTTGTTACTTTGATGGAGATAATGGACTTTTGTTTGCAGAAATGTTTCTTTGGGAAATTGATTGACAGAGTAATATTTTAATGTGGTTAATGGGCAGAGCTGTGTCTGTAGCAGAGAGAAAAACTATTGCAGAGTAGAGTTGAAGTTCTAGCTGGGAATTTTCTGAAGACAGAGTTCTGCAAGTTGCTCAAACTCATTTTCTCCCTGAAGCTGCAAGACTACACATTATAATAAGTATATTATATACTACTAACTGTATTTAAAATAGCATTTAAGTCTGTAAGAAGAATGACATTTATTTGGAACAAGAACAGTCATAAGCTAGAAAGTAAAGTTACTTCCTTTCATTTTAAAATGTTTAACTGTTAATAATTAAGATGCTTCATTTGTTAGAGTTATATTTAAACTGTCTTATTAACTAAAAATTATTTGACTAAGAAAGGGCCCTAATTTGTCAGTGAAATTGCTCCTGGAGAGAAGCATCCTATCCTCAAATTTATGCCAAAATAGAAAAAATTATTGGAGTCTAGTCTGACTTCATAACATATTTTGGAGTTCTAATCCTGTCCCCTAACACTTTCAAAACGAACTTAGATAAGGACAAGCAGGCAAAGGAAATGCAAAATTACAGGGGAAGCTTGAGGGATGGGACTACTTGAATTGTTCTTGCAGTGACAAACACAAACTTGATGGGCTGAATGATCTCCTTCCATGCTGTAACCATCCAAGATTCTATTCTATATGTGAGAAACTGCACAGTTGATTGGTTTGAACATATGCAATACATCAGATTTTGCTTTCTTTTTCTAATTGAGAAATTGAGAGTGTAATTAAAGGCCACAGCACCAAGGTTCTAAATAGTATGAGGGAGGTTTAGTAAGTCAGGACATAGTGGTTAGATGACACCAGTTATGAATGCCACAGTTTTAAAATTTTGGAAAAGAGTCAATGTAATAAGTTTTGTTTATGACTCGGCATGTGGGACAATGCATTGAAACTTAGAAAGGAAGAAGAAAGAATAACAATGATTTATGGCAAAGCTCTGACAACCAATAAGGCAGGCTGAGACGATCAATAATCACAGCTCTGAAACGTGGCAAAACACAAACTTAGTATCCAACAATATTGTC